>WEIU01014851.1:1831097-1854848 GCA_013389925.1 Aegithalos caudatus
CGCGGGTTTTCCGCCCCCGCGGAGGCGGCGGTGTCCCGGCAGCGGCCGGACCGGGCAGGGCGGCTCACGGCCGCTTCTGCTGCACCTGGCGGGTTAATGGGCTGCAATTAAATATTAACGTTGTGCTAATAAAAATTAAATTTTCGAGTGAGTTAGAAGCTGTAAATAGAAAATATTGTCGCGGGCTTATGATTTTTTTTTTTTTTTAAATTAAGCGGGGAAAATTTCATAGGGAAGCAGGAAAAGAAACGGAGCCCAAAAGTTAGCACCATCGTTTCGGTAACTTGCCGATTGCATCTTTGCACTGACCACTATGCCTCAAACATGTGTCACTTGGTGGAGCAAGAGCAAGCACAACTCACCTCGCAGGGCTCCACGGGTCCTATTGTGGTTAAAGTCAGCCTTTATTTGTGCCCTTTTTATATATAAAAGGTTGTTGCACTTTTTCAGGGCAACTAATTTGTCCTGCCTTCTTGCCTGGGCAGCAGCTGCTAAAATGTACTCTGCAGGTCCTGGAGGGATAAGTTACTGCCTGGCACTGTGCATGCCACTCCAGCCCCAGTGTGGTAGCCAACTAAAACAGATACTTTATATTAGTTCACATATAAAGCTTAATAGGCAGATGTATGTATATTTAATAGGCTGTCTCCAGTCGTTGGACATGATGTAAATATGTATTAATGTAACACTTAAATCCAGTGACTGGTTTCTCTTGGCTTGTCTGCAATCCAAGTATCAAGGGAGAATAATTTAAGTCTCTGTGTTGGGGA
The DNA here is from genome assembly GCA_013389925.1 of Aegithalos caudatus. Classification (NCBI taxonomy): domain Eukaryota; kingdom Metazoa; phylum Chordata; class Aves; order Passeriformes; family Aegithalidae; genus Aegithalos; species Aegithalos caudatus. The sequence goes on from WEIU01014851.1 coordinate 1,831,868, forward strand.
TAGTCAGAGGTGTTGAGGGAAAGAAAAGGGTGTGTTACTGATGGGACATCACGTCAGAGGATGGTGAGGGGTGTGTGTGTGTGTGTATATAAATATATACACACCATATATGTATACATACATAGGTGTATGTATTCATCTATCTATCATTCATTTGTTATTTTTTCCTCTGTCCCTACAGAGTCAAGATGGCTAAAGGTGATCCGAAGAAGCCCAAGGGCAAGATGTCTGCCTATGCCTTCTTTGTGCAGACGTGCCGTGAGGAACATAAGAAAAAGAACCCAGAGGTTCCAGTCAACTTTGCAGAGTTTTCCAAGAAGTGCTCAGAGAGGTGGAAGGTACCTTAATTTGTGACTTCCTGGAGGGATAACTCCTTGTAATATCTGCTAGGATGATGTGTGTGTGTCTGAACGAGAAGGGAGCCGGTGCTGTTTTGGTCTGTGTGCTGTTCTTGGCAAGCTGTCCTGGCCTTTGGTCAGGTGCTGCTGAAGCCTGTAGCAATACTGAACATTTTAGCCTCGTGTATCTGCCCATTTAGATGCTTCTGCTAGAGTCTGGCCTTTCAAGCAATGCCTTTCAGCAGCTACTGCCTTCCAGGTGTGTGTCCAAAGGAGGGCCCTGGCTGTGCTTGTGTCATTTCTGTTGCTGAGTGTGTCTGTGGTGGCTGTGATTTCCCATACAGGACCTTCGTCCTCAAGGTGGTCCAGTTAGAAAACAAACAAATTCTGAAACTCCCGTTCCCAGTCGATGTGTGTCGGCTTGTTTACATAAAGTTTGCCAGCTATCGAACAGTTGGGTAATCACAAGTCCGGTGTCTCGTGTTTTGGTTTTTTTAGACCATGTCAAGCAAGGAAAAGGCTAAATTTGATGAAATGGCAAAGGCTGATAAGGTACGATATGATAGAGAAATGAAGGACTATGGACCAGCTAAGGGTGGCAAGAAGAAGAAGGACCCCAATGCCCCAAAGCGACCACCGTAAGTAACTTTGAGGCATTAAATGCAGGAGTGTTGTGGTTCCTTTTCACACCCTGTATTTAATATGGGTTTCCAGGGAGGAGGGAGATGGGGGACACAGTGTTGGTATAGCAGGGTTGGTAGCGATGCTGCCTTGTGAACCTTCTAGGCAGCTTGTGCTCTTGAGCATGTAGGGCACTGACACAAATTGCCAATACTTGGTACTCTTAAATAACTCTTAGTGGTGGAGGTGGCTGAATCACACTGAGACTTGTGTATCTAAGGTGAAATTGGGTGGGGGGATAAAGAACACTTAATTAAAAAAGAGCATTGAGTAAAGGCTGCAGGTCTGGGCCTCAGCACACCTTTAAGCTTGTGTTTGATTTTGTAAGTTAAAAAGTTTCTACTCTGTGCTGGTGCCTGTGTCAGGGGAGGGACGGAGGAAGGGATGCTCCCTGGGCGTGCTGCTGCAAATGCTGACTGTCCTCTGGGTGTTTCTTCCCAAGGTCTGGCTTCTTCCTCTTCTGTTCAGAGTTTCGCCCCAAGATCAAATCCACAAACCCTGGCATATCCATTGGGGATGTAGCGAAGAAACTGGGCGAAATGTGGAACAACCTCAGTGATGGTGAAAAGCAGCCTTACAATAATAAGGCAGCTAAACTGAAGGAGAAGTATGAGAAGGTAAGGGAGAGTACCAGCTCTTTTGTTGATGTGCTTTCTGTAACACAGGTGACCCCAGCTCAGTGCCAGCCGAGCTTTGCACAGGTTGGCATGTGAGAGCAGGATGATGGAGATCCACAGGCAGATTTCAGCAGGGAGGGAGAGCTTTCCCCAGCTCTGTGCAGCAGGGGCTGCCCGTGCTGCTTCACACAGGGTTTGCTGAGCTCTTCCAGGAGCTTTGTCCTGTTATCAGGAAACTCTGAGAGGCTGGGTTCTCTTCTCCTCCTCAAAGAAACAGCCGTGAATGCAGGGCTCAGGATCTCAGGGATTCATGAGCGTGCTCAGGTGTCTGCATACCTGTGTGTCCCCTTGGGGCGTGCAGCCAGGGAAGGCCACTCCCTTTTACCTCAAAAGCCTGCTGCTGTACAAATGCTCTGTGTGTTTGCTGCTTAGAGCAAATTAAGACATCCCCTTGACTTTGCAGGATGTTGCAGACTACAAGTCTAAAGGAAAGTTTGATGGCGCAAAGGGAGCAGCAACCAAAGCTGCTCGGAAAAAGGTAGAGGAAGAAGACGAAGAGGAGGAGGAGGATGAAGAAGAGGAGGATGAAGATGATGATGATGAATAAAACTGTACAATACTTGTCTCCATGTGAATACCATAGAGTAGGGGAAACACCATAAATGAAGCACCTCTTATTTGAGATGGTGTCTCTTGCCCTTATTAGGCTTAATTAAAAAAAAGAAAAAAATTGGATTCCGATCGCGTTGTAGTTTCTAAAAGTGCTCTAGAAATTGTAACTGGTTTACATGAAGTGGCCATGGGTGTAGTGAGCACCCTGAAACTGTATCAAAGTTGTACATATTTCCAAACATTTTTAAAATGAAAAGGCGCTCTAGTGTTCTCCTAACTCTGTGCACTTTGCTGTTGGTGTAACAAAGCATTTAAAAATGTTTCAAGCATTTTTTTAATTTGTAAGGTGGTGTTACTATATGGTTATTGGCTAGAAAATCCTGGGTTATAAACTGTACATATCTATAGTTTGTAAAAACTAGACAGATTCTTGTGGTACATGCTTAGAGTGATGATGCCTTAGAGGAGCAGTGATTACTTGGAAAGGCTGTACGTTCCCCGGGGTGCCATGGCCCAAAGCATGCACTGTGAGGGTAGATCTATTTACACTACAGTGGGCGTCCATTTAGCTTAAAAGTTGTCTTTCTGTATATAGTGAAATAGCATTCTGCTGCCATTCTTAGTTGTGGAAGGGGGTTCAGCTGGCATGAGAAGTGTATGGGTTTTTTTAGTTAAGTGCGGTAGTTTTTAAACTGAAACTGTAGACATCTCTTCATCGTCAACTAAGTGAAGAGCCAGTGCAGCAACTGAAGTTCAAAAACACTCTGTACTTAAACAAATTTGCAACGTTCTGTTTTTTTTGTATGTTTAGAATGCTGAAATGTTTTTGAAGCAAAAATAAACAGTATTACATTTTTCAAACTGTTCTTGACAACACTCTAAATTTCTGGTTTAAAAGGATCTTAACAACAGCAAGAGGTTCATTTTGAAGTCTGTGGCATCCCTCAGGGCTGGTGACTTAGGAAACATTCTGACTCAAGGATTAAAAAAAAAAAAAAAATTAAAAAAAAAAAAATGGTGGCCAGCCAAAACTGGCTGAATTGAAAGAGATGGCTGCTCCAGCTAATATGCAATCGTAACTGTTTATGGCTGAGTGGCATAAGATGCTATGCAAGTTTGAACTTTATTACTTGAACTTGGGAGCCTAAATGAACATTCATGACGTAATTGTTTGTTTGTGTGTGTATATAGCAGCATTCAGAGATGCAGAGAAAGGTAGGTGGCTAGGAATGAGGCTGACACCATGGAATAAGTATAAAAGCATAGTTTGGATTTTTTTTTTTTTTTTCAGTTGTGTTGGGTAAATTTATAGCCCAAATGCATTGCTGTACATATTAAAATGTGCCTTTTTTGTCCTGTGTTAAACTGTTTCAGACTTGTGGTTTTTTCTAGCCTCTTGTTTCATGGCAGGAGCCAGGCGCCTGAGTCTCACTCCCTGCTGAAGTAGGAGCGTGGCACAGGTACTTGGTCTGTGTCCTTTCTCTAATGACACCAGTTTCAGTAGGAGCTGGGGGCTCTGAGCTGGGGTGGGGGAGCTACAGGTCTCTTTTCCCCTCTGGTCACCAGCTGGCTGTTTCAAAAAAGCCTTGCCTTCTTTCCAAGTCCAAGCTGGGGATGTTGTGTGGCACTTGACAAAAGTGCTCTCTAAGTGGTGGCTGTAACCTTGTTTTTCCTTAGAATGGGAACAGCACGAGTTGGGAAAACTACAGCACCCCCAGCACCCCTGAATTCCTTCCCTGTGCTGGCTCTAGGAGCCTGTGCCTGCTTGGAGAGTAGATGGGGCTGTGAGGATTCTTGCATTGATAGCAGGGCAGAGCTGTGGGCTGTTGTGCTCAGCTGGTCTCAGAAAACACAGTCATCCACAGATGCAAACACTGGGCATGGGCTGCTGCCACCTCTGCTTTGGAGCCAAATTTGAGATAAATTGGGTCCCAGGCTTACAGGCAGCAACTTTAGAATGTGCTTAAAACTACTTAGTTGCCTAATTGGGTGGCACTTCTGGCTTACTCTGTCTTCTCAACGACCATGACAAATTCTCACCAGCAGCAGCTCACCAAAACAGTCTGATCTAGTGTTGAGATGGACCAAAACCTGGAAATTTTCACAATGGAGCAAGCTAAAAAACTTCCCTGAAACACAGCAACATGTAGCAACTTTTGGCTTTAAGGCTAAGTGCGAGTTGAGTCACTCAGAAATGCTTTTATAGTTGCTTAGTTGTGGTAAATTTTAGTATCTTTAATGCACAAAAAAGTGATACTTGCCCCTATTTTGTGGGCAGTTGCATTTTAAAAGCCTCAATAAAGCTGCATCTGGAAAAGAAACAGGTACTTTTGTATTTGCTACCCTTTCTGCATGTCTTCTGATGCAAGGGAGTAAGCAGCTGCAGATCCTGTGGAAATTTGATGGAGAAGTGGTGGAGCAGAAAAAAAAAAAGGTGATGGCATCAATTCAAGAGCTCTAATGTTGTTTCTATTGTCTAGTTGGCAAAATCTTTCCTTTAACCACATCTGGGACTCGGTGTAGATCACTGTTGTGCAAATCAAGCTTGGCTTTGAATTAACTGCTAGTGAGCTGAGCCCCTATTGATGGTATCAGCAAATGAGGACTGGAGCTGACACCTCTTTGTCTTTATTGTATTGGAAATCAATTTAAGTTGCAGAGCTTGATCAAGGTCTTGGACCTTAGAGTGCATTACCTATTGCTGCTGTGCACACACCTGAAATCTGGCATTCCTTGGGGATGCTGTTTAAATGTGAGGGACTCAACATTTGGGTACTGCAGATGTTGTGGTGCTTCTTCCCTGAATATTCTGCTGTTGATAAATGCCATAGTGTGAATGCATATAAATAACACATAATCTCCCCCCAGCTACTGTTTTGTGTTCTGACATGTCATCTCAAATATTGGGAACTGCCTAATTTCACCCAGCTCCATTATTTTCATAAAACACCCTCCAAATGCTCTTTTTCTCTGCTTTGAGATGCTTGTGGTGTTTCAGAGAAGACATTTCTGCTTGGTGCTGCTGCACAACTCAAACTTCTAGCTCAACTTTAATCCCAAGCCAGGCAAAGTAAATGTCTCTTATTAACTCCATGATAGGTAGAGGAGGGTAAGGATAAAATAGACTGGAGAAAGGGAGGGGATAGGTGAAGGGTCTTTTCCTTGGGTGTGTTTGACAGAACTGTGAGACTGCTTATGTTTCCAAAATGTGATGTGGTGATGCTGCTGTCCCTGCTGAAGCTGGGCTGAGGGACCAGGGCTCAGCTAAGAAGCAGGGATGGTTCTGGTTCTGCAGCTGTGGAAACCCAGTTACTGCTGGGGGGAGGCAGAGGAAGGCTTGGTTGGGTGGGAATGTCCCTCTGGGTGTCAGAGGTCTGAGAACTTTTCCTCAAGAGAAAAGTGTGATGGTGATGTGGGGCAGAGGCAGCACTGAGCCCATGTCATGCAGGTCATTTCCCATGGTTAATGCTCTTTTGGTTTGCACTCAGGATTGTCCAGACTCTGGAGATCACAGCTGCCACCACCATGCCTCACTTTGCTCTGAAATCAAACCCTCTGGGGGCATGGGATGGGTGAGGCTGCTGAGCTGCCCTGTGCACAGCAGAGCCTGTCCCTGCTGAAAATGAGCCTGGGAGTGCTTAGAGAGAGTCAGAGGCTGCAGACCCACTGCTCTGTAGCCTACATATTCCAAAATTCAGTTGAGATATGGTGAATATTGGATGTGAGCCAAATCTGAGCACTTAGACTGGGAGGAAGGGGAGTCCCACGGTTGGTGTGGCAGTCACAAGGAAAATCACATTGCAGCTTGGTTTCCTACTGCTCTGTCAGGACCCTAACACATCTGTGGGGAAGGAGTGTGTTAGTTTTTTATAATAAAATCAATGAAAAATCCTAGTACAAGTCAACATCTCCTTAGGACAGGGAGAGTCTGCCTTGAGGACAGCTTTGACTGACACAGTCAAAGCATCTCTGGTACTTTCTCCCTTTGAACAGCTCATTTTTTGGTAGTTTTACTGACTCCTAATAAACCCTGCAGGAGCAGCAGCAAGGTGCAAGGGCTTCTGTTGGTCCTGGCTCAGCAGGAGGCAGGTGAATGGCTTTTTACTTCCAGCCTCCAGCACAGTTCTGGCAGCCACCTCGAGTTGATGTTTTCCCTCTGCTCACTCAGGCTCCTGTTCCACAAGCAGAGGAACATCTCCCAGGTAAGCCCTCCTGTGCTGCAGCTTTTGGGGAGTTTGGACAGGGAGATAGGATGTTGCATTTCTGGCAGGGCTTTCTGACAAGCCCCAGACTCTCCTCTATGAATGTTCACCCAAGCTCACTTTCCTCTAAAAGATAATGGGAAGAACTGTCACAAGTGGCATCTTTCTTTATTTCTAGGGCTAGGGCTGCACCACATTTTAATGCAATAAACTGAATTGCAAATCACAGCAGTGCTGCAAACAAAGAGTACTGGGGACCCTTTAAAGGAGCAGTTCCTCTCTAAATGTGTCAGCTTGCAGTGGGGAAGGGACTGGATAAACTAGCATTCCTGCCAGGGGGTTTTGTGCTCTAAAAGTGTCTTCATCCCCTTTTGCAGGCTGGGCTCTGGTGTGTGCCTGCCCTGCTTGGGCAGCAGTTGGTTCAAAGCACTTTATAAACATCTCATCCTTCCAGCAGATCTGATCTCTGTGTGCTAAAGCACTGTATGGATGGGGGCTGTGTCTCCTTGCCTGTGCTGATGCTCTTGATTGGAGTTGTCTGCTGCTAAGAGCTCTTCCCTGAGTGCCCTCCTGCACCTGGATCCCTAAATGAGGCAGGAGGAAGCAGCAGAGCCATGCTGGAGCTGACAGCTCTGTATCCTGGGTGTAGAGGAGAGTAGCTCCTCTTGCTCCTGGATGTGGCTTGGCCTCTCAGGAGCACCTGTGAGGTGCCTAAGCCAGGGTTTTGTGTAAAGCCAGAGCAGGGGTGGCAGGTGCCTTCCCCAGGAGTGAGGAGCCTGAACACTGTGGAGCAGCAAAATGTGGTGAGTCTGAGACATTTGGAGGCTGGGATGCATAAAAGCAGATATTTGCCTCGTTGAGGTGAAAATTCATTAGCCATGGCACAGGGATGTCCTATAACTGTGTCCCTGACAGGGTTAACTTCATGTTAACTTCATGGCTGAATTCAGAGGGCTGGGTGTTTTTTGGGTGCTTGTGGTTGAACTTTTGAGCCCGTGGGCTGCTCTGCCTCCATCTGCCACCTCCTCTGGCTCAGAGCTCCCTGTGGGACACCTGGGCAGCCAGGGCAGCCCCTCTGCACTAGTGCCACCCCTCTGTGTGTGAGGAGAGGGGCAGGTAGGATGCTGGGAGTGATAGAGCTGCTTTTTCTTCCCAGCCCTTCCACTTGGAAAGCTCCCTCAGGTATTTCAAGTCAGAAAAAAATGCTTTTTTAAAAAATATTAATCAAACGTGGCCTGGCTTTGTTGTAAGAGCTTATAGCTTGTAAGTGTTTTTAACTGCTTCTTTGTGGAGCTTAAAATTTGCTTTATTTAGTTTAGAAAATTAATACCCATAGCAGGATGAAGTGATTTGGGGGATTGCTTGAGACAAATGCCTCTTGTCTGCTGCTAATGAGTGTGTGATTGCTCTTGTACTGTGTGTCACCTGGCTGTGCCAGCATTAATACATGGTCCTGTGTTACAGGCTTGAGAAAGGGTCAATTTGGTCTCCCATTTTCTTACAAAATGTGTTGGCTGAGTTTTGTTCTGTCTACTTTTAGAGCTCAGACTGGGGATCTTCCCTGGGCTTGGCTTCTGCAGTTGTTGAAGGCATTACTACCCCTAGGTTCTGGCTTTCTCCCCAGTAGCAGGGAGAGCAGAAGGAAACATGCTGGGTCTTCTGATGCTTTTTTTGTTGCTTCATATACCTAACTTAATTTTTGCAAGCTGCTGGGAGGTTTTTGAAACCGAGCTCAAAGATCAAGATGTCAGTAAAACTCTTAAAGAGAACCCTTTCTTCAAAGGAAAAGTGTCTGAAAGTGCAATAGAACCTGACCAAATAGAATCTTTGAATTGTCTGGGTAGGGAAGATCCTCTTGTTGAAGTGTTAGACTGTCTAATTACTCTCTGGCACTTGTGTTCCATTTGTTGGTGATTCCCATCAGAGCTGTCCAGCAAAAAAAATCCACTAGACCACATATTTTGAACCTCACTGGTGACTCTCTTTCAGTGGTTTTGAACACAGAAGGACTTGGTCTTGTTTGTTTTCTACTCTTCCCTATGCATCTCTTCTAAGAGGGAACAAATGGACCTGTCCCCTTTTAGTGCTCTGCCTGGGGAGGATGTCAAGCTCAGCCCTTTGGCTTTTCCATTATCCATACTGAAAGGGGGCTTATGAAAAAGAGGGAGAGTGACATTTTACACGGGCAGACAGTGATAGGGTGAGGAGGAAATGATTTTAAACTGAAGAGAGTTAAATTAGAAGCTAGGAAGAAGTGGTGAGGCACTGGCACAGGTTGCCCATGAGAAGCTGTGGGTGGCCACCCTCTCCTGTTCCCTGTGCTGCTCCGAGTCCAGCACAGCAGCTGTGGGTGGCACATCTGACCCAAAGGCTTACTTGGGATGGTGTGATTTGCATTTAAGTTTTGGGAGCAGCCTGGACTCTTTTCTCCAGCTCTCATGGGCTGTTGCTCTGTGCCAGCTCAGACACCCACTGCTGCAATTCCCCTGGGATTTCTGTGCTCAGAACAGCATCAGGATGGGGATGGAGGCTACAGGGATGCAGGAGCTGCTGCTGCCTGGGAGCCTGCTCTCCCAGCTGACCCCTGTGGGGCTGAGCAGTTGTGCTGGAGGTGGGAAACAGGAGCAGGAGGCAGCTGAGGGATGCAGGTCCCCAGGTCTGGAGCAGACGGCATCCAGCCCACAGGCTCTCACCATATGGTGCTGAATTTCACAGCCAGCCCTGGGCACTGGGGCTGGGCAGGGCATGCAGGGGAAGGGCTGGTGTCAGAAATGTTTGCTGCTGTTTGTGCTGGGGTCTCTCGTTGCCAGTGGAACACCTCAGGCTGTGCTGGGCACACCTCGTGGCAGGGACACAGATCTGCTGTCAGTGAGTGTGTAGGTGGGAAGCACTTTCATACATGCTCTCATCCTGCCAAACAACAGGTTCCTGCCCATCAGAGTGCTCTGGTAGGGTCTCTTTCCCATTTACCCCCTCCCTGGCCATGCTTGGTTGGTGGGGCTGTGCCAGAGCAGGTGGCAGAACCCTGGAGCAAGAGCCTGTCCCAGAGCAGAGCTGCAGATCCCTGTGGTCTGGGGCAGGATTGCCTCCAGCCCTGCAGCCCCAGGGCAGTGAGAGCCACCTTCTTGCCATGGGTGCTTGGGCAGCCCCCAGGGAGGTTCTGTGGGGGCAGCCCACCCTGCAGGGGCTCAGGGTGGGAGAGGGGATCCTGCCAGAGGAGCTGCTGGTCTGCTGGAAGCCTTCTCCTAAACATGGACATGATCATTTTTAATTTTTTTTTTTTATTTGCTTGCTCTGGAATCCTTTGCATTTTTCCCTTAATCCTGAAGAAAAATCAGCAGTGCCCTGCATGCATGTGACATGGCTGTGCACAAACTCCCTTTGTGACTTCTTTCTTTCACAGGAGAGAAACACACTCAGGAAAAGCAGGGCCCTGACAACAGGAATCAAGTGTTTCTAAATATGGACATCCTTTTTTGGACTAAAAAGTCTTTTTGTACCATGCATATTTCCCCTGTTAATCATTTCCTTTTGTTCCTTGCAAACTTGGGTCCTCCAATGTTATAGAAGGAATTATAGCCCCTGTGTTTGTAAACTTTTCCTTATGATCCATGAGCTGCCTCGGATGTTGCACGGATTTGCTGGGTTTTTCTTTTTAATGTGGTTGGGAAGGCCAGCACTCTGGTTTACTCACCCTAGGCTTTCCCTTTTTTTTTTTTTTTTTTTTTTTTTTTAAAACAGTCATATTTGGCCTAAGCCAGTCTCGAAATATTGGGGATTTTACAGGCCATTGAGCTTTGCCTGGTCCTATTCACTGCCTTTGTGTCGCACTAATTGGCTTGATAAAGAAGAGCCTGGGCTCTGCGGAGTGCTTCTCCTCCAAGGTGAAATGTGAGATGGAGGGGGAAGCATTCAGATGTTCGCTAGCAGTTATGCTCGCTGGATAATCTGAATGCATCAGAAATGAGCTAGAGCTCAGACAAAGTCGGGGATTAGGAGTCTGAGATGGGCGAGCACGGGTGGACATCTGGAAGCCTGCTGTTGAGCTCGTCTGCCGCCTGCACAATGTGGGTTAGAGGCGCCCAAAATGAACAGCAGCGCCGGGATCACGGTGGCTCTCCGTGGATGTGTTCCAAAAGAACAATTGCTGTTGTTATTTGCGGAGGACCCCACCCTCCCCAGCGGAGTCAGGCTCCCCCTGTGACTGTGCAGGGACACGCTCCGCTCTGCCGGCGCTCTTTGCATCCCCACCTCTGCCTGCTGCTCCAGGATTTTGGGGGGAAAACTTCGTGCATCCCCCCGGCTGGGTGATACCCGGCAGATGCTCAGGTCCTTGCTTGCACAGTTCTCCCCTGTGATTTTTGGGCTGCTCTGCAGAGCCCAACAGAAAAGCAAATGCATTGGGGAGGAGGAAGGAGAAAAGCCAGCCCTTCCCAAGTGCAGAGCCCAGTTCTGCCGAGGCTGAGCCCATTGTTACAGGGCAGGGCTGCCTCTGCCTCTGGCAGCATCTGCTCTGGAGCTCTGCCTGCCCGGGGCCAGCTCCATCCCTCTCCCACTCCCAGCCCCTCATCCCTGAGGTGCCAGGTTCATGGCTTGGTCATCAGTGCTGGTGGAGCAGGGTCTTCTTCATTTGGAGTTGAAAAATCCTTCTGTCTTTTTGAAAACACCATTGGAGAAGGAATTACAAATATGTTGTCAACAGAAATAACTGAGTAGTGGTTTGGGTTCGTTTCTTTTCCCCAAAAAGTAATTTCTTTCCCAGCCTCTCTGCATGTGCTCCCTTTCTGCTCCTCCATCTCCAGCACTTTGCTCACATTTCCATCCTTTCCCTGCATACCCTGCCTTGGCAGCTCCAATTTTGGCCCCAGCTGTGACGTACCCAAAGGTGGCTGTGCACAGCTGGAGCCTCACAGTGCTCCCAGCACATACCCAGCACCATTGTCCCTGCCACAGGTGGGAAGCATCACCCTGAGCCAGGCAGCACTGAGGGTTCCTTGTTCAGTGTCATTCCCACTCTACTTATTCTGTTTCTGGCAATGTCAGGGCTGCTGGACATGATATCCCAGGGAATTAAAGCAGGACTGAGGAGTGAGCTGCATGCAGCCGTGTGTCACTGAAAGTTCTGACTCAGCAATGTGTGGCTGGGTTGTGTGAAAGCCCTGCAAAATCCTTAATTTGTGGGGGATGTTCTTGTTTTACCTGTCAGCTGCACACACACATGAATCTGACCCACAGCACCAGTGACTCCTGCTGTGCTGCCTTGTTTTCTTGTCTTTTTTGTGGTTTTTTTTTCTGGCAAAACTGCTTTTGTTTTGCTTGGGGGAGCAGAGCTGAGTTCCAGTAGGCACTGGCAGTGTTTTTTACTTTTTGTGTACTTCTGTGTCCTGCTGGGTTGAAATGTTGTATTTTTTTTTTCTGGGTAGGAGCTTAGGGAGCTGCTGCTGAGGGCGATTTCTTGGCTCTGGGTGGAGTGTGGGCACGCAGGTTAAACAGCTCCTTTGCCAGGGCCAGTGTGCCAGGGATCCTGCCCCTCTTGGTCTGTGCCAGCAGCACCTTTTGGTGGGGAAATGCAGGTCTGGAGAAGTAGAACACTCCTGTGGTCACCTGTGGGAACCCTGGCAGCCAAACCTCTGGAAAGCTGGATTCAAAATGCATCTTTTTGTCCTAGGCTGGGAGGAGGCATGTATTTTGCCTGAAAAGCAGGGCCAGAAAGGTTTATTTTCTGTGCTAGGTTAGGAGACCTGCCTGATTTTTACACAGCTAAATGCAGTTAAGCATCACAGTCCCAATTCCTCCTCCACTGTAATGTAATTTTTCCAAAGTGCTGGCAGCACAAAACATTGAAAGTGCTCTGTACTGGGGGAGAGCTGAGGGGCTTTGGGATCCCCCAGGGCAGGGACAGGGGCGATCCCTGATACTTTTCTGGGCTATCAAAGCTTTTACAGGTTTGGGGGAAGCAGCCCTGAGCCCTGTGTCAGTTCCCTGGGCTCCGTGGGGTTTGCTCCTTCCAACAGAAGTGCTGGGAGTTTGCATCCCCTCAACCTCAGCCCTGAAGGAAGCCTAAAGCCTGGGTCAATAATAAGCTTATAAGACAGTAAATCTTGGTAATGAGAAAAACAGAAGACGGCATCTGCTCAGCACAATGGAGCTGTGTATGGTCTGGTAAACAGCTATTGAAGGGAGATGCCTGTTGTGGCAGGGGTTACAGCTGGGCAGCCCCATTTCCATGCAGGAGGGGTGGCTTTCACTGCCCCCAGCCCCTCAGAGGGGCTGCTGGAATCCTGCTGGGATCCCACAGGCTCAGGTGACCTGTTGCCCGTGGGGCTGAGTGCTCCCCACAAGTGCAGAGCCCAGCTGGCAGCGTCCTGGATGTGTGGAAGTGGAGATGGGCATGAGGTGGGGCTGGCACAGTGGTTGTCTGCTCCTCCCCTGCTCTCTGCAATGCCTCCCTGCAATGGCTCTGCTGGGGGATGCACACCCTTTGGGGGGTTCTCTGCTGCAGGTAGGGCTTGGAGGAAAAATGGGAAACAGCCTCTTGTCTTTGGGGGTGCCCAAATGGGATGAGCTGATGGACAACAGGGGTTTAGTGATGGATGAGTTGTGCAGGGGGCAGCAGCAAAAAGAAGAGGCTGGGTCTCTACCTGACACTCACTTCAGCTGGAGAACCTGGTGCCCATGGGGTGGGAGCTGGCAGTGCTCCTGCTCCAGCTGTGTGAAGCCAGGTCTGCAAAATGGGGAGGAGGAGAAGGGGGGGAGTTAAGGGGAAGAAATCTGCATATGGTGTGTAATGCGTTTATGAATTGGGTCTTTAATAATTTACATTACCAGTTTAATACTTTGAATACAAATTATCTTGCCCATATGCTGTGCTGACAAACATAAAAATGGAGTAATCAAAGCTGTAATAGCACTACAGCAAAAAGACATAAAATGCCACTAGAAGGCTTAGGATAAATTATTGCATGCACACACCAGCTCTATGGCTCCCTGGTGCCAAAGGATGCATTGCAATTTCTCCCTCAGACTTTGCATTTGGGCTTGAGAACTAATGCAGCACCAGGAGCACTGCTCAAAATTCTGCAAGATGGGCACCATTTAACAAAGAAGGGGAAAGAAAAAAAAAAGAAAAAAAAAAGGCTCAGACTCTTTTGATAAACACCACAATTTAAATTCTGCTCTGCCATTACATGGGCTGCCAAGAAAATATAGCCCTCTTATTTGTAGGGAGCCCCCTTCTTCCTCCAGGAGGGTTATTTGCATGTATTATAAACTGCAGTGCTGGTTTGCCATCTTCAGGCAGCTGCCACACACTGCACAGCATCCCTGTGCATCCCTGTGCATCCCTGTCCAGCCCCGTGCTCCTTGGAGGGTCCACAAGGGATACCCGAGGGAGGATGCACCAGGTGACCCAGAAAAGGGCAGCATCACTCCAGGCAAAACACAAATTTCACCTCATTCCCCTTCACACCTGAGTTGTTCCCCTTTAATGCCTGAGCCCTGAGGAGCTGGAGGAGGTGGGAGAGGATGAAACAGCCCAAGGTCCTTGGTGCTGCCTCTTGGGCTGCAGTGTGGGCAAAAGGGAACATTCTGGGAGGCCTTGGGAGCTGGTGGATGCTGCAGATGACTCAGTAGTTTGTTTTTAGCAGTCTTTTGGTGCCTCTGTGTGTGTGTGTGTGTGTACCAGGCACAGGGCTCTGCAGCAACAGGAGCAGAGGTGCAAGTTGTGCTCACAGGGAGCAGCTGCATCTGTAAATGTCAGCAGAGCTTGTGCTGTGCCTTGTGACAGAGCCCTGCTTTTAAACACCAGCCTGTTCATTGGTGCCACATCTCCACCACTGTAGTCCCAGCTACAGGCAATCTTTCACAGCAAGGGCTGTTTAAGGCTCACATTTGCATACACTGAATTTCTCAGCTATCAGGGTTACTCCATGCTGTAATCCATTCTGTGCCTCTAATACGATCAGTGAAAAATGAGGCTTCTTCCCAAATAAATCATCACCAATGAAGGAAATGGTGGTTTTTCCACGAGGCCTGAGGCTCCTGCAGTAGCAGTGTCTTTTTCCAAGAGGCAGAGGACTCTGGGCAGGCTCATTCTGTGCTGCATGAGCTCACTGCCAGTCTCCCCAAGATCTAAACCCTTTGCATATGAATGAGTTTTTCCTGCCTTTGCCTCTCCCAGGATCTGCTGCTGCCTGTCTCCCTGGGATGTGGTGCCAGCAGCTCAGGAATAGTGCACCCATGGGCTGGGGTTGCCCCTTTTTATCCATTATTCCATGAACTGGTGCCTCTCAAGTGCTGGGGGAAGTGGGATGGATGTCAGTGTCTGGCATCCCTGTGTTGTGGCAAGGTGAGTGCTCAGAGCTGCAAGAAGTGGGAGAGAGAAAACACCCTCCTCCTGCCCAGCCTGCAGGCTCCTGTGCTCCACCTTGCTCTGCTCCTTGTGTTCCTCCAAAGCCTGTCTTTGCCTGTGAACAGGGGGTTTGGGAAGAGCCCCTCTCCATCCCCTGGCCTTGAGGAACAACCAAGATGACAGAGCAGACCTGTTACTGCAGCCAAAACCCCTCAGAGCAAAGAGGTAACCAGAGCCTCCCTGCCAGGAGCCCTCTCTGGGTGGGGAAAGGTGCCTGTGTGAGTCAGGATGGGGAGAAACAGGTGAGCATCCAGCCCCCACTGGAATAACTTTTCCCATTGCCAAATCTTCAGGAGAAAAGGGCCCTCACTGATCCTTTTGATCCACAAATAAATTGGATGGATCAAGATCACAATGAGAAATATCCTCATTCTCACCCAGAAGGGATTTTCAGCATAAAAAGGGTTTATGTGACTCATAAACTTTAACATTTATTTCTGCACGCGAGGTAAATATTTCCCCCTCTGAACGTCTAAGCAATGCAATTTTGTTTGAAGCCTCCATTTGTTTAAGTCTGAAGGTGACAATAATTCACCACTTTTCCCTTCCTGTATTTCCCTGAGCAATGGCATAAGCCAAAATAGAGCAAACTCAGCTCTGGCTGTTTGTCACTTGTCAGCTCTGTCCCTCAAATATGCTCAGACAAGCTCTGTCCTGGAGTTTACATTTGGGCACCTTCTGACCTCTAGCTGCTGCTAAATGGCCCTGTGTTCTCCTGTTTAGAGGAAGAAATACAGCATACCTGTATGCAGCCACTGCCAGGGCAGGCAGGAAAGAGAGACATAACTTAATCCAGCTCCAGATAAATCATGATTTCACAGCCATCTCCCCACCACAGGCAGCTGAGAGTCCCATCTCCTTGGCACTGTGACAACACTTGTCACTCAATGTCCCAAAGAGACCCACTCATGGCCAGAGATCACAGATGACTGAGGAGATGCCTGGAGTTGTAAACACCATCAATCTGGAGAAAACCAACGCTCCCAGGAGCTGATGGGGATGTCCCAAGTGAGCTCTTGGCCCTGCAGAGCACAGGGTGTGCACATGGGCTGCATGCACCCCCAACCTCACACCCCCCCGGGTCTGCTACCACCTGCAGCTCCAGCAAATCCAGGGGACAAAGTGCTGTGTGTCCTCATCCCTGGGAGAGCTTGGGTCCCCAGATTTTGGAGGCTGAAGCCCCCCATGCAGAAGGGGATGAGGTAGGGGCTGGTTGCTGTGGGGCAGAGGGGTTGGGGGGTGGCCTTGGGGCTGGCTGGGGTGCAGCCCCATTCCTGCCAGCTGCCCTCTGCCACCCTGCAGGGCTCTTAGGGAGGGAGGCTGGTGTGGGAGAGGTGGTGGAGTTTTGTTTTCAGTTCCCCACTCACAGGCAGAGCCCCTCAGTGTGGGCAGGAGCCCCTCATCCCACAGCAGCCTCTGGAGAGGCTCCCCATGGCTCCCCATCTCATCATGGGCACTGTGCTGGCAGCACAGGTACCTCACTGCTGGTTTTCTGTCCTTTTTGGTGCCCCTTTGGTGCCTCTCCTGGCTTGGGTGGAGTCACTTCTGATTTACAGCTGGTGTCACATGAAATCTGACCAGCCAGGACTGCCCTGTTCCCCCTGCAGCTCCTGGGTCCCTGTCCCCAAGGACACCCTGCTGTCCAACCCTAAATTCCATGCCAACATGCACAGGCTGTCTCTTTATCTCTCTGCCTCTTTCTTTTCTTTCCCCCCCCCTTTTTTTTTAAAGGAAACTGAATCCAAGGCTGCCATGGAATGATGATGACATTATTGTTAGTAGTTATTTCTATTTCCATAGTTTCAAGAGGTAGAGAACAGAGTCCCACTGGGTTAAATGCAGCACATGTTACAACAAAAAGACAGTCTGAGTGCCAAACAACTTGCAATCTTCTTTTTAATGTAAGGAATGTAAAATTAAGATTACTATAGCAACATCTTGCCCACTTTGAACACAGATAGGACTTGTTGGTTTTTATAAATATAGATGAATGTGTGTATGTGTATATATATATGTAATGTACACATACAAATCCTAAATATCTCAACCTTTTCTGGAGTTGAATTTATATTTAATTTCAAGCTCTCTGTATCATAGTTCTAATTTGCATCCAGCTTTCCCTCAGCAGCCTTGTCTTTTCCTTCAGGCTCTTTTGTGCTCACTGCATGCCAGGCTGGGGTGCCCACTGCCTGGGGAGAGCTCTGAGTCCCTGCCTGGGAGCAGGGACAAACTCTGGGGGTTTCATTTTAAATGTATACAACCCTGTTAAACCTTACAACTGACTTAACATCCCCAAATTTGCTTCCTTCAATCAGATTTTAGGAAAGTGGGGTGAACTTGAGACATACAAATCCTTCCTTCTTATTCCCATCTCTCTTCTCTTAAGTTATTGGTTCAACTTTCAGTGAATTTCCTATGAGGTATGAGCCACATTTCTTTGCCATGACTGAATAAAACCTGGGCCCAGAAATGCCTGCAGGAAGGGCAGAGCACAACCAGGAGTGAGGAGTGAGGGAAAAGCAGCAGGAGGATGGATGCTCCCACAGCTCAGTGACACTTCAATTCTCTGGGAAAGCAGCAGAAATTCAAGCACTGTTTTCACCTTGTTGCAGAGGTAAGTGGAGTTACAGATAAAGAAGAGCTTTGACATCACCAGATCTGAAGAGAGCTGTTTGCTTATGAGCCTACAGCTGGGGTGGAGGGGAAAACCAGGCACCAAACTGTGCTAAGGAGATCTGAAGGATACCACTCTGTGCCAAAGAAAGGCACACTGGAGGGGGATACCCTCCTCTCTGGAGGAGCAGGAGGAGTTTGCAGCTCATTTGTAGCAGCTTTGAGGCTGTGGAGTTGAACATGCACAGTTGGAGGGCTGGTGGCTGCACTGTTTTGGGAGCAGACTGTAATGGAGATCTGAGAACCAAAACTGAAAACGTCTGCTGGCAGGTCTGCATGGAGAGGCTGGAAAGCAGCCTGGAGTTGCCAGCTGCAGATTTCTCATGCCTGTGACTTAGCAGAATCAGATACAAGGAAATAAATTACAGGCAGCTCTGCCTGCAGGGTCTAGAAGGGAAGCAAAGGGGCTGGGGTGAGGTGGGTGAGCAATCCCAATGTGTCTGTGGGGAATGGAAAGGGGAAGGATGGATCTGCAGGGCACAAAGAGGCTCACTTTCAAAGCCCACCCAGACAAAAGCAATAGCTTTCCTTCAGACAGGACTGCTGTGTGAGCAGGAATCAATACCCTCCTGCAGAGCCTACAAAAACACTGGTGGGTGTAAGTGTGCAGAGCTGGTGCCCAGAGGAGCCCAGGATGGAGCTGTTGAAGAGATGGGAGGGACAGAGCAAACAGGAATGATAATTCACAGACATGGGGTGTTGGTGTGGACCTTACAGGAGCAGCTGAAGATCTCCCCAGGCAATGGGGAGTGGGTTGAAGACCAGTGGAAGTTCATGAGCAATGACAGGGCAGAGCAAAGTGATTTCTGTAAGATGGGCACTCAGCTGTTTGCTGCAGGAAACTTGTTCCTTTGCTGAATTGTCCCTGACCCTGGGCAGAGCTGTAGGCAGCAGAGACATTGCCATGTCCTTGCCCAAAGGAAAGAGGAAAGGCAGGCTCCAGAGCTCCAGCAGCCCCAGGGGGAATCAGCAAGGTCTCTAGGGCTGAACAAACCATCTTCAAGACCACTGCTTAAAATCCACACACACTCTCTCATCCTATTCTCTGGAAGAGGCACCCAGCAGGACAAGAGTCAGTTTATGATGGAAGTTAACCCTGGGCTCCCTCAGGTAAGAGCAGCTGCTCCCTGGGCACTGTGAGCACCAGTGTGAGGTTTGTGTGCAGCCTGGGTGCTCACCTCTTGGAAATGCTGCAGAGCTTTTCAGGTGTGCTGGATTGTCCAGTGAAATCAGAGTTTTTAGTGCAGCAAGAGGAGAGAATCATTTCCATTCCCCCCAAAGGATATGGAGTTTCCCATCTGTGGGCTGCACATTGCTGATATGCACCAAAGTGATAGCCTGAGCAAAGAAAATCTCTTCACTGGGGAAAAAAGCTTTGATTGTGAAGTCAGTGGCCCTCTTAACACTGCCACCATGGATGTCTGCACTTCTGCTGGGGCAGGCAGGTACCACACATCCCCCTTGCTCCACAGCACTGCTGTGCCAGCCACCATCACCCCTCTGCCTTTTATTACTCCTGCCCCTCCTGTTCCCATCAGGTGTTTTTAAGCAAGCCTGCCACCAAGGCTGTAATCAGTTCTCTTGTCCTCCTATTTGTGCTCTCACCCAGCAATTTGCACAGGGCTGTGGAGCTCTCTGCTTGTAATTGACAGGGGAAGGCAATCTGCTTCATGAGAGGAAACATCTCCATGGCTGCTGGCTCTGAGCTGGCTGTTCCCATAATGAGGATGGAGTAAAACAGGATCTCACAAACAGCCCTGGGTGTAGCTGAGCCCTCTTTACTGCAGGCACAGAGGTGCTGCTTGGGATGTAATTAAGAGGTTAATATTTGGAGTGCAATATGTGGCACTGTGCTTCCTACACAGCTGCCCTATAGCAAGGTGCCAAGTGCTCCTGAAGTTTGCCCAAGTCACAATCCAGGCTGCAGGAGGGGATGCTCCAGGAGAGGGAATCCTCCCTGAGCAGCCTACACAGCAACCAGGCTCTCTTTGCTGGGAGCAGGCCCTCTTATTTGGCATTTTTGGGGGTAGGACTATGTAAATTCACTGAAAAATCTCACATTCTGTCCTAGCATCCTGAAACCTGCAGCAGGGCTGGTTCCAGCCATGGGGTGCTGCCCCATGGAGCTGGTGCTGAGAGCTACCACAAACCCCAGGGATGCAGAGCTGGGTTCAAGGCACCGATGATGCTGCAGGGAAAAGCCTGAGCTTCTTCACACATATTTATTTGCCAGCAGAGACTGTACAAATCCCATGCATAATTCAGCTGCTGCCATACAAATCATCCCACCAGTAAAAGCCTTTTCAGAGAGCATGATTTGATGGCAACAAACTTTGACCTAAATGTGCTGCAGCCCCGTATGACAGGTTTTAAACTTTTGCCGTCACTTCCTTCCGAGGGGCAGAGTGAATCTAGGTCAGCCCCCCTTTGCTTGTTTGTAATGAGGCTAATTCTGATTTCATTCATGTTGCATCCTCGAGTTTGAGATGGGAGGGGGAAAAAAAAAATGGGATATTTGAAAAGGCAAGTCAGCCTCGAAGTCATTCTGCTTAAATCTCATCTCGGAGCAAAGGAAGTGGTTTGGTGCTGCATCCCCAGGCAGCACCGGCAGTGTTGTTTATCATTCAGGGTGCAAAAGGAAGAGAGAGCTTTCCTTCTTTCCCTTTTTGTGTGGATGGCAGCGTTCAGCAGTTGGGCTGAATGCACAGGCAGTGATTAACAACAAGCCCTGTTCTGGGTGAGCGTCAGGCTGCTGCTCTGGGCACAAAGAGGGGAAGTCTGCACACAAGGCTGTGAGTTTGGAATTCCTAGGCAAGCACCACGGTGTAAACAGAGCTGCTTGTTTGCTGATCTCTGCGATGGCAGCTCAGGGCAAGCTGCTGCATTCATCTATTTATTGCTGGAGCAGCCAGGGCTGCTTTTCCCAGGACTGGGATTCCCTTACTCCGTGCACAGCACAGCTGTGCTGCCTCTGCACAGTCCAAATGGACCAGAGAAAAGTTTGGGAGAGAGTAATGACTGCTGCCTGTGTTTGGCTAGAGAATTGCAGGTGGATAATGGTGATTCCCCTGTAGGTAATGGTTTGGAAATAGCTCAGCCTCCTGGCCACATGCTGGATTTAAGGGCAGAATTGAGATATGGAGGAGGTGTTTGCTGATTTTTATGCTAATAGTCATGATGCATGGCAGGACTAAATGATTTATTTTAGCTGTGTTTGTCGGCTCAGTGAGTCTTAGACTGCACCAAGGAATGAACTTCCACTGTCTGGGCTCTAAATAGGAATCTTAAACAAATCAAACAGACTGGAAAGGCACGTGCTGGAGCTCCCCACTGGCTGAGCACTGCATCCTTGTGGCATTCCACACCTGTAGGCTGCTGGCATCAATGTGGGAGAGAGCAGAGACCTCTCCACTCTCACCCAGTGTGCTCAGGGGTGGAGGGAACCTGCTCTGCCCATCACCAGGAGCAGCCATGCAGGGCTAAAGAGTGTGGGAGTAGTCCAGGTGGCATGTCCGTGGTTTGCCTGCACCCTGTCTGCAACTGAGACAGGCAGCATGGAAATTGAGGCTCTGACTTTGTAGCTCTCCTTTCTTTTCATGCCTTCTCCCTCCTTTGAAGCAGGACACCAAGACACCTCTGAACGAGCTCACGTTGGAATTCTGAAATTTCCAGCCTGGTATTCCTGATCCAGTGCTAACCTACCCGCTCAGTGGGTGCCTAGGGGACCACTAATTATTTTGGTAAGCATGAGGAGTTCCCCAGGTCTGGCTAAAGGGAATGGGTTTGTCACTGTCACTAAGCATACTTAGTCAAAACAGCAAGAAAAATTGCCTTAAATACGCCAAATTCAGTACAGTAGTATTTGCAGAGAACAGCTATTATCTTTGTGTATTTGACAAAAGTTAATTGTCTCTGTGACAATCAGTGTAGTAGTCAGGCTGTCCCTGTATAGGAGGGAAAAAAAATTCTTCATTTATAAGCGATTCATTAAGTAGCATTAAAGCTGTCTCTGAAGACAAAATAATCTTTTTAAAGAGGACTCAAGGTAGCGAGAAGGAAGATTAATGCCTCAGCTATTTTTCAATTATGCAAGCTTCCATTTATTACAGTACACCTGGATTAACTCTTGCTAAGCTGTGTGCCCTGGCAGGTAGGGTTGGGAGCTGGGGGTGTTTTGTGCCACTGGACACACTCAATGAGGGATGAGGGATGAGGGCTGCTGTGACAGGAGGGGGTCAGGCACTGCCCCCTCATCCTCCTTGTCAGCAAAGCTGTAACAGTTTTGCACAAGGGGTGTGCATTTATGGTGCTTGAATATTTTGTACTGATCACATTCTCCTTGGTCTTCCTGTCTGCATGCCCATACCTGCTCTCCCTGGTGTAGTTCAGGTGCTGAAGGTTTTGCTTTCTCACTCTAATTCAGGTGCCTTCTCCTGCCATCACATTCATGATCCTTGCACAATCAAACAAGCCTAAATTCTTCTAACACACTGGAGATACTCTTATTTCAGCATGATTTATGTCAGCAGTTCTGGTAAAGTGTAATTAGAAAGGTTTCATTGATACCTCTGCCTTCATTTTTTTTTTCCCTTGCCACTGCATCCTAGAGTGCTTGCCTTGTCTTAATTGAAGCAGTGAAGAGTCCATTTAGCAGGAAGGTGGGAGGAAACAGCCTGAAGATCATTCATCTCAATCACTCCAGTGATGAAAACAGTTGCTCACTACATCTATCATAATTTCTCCTAAGTTTCTTACAGAAGATTAGTTGCTGCAACTACACAGATGCACACATGCCTGGTGGACCTCTACAGACATTCCCATCTAGGGCAGTAACTCCAGGCTGGGGGAAAAGACTGCTTTTTGCAGGTGTAAATTACACAGCAGAAAAAGTGGCCGGGTAAAAAGCCCTTTTTTGTATTTTTCCAGTTGCATTTATTTCATTAAATGAAGTGTGGGGCCAAAATCTTTTTTGGGTTGCTTTGGTGTCATGCCAAGACATTTGTATGTAAAGTTGAGGTCCTTTGAAGTCACATCCCAGTTCTCCACAGCAGAAACACACCTGAGAGCATCTTATAAATGGTGTAAAACTGACAGGAGAGCAGAGGGAAGGTGAAAGATGCTGAAAGGATATGACCATGAGACTTGACCTTACTCCTGTCTGCAGGTATGTCCTGAACAGGGCAGGTGAAAGTCCATGAACAAAATTATTTGGTTTACACAGAGAAAACATTTTCAATACTATGCAGAATTCAGTGCAGAGTGTCCAAAGGAAGCCAAAAGAAGCTACGTATCAAGCCAAAATGCTGTCTCAATTCAAGAATGCAGGATTTTGATAATTTTCTTTAAAACCTTTTGGGGTTTTTTGGGGTTTGTTTGTTTTGGGTTTGGGGTTTTTGTGGTTTGTTTGTTTGTTTGTTTTTGGTTTTTTGTTGGTTGTTTTTTTTTTTT
>WEIU01014851.1:1857892-1960392 GCA_013389925.1 Aegithalos caudatus
GCAGGAGCCCGCGGGGGGCGGCCAGAGCACAGCCCCTGTCCCGCAGTCCCGCAGTCCCGCAGTCCCGCAGTCCCGTACCGGGGCGGTGAGGGGGCATCTCCGCTGGGGAGCCCCGGCTCCGAGGGCTCCGAGATGCCGGAGCGGTGCCCGCCCTTCTCCGGTGACCGGGCTGCCGCCGGCTTCCCGGCTCGCTCTCTCTGCCCGTCCCGTCCCGTCCCGCTGCTGCTGCTGCTGTCCTCCGACTTTTCGAAACTTTTGTCCCCCAGAGGCAGCTGCAAACGGAGGAGCCAGCTCAGGTAAAGCCCACGTCCCTTGAGCCGCGCTGGGAGGAGCGGGGCACAGGCGCAGGTGAGGACGACTCCGAGTGCCGCGGCAGGTGCTGAGCCAGAGCCCTCGGGTTTTTAGGATGAGTCCATTACAACGCTGTACGCTTGCTTTTGTGTTCCAGCCTTTCGGTGTTTTAGTGGTTTTTTAATCAGAATTCTGCTATGCTGAAAGAACAGTGAGGAATTCGTATGTTTTTATCAGGGATGATTTGGAAGTCTTCTTTGTAGCCTTATGTATGGACCTCCCTAATGAATTCATCTAGGAAAACGGTTAAACTGATATTATTCAGTATTTTTAAGAAGGCTGCATTATTTGAGGGTCTAAATTTAGTTCTTTCAAAGTCATTATTTTAGCAAAGAAATAGTAGAGAACTTATACTGGATATAAGTTGCTCTGTAATGAGTTTCAAGTAGTCTGTGTAGTACTGCTTAAATTGTACCATAGAGTATGTTTTGCCGAGGACTATATCACTGTCTACTTTTATAGAGAGATATATAAAATGACCTTCAGTTTTATAGCTTGTAAGATGGCTTTAGTGAAATATCTGTAGTGTTTATGATGTGCAAGTTGCAAGCATTTTGAGATGCTGATGTCTCACTGTCTCAGTCTTTCTGTATATAAGCAGTAACTCAGTAAAAGTACCTGATGGATAAGGCTGACAGGACAATTTCACTTCATTGCCTTTAACATTTGATTGATTTATTAATGATAGAAAGCACAGAAATGGCCATTGGCTTGGGCAGGCACTGGATGCAGTGACCTCGAATAGTGAGTTGCTTTTTAACTGGTGCATAAAACGCTGCCCATAGCACCCACAGTACAGACAGGCTGTACTGGGTTTATGAGAAGCTGCAGTATAGTTGGAAAAGGTAATTTCTCTTCAGCTTTGCTTTAAAAATGTGGGTGCTGCAAGCTTGTAATCAATGGTTCTGGGGAAGAAAAAGAAGCACCCTACCCTTCTCCCCAAGTTAGCTAGCTGTTTATGTCATCTGGCTGCAAGCAGATTTGAAGCTAATAGCTGCTTTTATTACCTCTCAAATCGCTGATCACTTGAATGCACTTCATGTTTTGAGACCGCCTCCACTGTGAGTTGAGTTAAAGCTCCCGTGAAAGTGAAGAACAGCTTTGTGTGGAAGGGATCACAGGGATATTTTCCAGATCTTAGTCCTTGTCAGTAGCCTGTTGTCTGCTCTCTGTACAAGCTGTCAGCGTGTATGAATAAAGTCAACACAAGTGCAAACAGTGCTGACCTTCCTGATTTGAGGGGACGTGGCTCTTGTTGCACACAGGACCTGAGTGTGACTGGTGGGGAACTCGGTGTGACAGACTTTGAAGCAGTGGTAAGTCCCAAGACCCATCCTGTTCTGTTCACCTGAGCACTGCTCCTCCTCCAGTCACAGCCTAAACTGGGAATGCCAGTGCTAAATCATGAAGGGGCTCAGCAACAGGAGGCTGGGGTGGTCTGATTCAGTAAAATGCCTGACCTGCATCCAAGAGTTGTCACCTTGTGTTGCTAGGAAGATCACAGGTGCTTGGGGTGTTCAGACAGTAGTGCATCTCTCTGTGCTGGGAAGTAAGCAGTCTTGTCAGCCTCCCTGGACACAGGACAAAAAGTCAGGGAGCTCAGCTCAGCTCGTGCCCCTCCTGACATGTGAGCAGCCACGTGAATGAGGGGCTCATCTGGAGCCCAGCAGCCAGATTGAAGTCCTTTGGACAAAGAGTTTGTCTGTTCATGTACAAATATACCCTAAGCCAGTTCAATAAATGAAAAAGGTACCTGTGATGGCTGTGTCAGCTCTTGCCAAATCCTGAAAGGACCAAATCCTGCGCTTCTGGAGCAAGCTCAGGCGAGGTCATCCAGCTGGAGCTAAAAGTGTATTGTCAGGATAAGCTGGATTCAGGCTGGGATGTGTAACTGGCACTGCTTCAGTAGCTGTGATGGGTGATCACTCTTGTGAGGGTGGGGTGTTTTGGTCCATTCCCTGATGTTTCTGAAGAATTTGACACTTCAGCACTGGCCACAGCTACAGTGGCACATTTCTACAGGAGTGTGACTGTTGGGCAGCATCTCACATCAGCATTTGCCTGGAACTGAACAAAGTCAAGGAGGTGAGTGGTGCCTGTGGGCAGAGGAAGCTGGGATTCACTGAAAACCCCAGGGTGTCCTTTGTGGTTGACAGTCCACATCCACAGCTGACTGTTCAGCCAGACATGCTGGAGAACTGGCGTTAGGTTTTCCTACAGCCTGGACACTTGGAGATATTTGTGTGGTCAGAGAGGTTCAAAACCAGCTCCAGGCTTTGGTCTGTATGCCCAAAGTGCAAGGCAGTGACATGACTGAGGGTGAAGGGTGTGAGGAATAACCCTGCTCCTCTCAGTCTTTAGGGAAGGGGTGAGATTTTTTGGCAGCTGAGCACTTTGACAAACCTGACCATCCTGCTTTTGCACTGGGGGAGTTGGGAAGAACTTGCTCTTTCAAGAGAAATCACACTGCTTCTCTTTCCACTTGGGAGGGTTTAATGTCAGTCTGTGGGGAGACATGGAGATGGTGCTGAAGGACAATCCTGCCCTTAATGCATTGCAGCTGTGTTCATTATCCCAGATTGGGAACAGCCTTGTGCTCCCAGCTCTGGCTGTGATAAAGGGGAGGGAGCTGGAAGGGCTCAGTTGGGCTCTGCTGCCTGTGCTGGGAGCAGGAAGGGACAGGAGGTCGTGCAAAGGGACAGAAAGGGACAAATGCCATGCACAGGCAGGGGGAGGTGGCTGTGCCAGGGACAGGAAGGAGCCAGGCAGGAGTGGAGAAGGAAGAGAGAAAGAGCCAGAGCTGCCCTTGGGAGCTACAGAGAAAAGGTATGGGAGACTTTTGAGCATTAAGGTGCTGATGCTTGGAGCCTTCTGATGTTTCTGATGAAGCACTTGGAGTGCAGTGTCTGTCTTGACTTCCACATAAGTTGATGTGTCCAATGTTGTTCCTGGAATGTGCTCAGAGTGCTGGGCACAGGTAAAAAACAATGGGATTGAGCCATGTGGGATGTGGCACGTGTGGGATCAGGACCAGCCAAAGGCTGCTGGCATGGCTGAGTTCACAGCTTTCCATTCTGGCTCTGGCCAGCTTCACAAGTGTGAAAATCAGCTCTAAAACCAGCCAATATTTTTCAATGAGTTAGCCTGCTCCCTAGGCAGAGCCTCTGGCAATACCCTTCTCTAGCTGCTCTGAACTGGCTGCAAACTCAGGCACACAGCCCAAACATGCATTCCCTGGAAACCCATGTCTCCCAGCACTGCTGCCTGGAGCTTTGTGCGCACAGAGCAATTTCTGCTGCCTCCTAGGCCCTTCTCACTCTTGGCAACCTCATCTCTGGGCATGCAAAACCTCTCTAGGGGCAGGCAGTGCAGGTACAACTCATCTCTGGGCATCCAAAACCTCTCTAGGGGCAGGCAGTGCAGGTACAACTCTAACCAGGTCGTTGGGCTCAACCTTTTAATGCTCTGGGTACACACTATACATGGCTGTTTGCATAGCAGGAGGGATTTTGTTCTTGAGCTGTCACCCCAGCCAAAGTTGGGCGTCACACACAAGTCTGTGTGTATTATGTCAACACAGTTACCTTTGTCAGCCAAATGCAAACTCTGAGAAGAAATACCAGATCCCTTTGACAAGCCCTCCAGATAGAAAACTCTGTTGACTAGCAGGAGTTGTGTTTCCACCCCTGGCCACTCCCTGCCCTGTTGGGAGCAGTGGCAGGGTGACCAGCCTGCACTTCCCAGGTCAGCTGTTTGCCCTCTGGAAGTACTGGCACCGTGCTAAGTTTCTGTTTGCTCGAGCAGGGTTTTTTTATTTATTATTTCAAGACCTCTGGAACTTCCTGGCTGGCCTGGGACGTGCTTCTGGTTTGTTGGTTTTTGTTGTTTTTTTTTTTTAGTCAATGTTAGGAATTTGGGTGAGCTCCTTCTTAGGCTCTGAGTCCAGGTTTTCTTGTTACAGATGTGAAGGATGGCAGATGGTGTTGGGGATCTTCCCAACTCAGAGAATTTTGCTATAGCTGAGATTTAAGTTATCCTTATTTGCAAAGATAAAAAGTAATGCTTATACTTTCTGCATTCTCTATATCAGGATGCTTTCACTGTGCTTTTTTAGCATCAAGCCTAATGTACTGATAGATTGTTGCTTTTTTCCTGGTAGACCTATTGACTCCAGGTTTTTTTATATCTTAGCTTGCTTTATAAAATGTGTTGAATTCTATAAAATTTGCTCTAATTTTATAGTGTATTTCTGGGGTTTTTCACATTTTTTTTTAAATTTAGCTCTTGTCTTAAAAAAAAATCCTATTTTAAACCAAATAATCTTTTAAATGTACTGTTGCTTTTCTTGATGGGAAAGAGGGTTCTACTAAGGCATCTTTACACATCCTCCAATAAGCATTGTCACACTTACTTATATTTAGATGTTTTCTCTCAGTTATTTTTGTGTCTGGTTCTTTCTAGTTTTGTGAAACTGACCTTTAGGAGATGTTGCTTTGGACCACGTTGTGTTTCCTTACCTCAAATGTAGCTGGGAACTGTGATTGGTTTTCTTCCAGCTACTGCAGGATTTCCTTGTCCTAGAAAGCTATCTATTATATGTAGGTGTTGAGATTTTTTTTTTATTTTTTTAAAATTTTTTTTAGCACCACAAACCCTCCAGCATCTGCCATAAGCCTGAAATTACATCTCCTCTTGCTGTACATTGTGGGTAGATGCTTCAGGAGCTGCTCATCTCTTCCACTGATTCACTTGTCTACAGCAAACTCCCACCAGTGCTGCTGATGTACCCAGCCCGTGGCCCCCTGAGAGGAGCTGCAGGTGCTTTTCTGGGGGGCTCTGCTGGGGGAGAACAGGCTGTGTGTTGGTTAAACAGTCAGAGGGTTGCTGGCACTCCAGGATCCCCCCTTTCCCACCTGCTGGGTGCTCTGATGTGGAAGGGTGGCACCCAGCCCCTCTTTACCTGCAGCAGGGATGGGCACTGTGACACCTCAGGGGTGAGCTGCTGGCAAATGTCTCTGCTCTTGAGAAGGGCAATCCATGCCAGTGGTTTTTTTTAGCTTTGTTCCTGACAAATGATGAGTTTGCCATGTCCAGAGCTGACTGCCAGTGTTCCCCCTGTGCCACCAACCATGGGAATGGCACCTGCAGCATTAAGGCTGCTCCAGTAGAACACAAAATAAAGATGCTTGACTCCAGGCAGAAGGAGAATCAGAAGGCTTTATTTACAATTCATCCAGCCTTTTTATAACATGCTGTGCTGAAAATGCCCATTATTGGTCCATAGGATTGACACCTCTCTGATTGACACCTCTCTCCATTGGGTAAGTAACAGAAATAGCAAACAACACCTGGGAGAGAGGTTGTTATGGGAAAGGAATATTGTTTACACAAAGTTGTTGGGGAAAAAGGGGAACAACTGAAAAGTTTCCCTTGGGAAAAGGTAGCAATTCTCAGGCTCAGAAATACTGGCCCACAGGCATGGGCTGCAGGGTGCAGAGGTGTTCAGAGTGGCCTCCTGTGAGCTCTGGGGGCAGCAGGGCAGGTGGGGATGGCTCTGTCCCCACTGCAGCAGCAACAGTGGGATGAAACCTGTGAGAAAATCAGTTTGGATTAAGGTGATGTGTGAACTTTTAAGTGTAAGTAGGAGCATGAAGTGGAGAACAGTCTTGACCTGTGTTTTCTCAGAAGATGTCATGCACAGTGAGGCACAGAGATGTGGAATTTGTTCAGGCTGTGTTGGAGCCCCATGGTCAAACTGATTTGGAGAAGTCTCTGATGGCATCACCCTCACATCCATCTGCTCCTGCCTTGGTGGGGGCTCAGGATGGATCCCCATCCAGGGATGTGCCCACCCAGGCCCTGGCACATCCCTGCTGCCAGCAGTGTGCTCTGGGCTCCTCCTGGGCTGTGTCCAGAGTGCCAAGGAGGAGGCTCAGCCACTCTTGCTCCATTTGCTGTGCTGCTCCCATGCTGTGCTCCCAGAGCTCCAGAGGAAGCAGCAGCTCACTCAGGCATGAGCAGCCCCTAAGTTGCTTTGTAGCACAGAAGCCTCAGAAATATTTCTAAATTGGTCCTTCATGCATCTCCATTGGGCTTCCCAAGGGGATTCCATCCCACCAACTCTTTGAGGTCAAAGCTTCCAATATTTGGGTTTGCGCTTTTTTTTTTTCTTCTCTATTTTTTTTTTTTTCAGGGGAAAAAATTCTTTATGTGCCTGTGAGTATTTTTAGGAACACTGGACCTCAGGAGCCCCTTTGTGAAACTCTGTGTAAGTCCCAGCAGGAATTTTTTCTCCTCCCACTGCCAAAGCCCAGTTTGGAGCAGGATTTGAGCCCAGCACTGTGAGTGGTGGCTGTGTGGCAGGGGATGGGGTGGAAGCACTGTTAGTCACTCACTCAGTCAGCAGTGCTCAGTGTGCACTGCAGGTGTGCCAGTGGTACAGATGGTATGTGGTCAAGTGATAAATACATGATCTGAGAGGAATTGTGGTGGTTTGCTGAGGGCACAATGCCAGGCACCCACGAGAGTCTTTTGCTCACCCTCCCCTGCTACAGCTGGGCAGAGGAGAGGGGAAAAAAATAAATTAACAAACACTTCATGAGTGAGATAAGGACTGGGAGAAACACTTCAAGGACAAAACAGGCTCAACTTGTGGTTGCAAAGTGAGTTTATTACTAACAGAATCAGAGGAGGATAATGATAAGTAAAATAAGCCCTTAAAATTCTGCTTTCCCCCAGCCTCTCCCTCCTTCCCACTGACAGGGCAGGGGGGTTTGGGTCATTCCATCACTGAGATTTTCTTCTGCTGCTCTGGGAGAGGAGTCCTTGCCCTGTGAGGCTGTGGAGTCCATCCCACAGGTGACAATTCCCTGTGAACTTCAGCCTGGGTGCACTCTGCAGGGCAGCAGCCCCACCCCAGCTGCTGCAGCCCCCCATGGGCACACAGCCTTCCCAGAACTGCTGTGCTGTGGGTCTCTCCTTCCACGGGGTGCATTCCCCCAAGGACAGGCTGCTCCAGCCTGGAAGCAGGGCCCCCCTCTCTGCCAGATTTCCCACTGGATCACAGCCTCCTCCAGGCATCCACTGACTCCAGCATGGGCAGCTCCCCATGGGTTGGGTGGATCTGTGCATCCCAGGGATCCCCTGCTACCAAAAACCAGGCTGTGCAAAACCAATGCAGCAATGAATCAGGCTTCCACTAGAAACAGTAATTCTGGCATTTCTGAACTGAGCAATCTTTGTCTTTGCAGTGGTTGACAAAAGTTCTGTCACACATGTAGGTCTCTATACAGCTTCCCACAAATTAGTCAAAACAAAAATCCTATTATTAGAAAGATTAGTGTCTTGTATCAGGTAAAATAACACCCTGCCTCCCCAGATGGCCACTCTATGGACAAGAGAGAAATCCATGTCCAGCACAGTGCTGAGCTCCCATTCTTCCTTCCTCAATCCCTCCAAGCCCTGTGCCCTTCCCTGTCTTTTCTTTTTGGTCCCAAAGAGCATTGCTGCCCAAGGACTTGATGTTCCTAAATGATCTGGAGAGCCAAGTACTGGCATAGATAATGGTAAATAATTAATTACCTTGCAGACAGTCCTTCAATACAAGCTGGAACGTGTTTCAGGAAGAGGGAAGGTGGGCATAAGTGCTCAAAGTAACTGTTCCCTGTGATTAATTAAAAGGCTTAGAAAGACAACTGTCATGTCATGGCCTGTAAATAAAATGGAAATTAATTCAGAGATGGGTTTTGTATGCTTTTCTCTTTTTTTTTTCCACTTTGTTTGCATTTTGTTGTTTGCATTTTGTTTGCTTTTTGTCTCTGTGCAGGATGTTTAATTCCTTCCAAGTCTGTCCCAGAGCAGAGAGCAGGGGTGGAGGAGGACAGGACAGTCCTTAGGAGAAGGCTGTGCCACATTCCTGTGACAGTGATGTCCACAACAGCCCCACTCTGATGGGAATGCTTGTTCTGGGAGATGTGAAAGGAAACCTGTGGTGTACCTTTCTCATGTTTAACTCCTGAAAATTGGAATGAGCATCAGTGAGTCCTTATCTTCTGAGAGCATCCCCTTGGTGCCTTACACTGAGAGACCTCAGGTTCTTTGTTGAACAATCCCCAGTCACTTTCAGATGTGATGTGGACAAATTCTGGGTGTCTGCAGCAGCCCAGAGTCCCTGAATCCCTGCTTGTCCCTTGATGTGGATGCAATGCTCCTGGGGCAGGAACATGCACAGGGGGTGAGGAATGCTGAAGGACTGGTGAGGATGTGCAGCAGGAGTTGTGATGGGATGTACCAAGCACAGCAAAAGTGACCCAGGGTGGGCAGGGGGGTGCTCAGGCTGAGCTGCACCCCTTCCCCATCCTGAGAGGGCAGGTGGGGAGAGCTGGCAGCCCCTCCTGCTGCACACATTCCTGCTTTGCAGTAAGGGTAGGTGGGCTTGAGAGACCCTGGTGTTCCTAGGAGCAAACCCCAGCCCTGTGCTCACAGCCTGCAGTTCCCATGGGCTCTGTGAGCTCTTACTTAAATGGAGTTTAACATATTTCATCTTACTCTTGGCCCCTTGTCTGGCCTTCAGATCTCAGCTGTGAGCTTTATTTCTGCAGATACTGCAGTAGAAAATAGATCAAATTGAGTCTTAATGGGATGGGTAAAATCCACAGCAGAGTTGCATTTGGGTGCATTAGGAGATGGAGCCCTGGCCTGTGCTGCCCCAGGGGATGGTGCCTGGCACCAGGGGAGGGAGCAGCCTCTCCAGTGTGCCCACAGCTGCCTGCTTGAGCCAGGACAGGGGCACAGGGCTCCTCTGGTGGCTTTAGCTCTGTCCTACTTGTGAGGAGATTCAGAAGGAGCAGCTTAGGAAAAGGAGATGTTTTCCAGGTGGTCCAGGATTTTCCAATGACTTGTGCAGAGTAACTCACTTCCTATGTGCTGCAGGGTGAGATCTGTTCCTTTAGGTGATCACTGCAGCTTAATCTATCCCAGGGCTTGCATACAAACATGGCTTAGGAGGGTTGGTGGGGAGTAGAAGACTGGAGCCCTGGGTATGGATTTGGGCTCTGCTCTTAATGCAGAACTACTCGAGACCAAGAGATGATGATTTGTGCTCAGGGCTGGTTCTTCTGCACCCACCCCATCCTGCTTGCATCTGCTGGCCAGTTTCAATGGGAACAGCCACCCAGACCTCACTGTGCCTGTTCTTTGGTCCTCAGTCCTACCTGCAGGCTGCTATAATAGCCCTGCCCATCTTTTTTAGTGGCTTTTTTTAGGCCCTCCCTCTGCTTTTGTCAGCTTTGGGGCTTCCATGGGCTGATGGAGGATCCCTGGCTCATAGGAGAGCAGGCTGAGGATGAGCAGAAGGATCCAGGCTTGCCTGGAGAGGGAAGAGCTGATGGGAACTGTGTTTTTAAGGCACACTGGTGGAGGAGGGAGGCATGTGAGGCTCCTGCTCCTGTCCCTGAGGGAGCAGGGATGGCAGCGTGGTGCCACTTCCCTTGTCCTGCTGTCAGTTTTTCTTGGCTGGTTTCTAGGAAAATGGATTATACCACATTCAAAATATTCACTACTGGATTTAATGATATTTCAAAAATAACTTAAATGCATTTCTTTCAGAAATGGTATTCCATGGAAATCCTTTCTGTTTATCCGCTGGCATTGCCAAGCACGTACTCCAAAGCCAACATGCACTCAAATCATTGCTTTTTTAAACAGAATGGGAGAACAATGGCCTGTGCCATTAGCCTGGCCCCATGCTGTCTGAGGACAGGGGCTGTGTGTTGTGTCATTCCCTACCTGCAGCTTTTCCCTGAAGCTGCCTGGGTCATATCTCTGTGCTGGCAGTGCCAGAGGTGCCTCAGGCAGCACAGCCAGGGCTGGGCAGTCTCCCTCTACTGCCACATCTTTCCAGCTGGGTTTGTTCTTCAGCCTCAGTACCTCTAGGGACCTCTAGTTCTTCAGTCTCTACATGTCAAGGTCCTCCCTCCTTGTCTTTGAGGTGCTCTGGAACTTTCTGAACAGTGTCTGAGTTGTGCTGGGAAGGTGGTGGAGGTCTCAGCACTGGCCTCATGAGCCAGCCCAAATAACAGCAAAGCCCAGGCCCTGTGACTGCCCAGCCCTGCAACACCCCCAGGACAGCCCTGTGGCTTCTCTGTGTGTCCAGGGAGGAGGTCAGAGCTGAAATTCAGGAAGAATTTGGCCAGTGGTGCCACGAAGATGTGGGCATTAAGGTGTGTTAGCTTTACAAACCCAGCCTGCTGGTGGAGGGTGTCTGACTCCAGGTCAGGTCTCACCCAGCTTAGGGGGATTGAACATCTCATGCACTGGTCTTCTGGTCCTTCAGGGGTAGAATTAGAGAATGCTTTGTTTTTGGAAGGGATTTTAAAGATCATCTCATTCCAACCTCCCTGGCACTGGCGTTATCCTCACAGGAAAGCAGAGAATTTGTAAGGCAATGCACTCTTGTTCCTGACAGATGCTGAGCCAGTTCCTAATGACCCAAAACCTCACTGGGGGCTCGAGAGGGCCCTGTTTTCAGAACAGCTGCAGTGAGCAGAGCATTCCCTGCCTGCTCCAGACTCACATGGAAAGGTGAGGCAATGCTGTCTGCCAGCACCTGGCTCTGAGTCCTTCCAAAAAGCAAGCCAGGACAGAAAATCTGGGAGCTGACTTGAGGGAAAACCTAGGTGGGAAAAGCAGGGTTTCCCATGCAAGGCAATGAGGATGTAAAAGTGACTGGCCTAATTAAGACAATAGACTAATTAGCCAATGAGAGAAATCTTTCCAGTGTGGATGTACCATTGGAAGCCATTAATTAAAAGTCTTGCTAAATCCCAGACTGGGCAAAGCCTCTGATAAAAACGTGCAAGAGCAAGAAATAGTCAGCACTGTGTCCCTTATCGCACACACAGAGCCTTCTCCACGGAGTCTTTAAAATAATAAATTTGCTTCAGAATAAATTATACAGATATGGAAACAGAGCAGTGGGGAAGCAACAAACAGGGCTTACAAGGAGCTAGAGTGTTTCAGTCTTGCTGGGGCAGCATCTGTTCTTCCTTACTGGTATTTTGACTCCAGTTCTCTCATTTATTATTTCCTTTTTGAGACAAATTTCTCCCAGGAGAGGCTGGATTTCTTCTGATTGATCATTAGCATTACAAAACCAGTTGCTGCTGCTGGGCTGTTCCCATTGCTTTTGGGGACCAGTCTTTTACAGTTTCTTCTTGCCTTTAAAGTGATTATTTTAGTAATTTGTAACAAATGTGTAAAGATACAATTTTTTCCTTCCACGTGGAATGAAGATAAAGGATCAGCCTCTGACACCTTTCTCCTGGAATGTGATCCTGCTTTGGAATCAACTCTTTATTTATCTCTGCCCTGTTTTTAAATGAGTTTCAGTTCCTGATAACCAACAGAACTGTCTGTGGCCTGGCCTGCCAGAGAACTCGAGAGGGACTTTTCACAGGAGATGTAGGAGAAGGCAGAAGGGCTTCATGCTGCCAGAAGCCTGGTTTAGATGAGATATTAAGACAAAATTCTGCACTATGAGGATGGTGAGACAGTGGCACAGGGTACCCAGAGAAGCTGTGGATGCCCCATCCCTGGAACTGTTCAAAGCCAGTTTGGATTGGCTTGGAGCAACCTGGTCTAGAGGAAGATGTCCCTGCCTGGGGAGTTCTTGTGTCGAGCCCTTGGCCACAAGCTTTCCTTAGCTGGGCTAAAATTGTCCCCAAATTGGAATGGGAGGACACAGCATGTCAATGGAGAGGAAGTGCTGAGCTGCCCTTTGTTGAGTTTAAGTTTCTGCTGTGGACATGTAAGACAAATTTGTTCAAAAATAGAAAGCTGAATGGTTATTCTGCACTGTGTTGTTCTAGAAAAGCACTTCTTTTCAAAAAAAAAAAAATAGAGCAGGCAGAAAACCAATTCCTGCTAAGCATTCATTTTGTGTCTGTCCTTTCACAGACTCTTTCTTCTCTAATTCTGCTGAGACTGGTCTTCCACCAGGAAATGAGGAAGGCTGGGGAAGGATGCTCTGTGTGGGGCATCTAAATGCACTTTGCTGCTGACTGCAGGATGGATGAGGATGCCAGCACAGAGGAACACCTGGCAGTGGCTTGCAATTCTTCAGAAACCAGTGGCCCTTTTTGTTCTGAGGGATCAGTTTTAACTCCTGGACTTTCTTGAAAGCAGGGTTCTCAGTGTGTGCTGAACCCTCTTTAACTAACAGGGTTGGATTTGAATTGGCAGCTCTGTGAACACTGTAAGGAGCTGGTGGTGCAGCTGAATTTGTGGTGGCACCCTGGCTGCAATGCCAGAGCTCTGAGCTGCCACACCAACAGGGACTGCAGGGCTTGGCAATTCCCTGTTGGGAACAAAGGCATTGGACAGGGTGTGCTGTGTCTGGGTGGGTATTGAGTGCCTGTCCTGTTCTGCTGTGCTGAGTGGTCCTGGGGGCAGGAGAGGGGGAAAAACTGAGTGGATTCAGGCAAGAGGATGACCCCAGTCATCCTAGAGCTCAAAGCAGAACTGGAAAATCTCCAAGATCATTGAGTCCTACCATTAACCTAACACTCCATCATTAATCCTGTCCCTAATTGTCACATCCACACATTTTTTGAACAATCTCCACCAGCCTCGTTGCCCTTCTTTGGACACAAATCACTTGAGCATTGCTTGAACAAGTACTTGAACATCTCTGCTCTAATAGATATTTTGCAATCATGCTAAAATGAGCCTGTATGAGTCTTCTGATTTTGGACCTTTTGTCCTGCCTGGTGCTGACTTTAAAGGTGAGGTCTGAAGTGGCCTTGGAGTGGCACAGGAATAGAAGAGGGGAAGCTGTTGTGGAAGTTCCTGTGGTGCTGGTAAAAGGACAGTCTGGAGCTGAAGTGTCCTTCAGTGGCAAAAGAGATGGAAGTGGCTTTGGCTTGGATACAGCCCCTTCCTCATGCCTCAGCCTGTGCTCTCTGGGCTGTGTGCTTGTCCAAAATGGTTTGGGGTTTCCTGTTGTGGAGGGTGTGAGTGGTTAGGATGCTCTTGTGCTGGCTTTCTGGGCAGCTGGGAACAAACCCCAGTGCTGCTGATATCCCTCCCACAAAACTGGGTCTGGTAATGTTGATTCTTACCTTTCACCCTTGTGAAAGGAAGACAGAATGTGTGATTTCTTTAGGATGATAAGCTGTGGGCTGTAATAAGAGCCTCCTTTCCAGGGGTCTGCTGCCAGACCAATACACTTCAAACAATGTGCTGCTTTCTCTGTCCTAGACAAGAGGTTTTTACAGCTGTGCTACCTGAAGGAAGCTAAGATGTGTTTGTGTCCATCTGTCCTGGTTTCAGCTGGGATTAATTCAGTTAATTTTCTCCCTAGTAGCTGGTATGGGGCTGAGCTTTGGCTTTAGGGTGAGAACACTGTTGATAACACACTGATTTAGTTGTTGCTAAGTCTGAGTTAGTGTTTACACCAACTCAGGGACTTCTCAGCTTCTCATGCTGCCCTGCCAGCAAGGGAGTGCAAGAAGCTAGAAGGGGACACAGCCAGGACAGCTGACCCCAAGTGACCAAAGGGATATCCCAGACTGTATGTGTCATGCTCAGCCTATAAATTATAGGGAAAGCTGGCCAAGGGCTCAGGGACTGGCTGGGCATCAGTTCTCAGGTGGTGATCAACTGCTTTGTGCATCACTTGTTTTGTATACTTTAATTCTTTAATTATTATTACTTCCCTTCCATTTCTGTGCTGTTAAACTTTTTCTCAACACACAAATTTTACCTCTCCTCCCCTCCATCCACTCTCCCAATCCACTGGAAGGAGATTAGTGAGCAGCTGTGTGGTGTTTAGTTACTTGCTGGGGTAAACCATGACACCATCCCATCATCATTGCTTTATTTCTGTCAGAAGTGCCCAGTTTGCATTTAAAGAGCTGCATCAGGGACAATCACTTCTTATGAGAAGTGCTGGTGGTAGGATGTGAGACCTATAGATCACCTGTCTGTGGAGCCCTCATATTGTATTAGTTTCTTTGGCTCTTTCTTTCTCCCTTCATCTAAAATTATTTTAGCTTTTAAGTGCATTTCCAAGCTGTGGAAATCTAGTGACATTCAGAAACTCTCAACCTCTACCACCAAGAGCACAATTCTTCTGCGTTTTCTATCAAAAAGTGTATTATAGTGCATCAGTCCAGTAACACCTAAGTTTCCAAATGCTTATGGGTTATTTAAATACGTTAAGTCTATGATTTTGAAAGGTAGATATCTGCTAATGCACCAGATCTGTTCCTTATGCCTCTTGTACTCCCCTGCCTTCCTCACAATCCTGCTGTATTAATTCTTTCAGGGGCTTACAGTGTCTGCCTGTAATTGTGTTGGGAGTATCTTGAGAAGTAAGAAGCCAGATAAAATTCAAAGCAGGACAAGGCAATCTTGGTACAGATTTTGAAAGTGCTGCAAGATTGTGCATTAAAGAGATCAAGCACTTCTGCTTTTGCCCTTTCCCTTCTGTCTGGGTAGTAAATGACCTGCATTAAAACAGTTTAGCAGAACAACAAAACACAGCTAGTTTTAGGCAGCAGAAGACAGAAATAGAGCAAGAGGACTCCAAAATTAATTTGTGAAGCAGCTTGTTGCCTTCTGACTTAAGATCTGTGTTGTGAATCATTTCTCAGAACCATAAACCATTGTCCATGTTCATGGATTTATACAGGGTTTAAAAGGGAAGGGTGACATCAAGTCTGGTGTTTAGGTTTGCCTGCCCTGAGTCTTCATCTCAGTCCCCTCTCCTGTGACACTCCCATGGAAAAAGACCAAGAATTTCACCCTGGGAAGCAATGTTAAGCCAATGAGGTGGATTTCACATATTTGCTTTCTTCTGCCAGTCTTCTTCCTCAATCTCTGAATATCTCCGTGCACAATCTCATCTGTAATTACAGCCTCACTGGAATCTGAGTGTGTGACAGCTATTAATCACTTGCTTAATATTTATTTATTCGTGTGACTTTCATTGTCTTTCATCCGTGTTGAAACCCAGAGTTTTCTTTTCAATTGTTCAAAGTTAAGTGTTTAAAAAACACACAAAACCAGCCCTGTTGGCCCATCACTCTAGCTGATGGCTTTATCTAATTCATGTTTGATTTAGATTCTAGTTTTTCATACCATTCAGGAAAAGAAAGGTTGTAAAACAGGCAATGACTTCGAACATACATGTGACTTCATCTCCTGCTCTGAATAAGGGAGTAAAATAGGGAGCTCGTGTTGCTCCTCCCAGCTTTATACACACTTGACTGTGATGCTGCTTTTAGAAATGTTTCCTTCTCCAAAGAGCCAAGTAAAAACTGTCATCCTGAAAACGATGGCCAATTAAGAAACTGCAGCATGGAAATTTCAGGAGAGGGAACAGCATATGACCCTTATAAAGTGCTGTAAGCACTGTGGAGAACAAACAACTGCATTTGGTTCCTGGCAATATCTTTAAAAATTCAAATAAGAAGTAGCCCTAGAGGAGCTGGTTGTAGAGCTCTGTACATCATCAGTGGTGTAGTCTGGTTTTTCTCCAACATCTTCAAGCCAGAACTTTGGAAGAATTTCACTTAAAAAGAAGTACATTTTAATTTCACAGTGGTTAAAAAGGTATCATTTCCTGACAAAAGTGTATGTGGCCAAATTTTAAAGACTTTTTACTCTTCTTCCATGGCTAATTTTGATTAAGACCTGCTTTGCAACAATGCCAGTAAAGCCAAAGCTTTAATACTTCATAACATGGAGAAAGGTGCTGCAGATTTATTGGTGATGCTGGATGCATTTTATTAACACCACCATGGGGATGTCTGATTCTGATTTATTTGCAGAAATTTCACAATTTGGCAGTGCTGTCTGGCAGACTTCCTCGTGATCTTTAATTGACTGTATATTAAGATTGGCCTGAATAGAAAGCTTTGTTTGAATGGGAACTTCAGCTAGAACCTGTGAACGTTTTTGAGAACATGAGACAGACAGGTAAATGTTAAAGAGTTTAGAAGAAACCAGTAGTTCCTGATCAATGCACTTAGTGTTCTAATTCACATATCTGTTAGAAATAGAACTTTTCCAAAAGCTTCTGTCTAAATTTAAATGGACTGTTTATAGCAACCAGCCAGTAATACAATATACTGAGCAAAATGTGCTGAGCATGTGAAGCAAACAGGGTTATTAAGCCATGAATAAATCATGGGTTCAAATCAACTTGCACTAACAATGGTGCCCATTTAAAGAAAATGTAGTGGTTATTCAAAGTGTTTCAGAATTTATAATAATAATTATAGTTATAATCACCAGGAGGCAATGTTTCTTTCCCTTGGTGGCAGAGGAAACCTTAGTAATGTAGGACTTCTCTAGATATAAAACTCTAATTTCCCCATGACAATCATATCAGACATGTGCTGTTTTATGGGATTATTCCCCTCTGCCAAATGGGGAAAGGCAGAGAAAGATTGGCCTTGTGTATTGTTTTAGGAAGTGAATGTCTTTGACTCTTAATTTCTGTACTATGGGGAATTGCCATGTCCAGATTTGGGTTTTGGCGTTTAAAATCAGAACAAAAAGTCCAAATTCACCGCAGACTGGAGGTCGATTGCAGCCTGTTAAAACACTCTATCACTGCTGAGAAATGTAAATGTGCATATAAGGAAAAATGGAAGTTTTCCATGAGGCAGCTCCTTCTGGCAGGGGTGGCACGGGACCAGCTGCCCCTCAGGTCTGCTTTGGTGTGGCTGTTCTCAGGCTCAGAGCATCCATCCACCCTTTGGTCCCCATGAGGTTTGAGAGAACACCACCCTGACTGACCTCTGGGGAGTAATTCAACGTGGAAAACTACATATAAAAAAATACTGACCTTGTTTACCTGGATTTCTGAAAACTTTTTGCTTCTAGAGGCACTCAGAAAGTTGAACCCATTTTTTTTAATAGAGAGATCTGAAAATGCAGGGTACTGGACTAAAAGGAAAACAATCAAAATGTAAACTTTCTGCAGCTCTGTGTATTGCAACCCCTTGCATTAGTGCTCTATATGACTTCTGGGGAAGCCTTTTATTTGTTATATCAGACATAACTGTGTGAATTCACACACTTTAGATGTATGCAAGTATATTCTAAATCAAGAGGAAGAATTTAAATTACTTTATGAGTGGGTACTAACTACAGTTTTTATTTCTGATGATGCTTGATGCTCTTTATCCTCCTAAAACTTGAAAACAGGGCAGTTAATGCTGTGGGATGGGATGAGATGGAGTTGGAAGAATAGAAAAGCACCAGAAACCACTTCTTATAAGGTTACCTATAATCCCCTGCTAAATCCATCCTTAAAAAAAGTCTTTAAAGGGATAATTTTGTTGCCACAGAAGCAGGGTGAGTGTTCACACTTGCTGCATTTCACCAGCATCAGCCTTGTTGGGAATGTCCAAGGAGCAGCAAAGGGGAAGGAGGGAATTTGTCCTTGAGGCTTGTCAGTACTGGGAAGAACCAAGTGGGTTCATTTTCCTACAGCATCAGTTTTCCCACTGCACTCCCTTTTCCTATTTTTCACTGAAAAGCAGAAGAAAGCACCAAGGGAGTGGGATAGAAATGAGAAAGAGAGGAATGGTAAGGTTTCTCCTGTCTGTGGGATGTGGATTTATGAGTCTCATAAAATGCTTTTCTGTTTTTCCTAGTGAGAAATAATCATCTAATTCTGTTATCTTTAAGAGAATGATGATTTGTGCTCTCAGAATGAGGGCTCTTTCTACTTTTCTACTTATTTTCAGTGCCTCAACAATGTCTTGTGCAGATTTCTTTTTCCCAAGAAAGGTTGGACCAGATGATCCTTGGAGTCCCTTTCCAGCCTGGTTTTCTATGATTCTATCATAAAGTGTGTTTGATTTTTATTTTTTTTTCCATATGTAGTTGTGTGGTGTTCTCCATTAAGGCCTCTGTGATTGTGTCTCTGGGAAATGTGTGTAGGTAGGTAATAATTCACATGATACTCTGTGCCAGAGTCAAAATCTGTGTAATTACCTAAATTACATACCCTAAGTGCTACAGAGCTGAAGAAATTTGTCACTTCTAATCTGGGCTTTATGAAATATCTAGTTTTATGTTTGATATCATATGGGTAATTCACATTATGTTATTCAAGTTTGCAAAATACATCTCCAGAGTATTGGTCCTTGGATGATTAGTAATGAACATTAATCATAATTAAAGGCATGTCATTATTTGAACTTTTGAATTTGTGTCCTTTCAATGTTTATATGACTGTTGCAGCAGCTGCAAATATTGTTGTAAACACATGACCACATCCATGGAAAGAAATCTGTAAATGATCAGGAGATTACTGAAATTTGGTCTTTCTTTTTCCTGCACTTTAAATGGTGTCAGCAGCATTGTTACCTTCCCAACATGTTTTCCCTTTTCTTCCCAATACAGAGAAGAGCCAGCCTTGCCTTCCTTTATAAACTCCTGCACAAGGATAACGATCCAAATTAATTCTGATACCATCTTTATAAACCCTTTTCACATTGCAGGAGAATATCTAAATGAGGGAGGGTAAATATTTAGAGGTGCTGTCATAGCCTGTAGCCGGTGGGTGTGTGCTGTGAAAACGTCACCCCAAAACGTGTTGTGGGCTGCACTGTGGTGAGGTAAGGCACAAAGCATCCTTCTCATCCTGTGCCCAAAGAGGCTGGACCCAACACTGGCAAGAGGAGCAGAGTTGGGTTTGTTTCCAGAGGGCTCTTTCCCACGGAGTCTCCAGCACGCTCAGGCCGTGTGTAGTGGACGGAGCATTTCAATTTCCAGCTCTGCCTGTAGGGAAATGAAGGAGCATGGGTTTCAAGACCTACAGCTTCTCCTTGCAAGAGGTCACACGAGTTCAGTGAGAACTGGGCTTGGCTTCCCATGACACAGCAATCTGAGGGGAAAAAAAATGTGAATCCTGGCTTAAATGGATGATGTGAAATGCAGATGTGTCATTATGCCTTGTCCTGCTGTCTGCAGGGGCAGGGCTGAGCCTTGGGCTTTTACTGCATTGTTCCCAAAATGTCAAATGTTGAAGGCAACTGTTCCTTTTGGTCTCTAGAGAGAGTGTGCAGTGCTCCCACCCCTGACTTCCCCAGCATTCCATCTATCCTGGTCCTCTTCCTCACAACCTGTCCTCCTGGCTTTTGTCTTCCTTCAGCCCAATCCTGGATGGAAACAACAGAGGGAATTGGGAGGGGCTGGCATTTTCCTTCTGCTGTCACATCCATCCCAAAATAAATCTGAGGGTGGCTCCTGAGTTTGAAGTGCCTCAGTTTTAAGCCTTGTCCTGCATGTTCTGCTCTCAC
Source organism: Aegithalos caudatus (assembly GCA_013389925.1). Taxonomy (NCBI): domain Eukaryota; kingdom Metazoa; phylum Chordata; class Aves; order Passeriformes; family Aegithalidae; genus Aegithalos; species Aegithalos caudatus. The sequence goes on from WEIU01014851.1 coordinate 1,877,566, forward strand.
TCCTGATTTTTCTCTCTCATGTTACAGAGGGAATTGTCCCTCTGCAGCAAGCAGGCAGTACAGAAGGAGGGGACACTTTATCAGCTCTTTCATTTGTGATGCCAGGCCTTGAAGTCACATCTGTGAGTTTTGCAGGAAGGTGGGAATCCCACTCAGTTGTATTGATGTAGGCATACAGTGCAACCTATGTGTCTTCCTCGGCCCTTTTCTCACTTAAAACCCTTTTAAGTGAACCCTTTTTGTTACTCTTGAGCGTGTTTCCTCCTGCTCTACTTCATGTCCCGAGTTAAAAACCACCATTAAAGGTTTTACAGATAACTGCTTATTTTTATTGCATCCTGCAGGCAGAGCTCAAAGGTTGGGAGGAAAGATGTGCCAAGCTGGGCTTTCCCTGAGAGGATTTCCTTTGTGGTGGAGCATTCTGCCTCCAGCCAATTCTTTTGTCAGCCTTCATTTCAGAGTGTGACCAGTTAATACTAGAAAGAAATTCTTTAATTTTTACTCTTAAGTTTTTCCCTGTTGGCTTTCAAACCAATGTTTCTGAAATGTTGAGATGCAGATGTGTTTTGTGTTTTCTTCCAAGGAGTGAGGAATGGCAGCACTGCAGGTCCTCAAATGAGTGCAAGATGATAATGTTTTACAGAAGAAACCTTTGTTGGGAAAAAATGAAGTAATCAATTTCCTAGATTCCTTTTTGGCAGAAAACTATTTTTTGGTGTGTTATTAGAAAGAACAAAATAGTGGTTTTGACATCTTCAGAAATCAAAGTTTCTGTGTAAAACTTTCTTAAAAAAAAAAACAAAAACAAACCAACAAACAAACCCAAGACTTTAGTTTTGTAATGAAAGTTAAAGAGCTTGAAGCCACAGTGAAATATTCTGCTCCCAAATTGCTTCTTGTTTGATGCACTGGAAATTACATTTTCTGAGGTAATGAAGAACAAATTGTGTTGTAACAGGAGCCAAACACTCTTTTAAACAAAAGGTTGTTTGTACAGCCTGTGTGCTGGAGTGTGCCAGGAAGTGTGCGAGGAAGGAGCAGTGACACTCCAGATGCCACACTTTGCCAATCCTTCCATCTTCAGGTTTTCTGAATTGCAAAGTTTATCTTGTGTTTTGGAAGGAATAATACAGATCCAGATCCAACAAGCAGTCTGTCTTCAGTGGCCTGATAAATTGTTCTTAATTTTCTGGAATAGGTTAATTTCATTTAGGTAAGGAAAGGCAAAAAAGCAGGCGTTTCAGGGCACTGCCAAAAAGAAGATTAAGTCAGCATTAAATCCATTAGTCAACCAATTTATCTTTGTTGGCTAACACCATTTCAGCCTCTCTGTCTTGATTTTTTTTCCTTGGGTGGCAATTTAGGTAACTCACAATTTCACTGCTGTGTTGCAGCATTACATGGTGGTTGCTCTGCATAAAACTAGGTTTACTGCCTTCTTAAATTTTTTTTTTTTTAAGCAGATTTGAGATAGTTTTATTTTTTTCATGGCAACTTTTTCTTCTCCTGTGAATGTACCATCTCTTTGAAAACTCATTTCTGGGACTATACAATCCTTATCATTGTTGTAGGCTATTGCAGAACATGCCTGTATTAGAATTTGCCTCTATTAATTGCACATATTTATGTGTCCATCATTATTCAGTGCCAGCTGTGAGTTCCTTTCAGGACACCTGTTCCAGGCTCCATGGTGTGCTTGCTTGGGGTTGTCTTGGCAGTCTTTGTTTTCATCATTTTACTTTCTTGTGACAGAGGATTGGAGATTCCTCCTAGACAGAAGTTCTGGTGTCAGCTGAAGTCTAACCACTGATGGAGACTCTTTCCACCTTTGGAATATTTCTGAAGTGTCTTTTGAGGATTCTTTGCTAATTCCCTGGGGTTGTATTTTTCAAATTCTTCCAAGAATCATGTATGGCAGCTGTTATCCCTGCCTTTGCTGGTGTTGCTGAAGCAGTTAGGGATTTCAGGAAAAGTGCTGGTTCAGAGGAGACTTCTGCTAATAGCTTCTTGCCCACAATGAAAGGTTTGCTCATGCTTCATGGCAATTAACTGGAAAAGTCCTTGCTTGAAACAGAAATGTGTCTCTTGTTTGTCCTTACATGCAGTTCTCCCATATAAGACTAGTTCTTACTAATTAAATGCAGAATTATGCAGTGCAATCACCTTCTACCCTCTGAAGAAATAGAGAACAAAACCTGTCAGCACTGCACTCTGCTGCTGTGGGATAATCTGGAGCTGGCTGCTGGTTATGTACTTAATTTGTTTGGTTTGTCAGTGTTTATTAGGGGCCTGATTGAAGCAAAATCATCCCATTCCCTCTGGAAATCAGCATCCTTCCAACCAAATCTACAGCTTGGCTTGCAGGATACTTTTTAACCCCCAGCATTTTCCCTGTGGTGCCTCTACAAAATCAGCTCCAGGTGTGACATGTCAGGCCTTGTGCAGCCCTGTTCCCACAGCAATCCCAGCTGCTTTTTGTGGTCACCAGTGCCTGGTGGCAGAGAGAATTTGGGAATGCTGGTATGGCCCTGACCCCTCTGGGAAGAAGGAAACCTGTGGTGTGCTCCAGGATGGCACAGACCCATCAGCATCCTCCCTTGAATATTAGAATGGAATATTGTAACACCAAGTGAACAGCAGTGAAATTCAGTCTGGTAAGATTTATTACTTTAATATTGGAGGGTTTAAGCTGATACCAGATTAACATATTCATAGGGTTTTAGGAACTGCTTGGGTATTAACTGCTACCTTTTAATCTGAAAACTTTGCAAGGGTGTCGTGTCTCTTCTGTGCTAATGACTCAGTCTGTCTCTGTAAGAGGTTGAATTTCTTTACATGGTGTTTTGAGACTAAATATGAAAGAGGGGAAATGGCCCTTAATTTTAACAAGTTCCCATTTGGTCTAACAGCTGCTGTGAGATCTCTCTTGTCTTTTTGGCTGTGTTTGCCACTTTGGCAGTGTGTTTCTGGTTGTCAGAGTCATACAGAGTTCTAATGAAGTGCAACACTTTTTTCTTTTCCCTACAGCTGTTATTTGTCATTTGATAGAACTCTGCCTTGCGAGAGTTTTATTCCTGAATAAATGATAAAAGGACAGCTAGTATCAGAAGGCAGTGCTGGCGTGAGAGTTTCTGCTTTGTTGCTAGCACAGAAGAAACCATCACTCTCCTTTTAAAGGATGTGTTATGTGGCTGAATTTGGGGAAGTCTTTCAACTCCTGAGGGAGCCAAAGCCAGCCTCTTCCCCTGTTCTACCCTCTGCTGCTGCCCTGTCCTAATTAGCAGCTAAACTCCACGCCCTGTGCTCCCAGTGCCAGGACACTGATTTCTGGCAGTCACTGGAGGTTTGTTTTTCACTGCAGTGCAGTAAACACTGTGTGTTTGTCCCCAGATGAGGGCTGTGAGATCTGCAGGGTCAGCAGGCATGGCCCAAGCTCCTTGGGGTTCATCTTCCTCCACCCCAGAGCCAGGGAGATGTGGCAGCCAGAGCTGGGTGCTGTCACAGGGTGACCCTGGGTGCTTCAGACTGGAGAGTTTGCTGCATGAGCTGGGCTCTGCTATTTTGTGTAAATCTCTTACTGAAGCTGCAAATCCTTGTTCCTGCCAACTCTGACATTACAATTAACCCCCTGATTCCTTGGAATACCTACAGAACTCAGCTGAGCTGTTGGAGTGTTAAGACATTTCATGTGGCTGCTGTACAAGGGTGGTGCTGCCAGGTTGAAGGTGACTTCCACACTCTCAAGATGTTTCTTGAGCTGCCTAAATGAATGTGCAGCCAACACTGGTGTGCTCCCATGCCTGACAGGGAAATACACAGCATTATCACTGTGTGCTGCCAGCCCTGCTTGGGAAGCAGAGACTCTTTGCTGCACTCCACTCAATTCATGTGCAAAGCTCTCATCACTGCCAGCAACGTGCCAAGCAAATTTTGGGGCAGAATTTCTGCAAAGCTCTTTGTAATGCACACAAACCTTGCTTTATCTCTCCCTGTCCTGTCTGTGTTGCTGTGCTTTTGGGGTTCCTTTAGAAGGAGGATGTGGGCAGCGTGCTGTGAGTTTTCATTCCCTGCCTGGGTATGTCTGTGTTACACTGCTGCTGAGGACTGGGAACCCTCATCCTTTGTAACTCTGCCAAATCAACCCCCTCTTAGAAAAGTATCTTTAATGGTTTGTGATATTCCCAGTACCCTGAAGATTTCATGGTGAATGAATGGCATTGGTATTTGTTACAAATACTTCTCCCTAGAAGATTCTGTATTAAGCCCATGCTTAATTTCATCCCTAAAACTTCTCTTACTTTGGAGTTAGTTCATAAACAAAATTACTTTACTGGGGACAGATAACAACATGGGGTTTCAGCAATTAAATTAAAAGTAGCAGGGAATCCTAAGGAGAGGAAATGGAGGGTCATAAATGGCTCTGAAGAGGCTTGAAGGCAGGAATTAATATCTTATGCTTAATGAATGACAGCTCTTCAAAAAATGCTGTGAGATAAAGCAGTATAGGAGTGGAGAAGAGGGCATTTCAGAAATTGTATAGAGTGAGACAGGTTTTTCTTTTAGAAATTTAGCAAACTTGACCATTTCTCTTGTCTTTGGAGAGGGTGGCAGGTGAAAGCCTGATCTCTAAAACTGATAGAAATTCCAGCACTTCAGGAGCAAGAGGCAGTGTGAAAAGCTATAGCTTTCTCCTCTATTTTGCCCCTGCCAGAGGAGAGATCTGAAGGTGCTGAGTTATTCCTTTGTTTTTGAGTTAACTCAACCAGCATATGCCTAAAACTTCTTTTTTATGGTAGCAAGTATGGTGGAAGGTAGCTTGGATTTGAGTAAGGGCAATGTAGCTATAGAAATCATAGAATCATAGATTCATTAAGGTTGGAGAAGAACTCTAAGATCATTAAGTCCAACCATTAGCCCAGCAGTGCCATGTTCACCACTAAGCTGTATCCCCCCATGCTCACATTTTTGATCACTTGAAGGGATGGTGACTCCACCATTTACCCAGGCAGCCTGTTCCAAGTGAAGAAAGGCTCCTCCTTATCAGCAATTTTTCAGAGCTGTGGCTGAGGGGGATGATGGATCCACCTCTCAGGGTCCTTTCAGCTCTGTTGGGATTTATAATCACACCCTTGGCCCTACAAAAAAGGAGCTGAGGAGCAGAGTCTCCTTTTCCAGCCACCAACTGGCTTGAAAGCTCCACTCAGGGTTAGAACTGAAGGATTTCATGCAGTCCTCACCTCCTGATGGGTTCCTGATGGGAATCCTGAGGCTCAAGTGAACACATCCCCACTTTGAAGTACAGAGGTGTGGGTGTTGAGTGGTTTCAGAGAGAAGAAATGTCTGTGATTTATTTCTTGCTGAGAAAAGCTCATTAGGGAGAAAAAGGGAAAGGAGGGGGAAATGTTTTGAGGGGACCATCAATTGATGGTGGTTATACAACTCTAAAAGTAGGCCTGCCCTTATCACTACAGATTAGGACGTAGGACTCGGGGGTATTCCAGGATTAGGCAATTCAGCTAAATACGTCAAAGTTTCTTTGGCTTATGTGGATGGCCTTTTTTTCAGCATCTTTTATTCTTTCTGGAGCTTTTTTTTTTTTTTTTTTTCTTCTTTTTTGCTGAGGGCAAAACAAAGCTTGTGTAAGAGCAGAATCCAGCAATGCTCTTCTATTAGAAGCTGTTGATAGCAAAGTGTCTGCCAGCCTCATCAAGTATTACCCACAAGGGTGAGATCTGCCCTTGGATGTGTGTATTGCTGCCTGTAAGTCTGACTACTTACTTCCTTCAGTAATTTAGGTGTCACTGTCCTGTGGAGGCTTATTTGCCTTCAAGCCACTTGGATATTATCCACCTCTAGACTCCCACTGAGATCAGTGTCAGAGCACACCCACTCCAACCATTTGTTCACACAGGCTCCTGTTGGAGCACATTTCCTCTGGATTTCACTGCAAAAACATCTTTTCTCCTTCTGTAGACCCACAGGTTGCACCTCAGTGTTTTGTAAGTCATCAGGAAAAGAGCAGATGCCATCCAGCAGCACTTTTGGGACTCCCTAGCCCAAATTTCTCATATCATCGATTGTTCCTTGTTGTTCATCCTGTACCCAGGCTTGACATGAGTTCTGTAAACCCTGTGGAATATCTGGAGTGAATCTTTTGCTGATGTTCTGGGAAACACTGAATTTTTGGACTCCTTTCTGGGAAAATGAGGACATGAGAGGGTTTTTTTTAATTTCCAGTATTCTTACTGAACGAACTTAAACTGTTTGCATTGGACTTTTGCCTATGTAATAGTATCAGAGTCCCTAAAGTGTTTCCAGGTGAAAGTAACTCTCCATTTCCAGTGGGATTAGCAAATAGTTATGAATGAACCAGGAGGTCCAGAAGAGATTTTCTTTCACTTTCTTTTCTCCTACTTGCATGCACAATGTCTCTCACAGTTCACATAGTCCTGATGAATCCATGACATCTTGAGGCTCCTTCTTTGCCTGTTTTGTAAGGAATATTACTCCTCTTCCTAGCAGATTGTGAAAGCTGGATGAACAGTAATCCAGGTATCTCAACCTTTTTCATTGCCTTTATTTTCCTAGTTTGCTTTCCTGTCCCTCATGGCATCATTTCTCTTCCAGCCCCATCTGTGTGTGTGCATACTGTGGTTGTACCTGCTTCATGCCAGGTTCAGCATTCAGGCCACAGGAGAAAAAAAACTGTGGACTCTAAGGAATTCTGTGAACTAAATCTAGCCCATTGGAATGATGCCAGCAAACCAGATAATAGCTGGTAGCCCATAGCATGCTGCTGTTTTCTGGCCTATGGTTGTGCTGAGGGATCTCAAAGGACTTTTTTCAGGAGTTCAATTATTCTGGAGCTTCATGCATTTTTCAGAGCTTTCATAATGCCCTTAAATTGGATATTTCCACATTGTCTAATCCTATATCCTAAGAATGCTGTGGGTTGGCAATACCTCCTGTCCTTCTTGTTATTACCCTCTGTATCATTTTATACAGCCCAGTGAGGATTTGAGAGCAGCTGACAGCCCAAATTCAGTGTCTGTTTAACTGCAGGAAACCACACTTTATCCCCCTCTGAATGCTAATGTAGTAATGATAACAGATAATTAATTGAATGCCTTTTCCTTTCTTTTGTTTATTCCTCTCTTTGAACATACTCCCTAAATACACAAACAAAATCCTCAATTAAAATTTATGGATTAATGAATTGAACAACAAATCTTTTCCTTTTTTTTTTTTTTTTTTTTTTTTTTTTTTTTTCCTTTTTGCCTGCATCTCAGTGAGAATTTTGCTGATTTTCACTTGTGCTCCCCTGTCAAACATTTTCAGTTGTCAGAATGGGTAAGTACACACTGGGCTGTGGTGTGCTGATCAGAATGGTGCAAAGAGATGACAGCAGCCTGAAATTCCTCCTGTGCCACTGCCTGTGGTGTTCACACTGCCCTGCAATCCAGGAGCTGCCAAGGATCAGTGCAGTGGCTCACACTCCCCCACAGAAGGATGGTTCTTAATGCACTTGGAGGGGGTAAATATTTTTTTCTTAGCATTTGTGACAGAAGAGATGCTCGTCAGAGTGAGGGCTGCAGGCTCAGCATCCCCCAAGACCACAGCATGGTCATCACTTCATCACAGCAGTACCTGATCAATGATGCACATGCTCAATGCCATCTTTATGTCATAAAAAGGAGAAAATTGATCTGAAAGCCTTTTCTATGAACTGCCACTGAGTTTGCAGAACTGAGCACACACTTCACATCTGCAGGCTGGAGGTTAGTGACATACAGGCAGTCACACAACAAGTGGCAGGTAAAAACAAACAGGAAAAAGAGGCTATCACAGCTAATAAAGAGTCTTGTTGCATGCTGAACAAAGCTTTTTACGACTATTTTTTTGCTTGGAGCAAATAGTACATTTTGTTTCTGTTTTGCAGTGAGCATAAGCTTTGGAAGGTTAAACAGAGAGTATTAGATTATGGTAAGTGGTCATCAGAGGCTTGCTTTACAGTCATGGCCTCTTAAATTGTTTACTGAACCTCTATATATATATGTCTCTGAGGCTGATGTGTGTCTTAAATCCCATTTATCTGGAAGACCTGATAGTAGAGTTGATTTTTTCATAAAACTTGAATGAACAAACATAAAGTTTATCTTTATTGCAAGCTGTGGTTTATAGTACAATTACAGTAGTAAGAAGTCACTGCAGACATACCAGTTGCATCCATAAACTTTCAGCATTTTGTTTAATATCTTCATTGATGATCTGGATGTGGGGATTGTGTCCACCATCAGTAAATTTGCAGATGACACCAAGCTGGGAGCATGTGTCAATCTGTTGGAGGGTAGGAGGGCTCTGCAGAGGGGCCTGGACAGGCTGGATGGATGGGCCAAGTCCAGTAAGATGAAGTTTAATTAGTCCAAGTGCTGAGTCCTGCACTTTGGCCATAACAACCCATCAGTGCTACAGGCTGGGGACAGAGTGGCTGCCCAGGCAGAAAGGGACCTGGGAGGACTGGAAAACCAACTGAGCATGAGCCAGCAGTGTGCCCAGGTGGCCAAAAAGGCCAAGGGCACCTGGCCCGGATCAGGAATGGTGGGGCCAGCAGAAGCAGGGAGGTCATTCCTGCCCTGGACTTGCACTGGTGAGGCCACACCTCGAGTGCTGTGTCCAGTTCTGGGATCTCAGTTTAGGAAGGACATTGAGTGCTCTGTCCAGCTCTGGACATTGAGTGGAGGTGTTTAAAAAAAGACTAGTCATGGTACTCAGTGCCATGGGTTAGGTGAGGAGGTGTTAGGTCATAGGTTGGACTAAATGATCTTAAAGTTCTTTTCCAACCTAGCTCGTTCTGTGATTCTGTAAATCTGTTATTGTGTATCTTAGCACATTTTTATCCATACAGGTTTTTAGACCAGCTTTTCTGCAGCTGTCAGTCAATCTGGCAGGAGCTGGACAGACCCCAGGGTCTGATCTCACTGCTGGGAAGAGGCTGGAACAGCAGGATGACTGCTCATGCATTGAGCCCCATGGCATTCATCCATTGTGCTCGTGGCTCAGCTCCTCTCTTGCTGCCTTTGAAGCTGTTGTGTGTGGTTTTGTTTGCCTCAAAATGCTGTGCTGGGCACTTGGGAACAGCTCAAATCCCTGCAGGGAGGATGGGAGGAAGCAGCAGCCTGGCCAGCAGGCTCACTTGGAGCTAGGCTGTTCCAGGTGAGCAGAAAGTGATGCACACAACTTCTTGTTTCTGCTTTGGTGCAAATCCATTTAATTTCAGAATTGGGTGTACAGGTAACAGTGCTAACTTCAGGTTGCATTCAGCATCTCTGTCTTGTTCACCTGGAGGAAACAGTTCTGTAGTTCTGTAATACTTCAGCAAGGAATGTAAGAGAACTTCCTATGAATAACAAAGAAAAAAGAGGTTTGGGTGTTGGGACATTTTGACATGTACAAAAAGTGACAACTTCCAGAAAAAATATTTTATCTCCTTTTCCCTTCCTCCCTCACCTTTTAACCCTGGTTCTGGGTTCAGGATATGTAAACCACAGCCTGTAAAGGACAGCCCACAGCTGCTGTGTGGGAAAAGCAGGGAGAGGCTGGATCTGGAGCTTGGACTCCAGGGGATTTCCAACAGCCTCTTGAGGCAGTGCCAGTGACCCTGGTGTTTGTACAGTGATGCTCAGTTAATCTCTGCAGAACAATACCTGTTTGGATGGAAGTCAGGTGCTGTTGGGGCAGCCTGCCAGTGAAGACTTTTACCTCTGTGGTTTATTGATTTGCAGGATTCATTGAGGTATTCCCACGTTTCCTAGAACCAGGGCTTGACAATGAGTCCTCAGATAACCTGTGTTGTTGGATAATCCAGGCAGAATGAGAGGTAGGGCCAGGGAACTGCTGGAGTGGGCAGAAATAGATTTATGGGAGCAGAGGGGAAACTCAAAGAAGTGCTAGGGCACGAGATGTTCTGGGATAAATTCTCTTTTGCATCACTTGCACATGCCTTTAATCTGCTCTGCAGCTGGGCTTCAGGTTGTTTGGTGTTGTGGTTTTTTTTTCCCTAAACAATTGTGGATTACACTGTGAACAGTGTATTTTACCTCTATGATCTGTAGCTTTGTTTTGGACTTCTGTAATGTAAAAGAATATATAATTTCTCTGAAAATGTGGGCAAGTCTGTATTACCAGTGTTACACTTGCTTCCCTGCCTCTCCATGTGTGACTCTGTAAGGGGGGATGGAGCACAGTGGCACATGAGCCAGTTTATACTAAGTAGAAATTTTAAAAAGGGACAGAAAATGTGAAATCTAATAAGGAAATATAGTCACATGACAACAAAGAGAAAAAGAAACATCTGAAAATAGTGTTACAGCGAAATTTCAATTGGAGATAAAGCCCTGCTGGTATTATTTATGGGCCAGACTTCTTTGTTTTATAGTGGGAAAATGTTAAAAAAAAAAAAAGTAATGAGGATCATTGGCAGAAGGCTGTTCTTTACCTTTGCTAAAAGCCACCTATTAGATGGTTTCTTATTCTGCAGAGTCTTTGGGAAGGAGGGTCCAACCTCACCCTGCAGAGGGAAGGACACAGGCTGTTGTTGCAGGGTGGTCTCACAGCAAACCAGGGACTACAAGGCTACAGCAATGTTTAACTCAAATTCCTCCTGTTTTAATAATTAGCCAATAGCCAGTTCCCACACTTGGAAGGGCATGTTCTGCTTTGGTGGCATGCCATCTGCCCCCTCTTTTCAGAACTCAGCCATTAAAAATGTGCACTGATTTCCAGGGCTGTGTCTCGAATCCAGGCTATGAAGTTCATCCCATGAATATTATTTTTATAGATTTTTTTCCTTCCTTATATTTTTACTTCCTTTAAAATATTCAAGTTGTTTAAGAAAAAACAGCAGATACACTTATTTTTTTCCAGTATCTGGCAGTGAAGTGAGGCTAGTAATTTTCCCTATGATTTTTCTAAGCTTTGGATTAAATCCACGGATGTGATGTTTTAAGCAGGGAATATTCAGCTTTGTTCTGCTCTGTCTGGTTTGGAACTGGATGTTGAATGTGTCTCTTTCATGCCCAGCAAAGGCAGAGCCTTGTTTTCTTGCTGCCTGTGTACAAATGTGTGTCCAAGTAGGACAGGTCTGGTGAAGAGGGAGAGCTGTAGTCCAGTTAGTGGAGTCTGTCTCCAGCATCCTCTGGAAGTCTCCTAAATTGGATTGCTGATACCTCTCTGTCCCTTTTTCACTCCCTTGAAAATTGTTTTAGAAAAGGTTTCCAAAAAGAGGAGTCTGGTGCTGGGGACACATTTTCTTTTTGTTGAAAATGCTTATTTTTGATGGAGTGAATAAAAGTTTTGCTGCAGAAGAGCCTTCCCTCTCTGGGGTGCCTGCAGCATCACTAAGCCTGGCCATAGCTGGTTCTGCCCTTGACAATGGGCATAAATGGAATTAATTACATGGGGGACCAGGTTCAGAAACTGCATTTTAAAAGGCTCTCAGTAAGTTATTAAATCAGCAAGAAAGCAGCACTGAGGCCCAGCAGACGCCGAAGCTGTGTGCTGTGGTAAACCTGTGTATGTAAAATTTCTCTCTAAAAAGATTTTAGCACTTCACATGACCTCTGCTAATACTTCCTTTTAAGTGACAATCTGTGTCAGCTGCCTCAGCTCCACACTGCCAGGGGCTATTCTCCAGTCTGGACTGCTTTCCAGTCAGCATGAAGTGGCCTGATATGAGCTGTTGACTTGTCCTGATAGTTTTTGTTGGCACAAACACAACCATGACCCAACTGCAGTGGCAATGCAACTTTCCAACAGCCCTTGGGTGTCTTTTCCAAGTGCTAAAGCCTGTGACCTGGTTGAGTCAGGATGTAAGAGAGTCCTTTCAGGGATACTGCACAAAAATACCTGTTTTTTAGTAATTTTTAAAAATATATATCTACTCCACTAGACAGCAGGCTATGAGGGTTTGAAGAGAAGGTGCAGGTGTGATCAGTTGGATGGGATGTTGCCTGTATCACATAGGGGCACAGGTGTTCACCACTTAAATGTGTTACATATAACTCTATTTTCTATATATACTCCCTCTGTGTGTATATATCTGCTGTCTAGTAATATTTTCCTTCCCACTACTGCAGATACACCTCAAAGCTGCAGAATTAGGAAAACCAACTACTTTTTCTAGTGTGCTGTCCTCTAACTGAAGTGTTGAGCTCCTGCTGAAATGACACTCTGTGGTTATCAGAATGCTGAGGATTGACATGTCCTTTTCAACATTATAGCTACTCCTCTAGTTACACCAGTTCCCACAGGACCTCAGGGTCTTTTTCTTAATGCAATCCTCTGTGCTGACTGGCAAACTGAACAGGAACCAGACTCATGAAATGAGCAGTAAGTGCTGTTAGCAGGTCACTGTTCACCTGGGTCACTGGAGGCTGCTCCTCACAGTGGAGCTGGCAGGTTTTGTCCCACACAATGCAGCATTTTCCATCATCCAGCAAGGTTTAAATTATTTTATACTTGCAGAGATGCTCAGCTGTCTGTTGTAGAGCCTAAATGAACAACCTGCAGCACAAATTCTGCAGAGATGGCTGACTGCAGCATATTAATCACATTCTCTGCCTAGGGCCAGACAGTGAAGAAGTGGCTGACCTTCCATATTGAACTGGACAACTTTTTACCATTAAAAGAACAAGAAAACAGACCAAAAAAGATAAGCACATCAAGGCTGGCTGCACCATGGTTGCTTGAAGAACACACAATCCTTAGCATGAACATTGCAGAAAATCTGGTGAATGCATACCTGCTTATAAGCAAAAGAACAAAAGACACCTTTCCTGTGCAACTGCTGCCAGCAAAATTAATAAACCACTGAAAACATAATCTGCCTACCATACTCCTTTGGCCCATGATGGTCAGAGTCAGGCTGGCTGATGAACAAGGAGAAGAAAATCCTTCTCTCCTACACAATTTAGAGGACAACAGGTACCTGAGTCCCAGCTACAGCCAGGTTAAGGGTAACACTTCCAGTGTAGCCTGTTCCTAAGAAGGAACATGCAGCTCAATCATGCCTAGTTACTCTCCACTGCTGTCAGAGGAAAGTAAAGGAAAAGTAGTAGAGGAAAATGTTATTTTCTAGGGTTTCAAATTCCAAGTGGAGAGTAGAGTGAAGCCCATCAGAAAACTTAGGCCTAAAGAGGAGTTTTGAGCTGAGTTGTCCATCTGGACCTACGCTAACCTCTCACGGTCTCTCCTTTTTTTGTAGGCAACATCTTTGTTGTCAGCCTGTCCGTCGCCGACCTCGTGGTTGCAGTTTATCCATACCCTCTGATCTTAAGTGCCATCTTCCACAAGGGATGGACCATGGGCAACGTCCACTGCCAGGTCAGCGGGTTCCTGATGGGCTTGAGCGTCATCGGGTCCATCTTCAACATCACGGCCATCGCCATCAACCGCTACTGCTACATCTGCCACAGCCTGCGCTACGACAGGCTCTTCAACCTCAAGAACACCTGCTGCTATCTCTGCCTCACCTGGGTCCTCACCGTGGTGGCCATTGTGCCCAACTTTTTCGTTGGCTCCTTGCAGTACGACCCCCGGATCTACTCGTGCACCTTCGCCCAGACGGTGAGCACGTCGTACACCATCACCGTGGTGGTGGTGCACTTCATCGTGCCCCTCTCCGTCGTCACCTTCTGCTACCTGCGCATCTGGATCTTGGTGATCCAGGTCAAGCACAGGGTGAGGCAGGACTGCAAGCAGAAACTCAGGGCGGCAGACATCCGAAACTTCTTGACTATGTTTGTGGTTTTTGTCCTTTTCGCTGTGTGCTGGGGGCCGTTAAACTTTATTGGCCTCGCCGTTTCGATTAATCCTTCAAAAGTGCAGCCGCACATTCCGGAATGGCTTTTTGTCCTGAGCTATTTTATGGCCTATTTTAACAGCTGCCTCAACGCTGTGATCTATGGGCTTCTTAACCAGAATTTTCGAAAGGAATACAAAAGGATATTGCTGACACTGTGGACTCCCAGGCTGCTGTTCATTGATGTGTCCAAGGGCGGGACAGAAGGGATGAAAAGCAAGCATTCTCCAGCCATAACAACCAACAACAACCATGCTGAAATACACCTATGAGTCAGGACAGTACTATTTATTCTGGATTACAGTTGTGTATATATAATATATAAGAGCCTTTCTAGCTGTGTGCATTGCACAGCTGGTGTTGCCCTCATGCAAGGAAGGAGTCTGCAACCTTTCATGCTTAGCTTATCGCTGTGACATCAAAGCTTTGAGTAAGGATTTCCAGAGTGGAAATGACTGATTTCTTTTTTTTTTTTTTTTTTAACATGTCATCTTTCACTGTGTGCCTAATTAATCAGTTTGGTTGCTTTTGCCACAAGCATGCCAATACTCGAAAAGGGAAGCGTTCAGAGTGCATGGAGAAATGCAGTTGTGCTTGAAATGCAACCTACAAGAGACAGCAAAATTGCCATTTGTTACACACAAACCTTTCTCCCCTCCCTGGGAATTCTATTTTTCTAGCATTAACTTAACCTGAACTGTACCAAACAAAGTGTAAACTGCATGGCTTTTTACATTTTAGATAGGTTACCGTATCAGCCAGCAGGTGTAGGATGTATGGACATGGTGTGTGTTTGCCTTTTTCTTTCCTCTTAAGGTTTGGGAGCTAGCCTGGGCTAGATGTGAGGCAGGCAGAAGCCAGACCAGTGTGTGTCTGATGCACTCATTTTAATTGAGTATCTACAGACATTAAGTACTCTTGCACTCTCCTTCCCAGGCCATGAGTAAGTATATGACATATGACATAATCTAATTGCAGTAAGATACTTGGAGCCTGATTCTAATTTAGGCAGTGTCCTGTCATGGCCAGCAGTCATTCCAAACATCTTTCAAAACTCACTGCTACATGAACATCACAGTAAAAAAGATGAACGTAGCAGAGCCCCATCTGTGTAACGCAGATTGCGGCTTTTAAGTTCCAGTAACATTTACACTTGCAGACAAAGACAGAAGGGGAAGGCAGTGTTTGTTCCAAAAATCCCTCCTTTTGCCCATCACAGAACACAAATTTGCTGACAGGAGAAAAAGTGGAGTTTTTTTCTTGTTTTATTCACATACAAGACTGTAATGAACTCGTGGGGAGACGAAAGCTGCTTAGGCATAATTATGCATCAGTTCTGTTAAAGCCTGGCCTGTGCTATCTGTATCATTGGAAAAAATGTCATGAAGTGCTGGAGAGGCCAGTATCACATCAGACATAAGCACATGAGCAAAGATAAGGCTGTTTCTTTAATGGAGTATGAAAGGGGTGTGTGTGTGTGTGAGGGCAGCTGTCTGTAGAGATAACTTCTTTGTTTCCTTAGCTTCATTGTGAATTCATCTCTTTTATGGCTTTAAATGCGTGCATCCTGCTTTGAAACAATCCCATTAAACCAACAGGTAAGGCTGCCCTGGTGCAGGTTGGCACACCTGCCTTGATGCCCTGTGCTGAGTGGCACAGCAGGGAGAGGGGCAGTCTGAGCCCTGGGGGGCTGAGGCCAGCAGGCAGCCCGGCCCCTGGGCAGGGACTGCAGCTTCATCTCTTTGGTTCTGGTCAAAGCAGGAATAGATCCCAGCACTGAGCCCTGAAAGAACGAGAGCAGACCTTGTAGGAGCCTGGAGATGGAGGTATGTAGGATTTCCCCAAAGGCTGAGCAGGCTGTGTGCCTAACCCTTCGTGAAGATAATCAGCCATTTGTGTGCTGCTTCCTGAAACCAACTTGCTGCTGATTGTCCCTTCTGCTGGTTGTTTTTTGGGAAAGAGGAATTGAGAGAAATTCAAGTCACTTTCTGAAGTGGGCCAAGGAACTTTGCATGCTGTGTTGGCTCCATGAGGACTGAGTGTCTCTGCTGCTGCCATGGGGTGGAGGTCACTGCAGGGGCCCTGCATTTATAGGGTGCCCTGGCACTTAGGAAGTTTCAAACTTGAACATCTCAGCCACTTCAGATGAATGTTGTTTTAAAATGCACTGCAGCCAGCCTCCCATAATAGGAATCAAACTGAGTTCTGTTTTGGCCTCTTAATCTGCCTCAGCATGGCCAAATAAAGGTATTTTGACCCTCAGAAATAACTGTTGTCTGTTCGCCTTCCAGAAAAACCACCCTGGATGAATTCACACCATTCCATGCAAGCAAAATCATTTTGAGTTAAACTTGGATAAGAAAAGCACTGAGGGCACATAACTGCAGGGAGTGTTTGTCCCATCACGCCAGGGAGATGTCCTGTGTTCCATGACTAGTCTTCAAAGTCATTTGCAATCAGCCACAACAGTGTTAGTTAGAATCACATTAGCAAATAATTTGAAGCATCCAGTGCCAAGTGAAACATACTGCTTTCAGACAATGGTGAAGAACGTTGTGCAAGTTTGCCAAATATCTCAAATGCCCCAAAACTGGGGTTTCACCTTATGGATTCTTGCGTTTTTAACTGAATGTTCAGTGAAGGTAACGTGGTATGGTTTTTTAATCTTATTCTTTAAGCTTGTATTTGCACTATTTCTTATTCGGGCTCCAAAGTTAACAGCCAGCAAGTGTTTGAACCAAACCAAGTCCAAAGAGGTCCTGAACAGGCAAGCTGTGAGAGTCCCTTCTACACCTGGCAGGAGTGGGAACAGCAGGAGCAGGAATAGGGCATCTCCCCAGGACTCACAGAGTCACTGCTCAACCAAACTATGCAAAACCATCCTTCTGCCCCAGGGTGTGAGCCCAGCTCTCTGCAGGGCACAGGCCATGCTGGAGTGTGTCTGAGCAGCTCCCTGCAGTGCAGACCCTGCAGGCTGGGCTGGCTCTGGCAGCACAGGGAGCTCAGCACTGGCACTGACCCGTTCAGAGGGGCCCTGGGTGTCCCAGGGAGGTGCCCAGGGCTGGGCTGGTTCAGCCACCACCCCTGGAGGCTTGAGCTCAGTGCTGCTGGAGCTGAGCTTTGCACTATGAGCCATGGAAAGCAGGGAATGTGGCCTCACACAGGAAACACTGTGCCCTTGGTTAGCACTTTGGGAGAGGCAGCACTTAGGAGAGGGTGGAGTTTTATATTGATTTATTTTAAAACTACCCGAGCAGCTCCTTGTTTTTATGTTAGGAAATGGTTAACAGGGTACAGAGAGTTTATTTTTGTTAGCATTTGTTTACAGAAAAAGGCAAGTGTGTTTTAGCTGAGAATTCTGAGCAGTGTCACAGTTTCCCTATGGGAATCTAGCTTTAATCCAAATTTGAGATTTCAGTGAGATCCCACAGTTTAAATCACATTCTGCCAATTCCACCTGTTGCACATCTGGCCTTAAGTCTCATTGAGATCTCATATAAACTAGTTTCAAACCACTTGCTCTGGGTTTGATAGGGTGTGTTGAATACCTATTCTAGTCCCAAGCTCTAAAATTGTTGTTGTGGAGACTTATGGAGAGGCAGTATTGCTGTGAAGGATGATGAATCTCTTGCCACAAAGAAATATTTTGGATGTTGCTAATGAATGTTGTTTCATAATTTAAGAAGAATGTAACCAATATATTTATATATAAATGTGTATTGCATATGCTGCTTCCATTTTAATGTTTAATTGAGAATCCTTCAGTATACTTTCCTATTGCCATTTTTGTTCATAAAATAGCTTAATTCCCTTTACCTGTTAAAAATGTAATAAATCTGCCATTGGACTACTTACTGATTTTTTTTTTTTTCTCCACTAGCAGTTACTTTTTAATAAATATTTGGAACAACACCCTGAGTTTTGTTGACTCCCAGAAAGCAGATTGAACTGACAAACACACTTGAGTTCACACATACCTCAGCAGCCCAGCTTGGACCTGGAGGAGAATGATCCATGGCATCTGAGACATCTCCTTGGATCCACGTTTTCTTCTGTGAGCCACCTGCCTGATGCACCCTGGCCTTCCTCATCAGGGAAAAACCTTTCTCCATACAGCCATTGCTTTTGTCACTGTGTGTCCCTTCAGGGCCCTTTGTCCTTCTTGTCCCCATCCCTGCCTATCCCTGGGTCTGTCCGTGGGGTGGAAGCAGGGTTTGCCATTTCCACTTCCCTGCTCTTTCCTGGGAAGGGCAGCACAGCTGAGCTGTGAGCAGGAGGCTGTGGGGGCTGGGGTGGTTACAGGGTCAGGGTTCAGGGCACAAGGTGGTGTTGGGTTGTAGGGAAAGGATGGGGCAGAGAGAGTCACCCTGGGCTGGGACACAGTGACACCCTTGGTGTCCATCACAGAGCTTTGTGAGGATGCTGAATGCAAGATGTTCTCTGTGTGTTCTTACCCCCAGCTCTGTTTTGGGGCAGGTTTTGCTGTGTTCATTCAGTTCTTCAGCCTGAATGAGTGAGCTCTGCCCACAGGCTGCACTGATTACATTCCTGTGCTGCCTTGACTGGAGCTGTTCTGGGGAGTCTCTGTGAAGCAGGGACATGGGAATGTGGAGGGGTGCAGTTGTAACCTGAGCTCCTCTTTCCTAACCAGATATCAAATATAGCCACAGTGTTAAGGTACTAGAGGCTGAGATTATCCAGATTATCCAAAGAACATCCATTAAACCAAAGAATTCCTGAAAAGTGTTGAATGAACGAGGACCATTCATTCAATGACATCCCCAAGCAGCATTGTTACTTTTTTCCCAAATCTTTTCCAACAGGCACTGGACTTCACCTGCTGCTTCTACAGTCAAACCTGCAATGTTTTGGTGATGTGACATGCTGAAAGCAGTGTTTATGATAGTGGCAAAATTCAAAATGTCTCTCTGAGCAGAGCTGCCAGAAAACCCTTTCATGGACTTGTACCTGCTGTTTCTTCCATGTGGAACAGAATGAATTGAACTGCCAGAAGTGAGGCAGTGTTATTTATTTACTTACTTGTCACAAAGTGTAGTAACTGGGAGATAAGACAGAGATATAAAACACAAGAGGTGTGATAATTCAATACCAGGATAAAATCTCACTCATAGTGACTACTTAGAAATCAATATTTGTCCTAAAGTATTTACCTCCAAGCTTATAATTTATGACTTGCAACCAGTCAGTAAAGAGCTACTGCATATGTATTTAGAATTTTATTGAAAAAATGTAAATAACTGGACCTAATGTGATATTTCTTACCACAAAAACCCTGAGATAAGAAATGCAGAATAGGTTCTTGTAAGAACTCTCTGATGGGATATGCAAATTTTTTTCATTGGTGATAAGAACCATAAAATTCATATCACTCATGAACTACACTTGTGAATGGAAGCTCCATAATATTGTTAACTGAATTTTCATTTTCTAGTGCTTGTTTATAATATCCATTATTCATGGACTATAAGTACTGTGCAGCAGAGATAGAATTTACAGTCCAGGGTCGGTTTCCAGAGCAAACAAGGTGGGTCTGAGCCATTAACTGAAATATGTTTCCATGTTTTCTTCCAAGCATGGTCTCCTGATAAGGTTTTTAACTCAAATGATTGCTTCTAAGAGATCAGGGGAACTTTAATGTCTTTTAGATTAGGTGCAATGTCTGTACAGTCATGGCTTGCTTAGATTACCTTTTAAATAGACTTGAGCCATCAAACCATTTTATGGGTCTGCCCAGTTGAAGCACATAATTTATTTTGTATGTGGAATATTTTATACATAGCACATTTACTAAAGTGTTACGTCCTTCCTTCATCACTGTGCTTCTCCTGCAAGCAAAATTTCTGAATTTCCCTGGGAATAGGATGCAAAATTGTTTTCTCAGCTGTAAGCAGGTTGCTTTGCCTCGAGGTAGGTTTCTACTGGTTTTGATAAGCTTGTAGGATAGAGGTTTAATGGGACATCAAAATGCAACCATCTCCTGGGTGAAAAGTGACAGCTGTTTTGCAATTAAAAAAAAAAAAATTAAAAAAAGGGTATGGAAAAAGCTCCAAAACAATTTGCAGGAAGTAATTGTAATAGACATTTCTGATTGAAATAAGAGGAATATTTGAAGGGATTGTACTTGAGCTGGGACCTGGCCAGGACAATGAAGTTAAGGAACTCCTTAATATAAAAAATGACCCAAGGATTTTTATGGCATGGGGATACAGAGGTGGCAGGGAGTGTGTGACTGTGCAGAGAAACAGGCAATATGGTAAGGGAAACTAAAGAAACCCAGAGAAAACCAGAGCACGCTTCAGAAACTATTAAATGAACAAATGTATTGGTAGTTTAGTAAGGTTTTGATTTTTGTTCTTTTTTCTCTTTCCCTCCCCAGCTATGATTTAGTTGTAAATAAAATGAAGTGGTTACTGTTGAGTGCTCCCAAAGGACAATTTCATTTTGGTTTGTGTCTGGCTCTAGAGAGCCCCAAGCTGTAGGAATGGCAACCTGGGCACAGCTTGGGCAGGCAGGGATAGGATGGGGCTGCTGAGCTGGAGCCCCCAGGGGATTAAATCCCCTTTTCCAGGATTAAATCCCCTTTTCCCAGGATTAAATCCCCCTGGGGTGAGGCTCTGCTTTCCCAGGCAGTGTGTGCCTGGAAGAGGAGGAGGTTCTGTGCTGCTGAGCCAGCCCCAGGGGCACCACAGGACTCCAGCACCCAGAGCTGGTGTGAAACTGGGACCAGTTCCAGTGGGGACTGGTGAGCCTAAACCAGGAGAGACCTCACGGAGGCAGGAGGGGCAGCTCTGCCCCAGGAGCAGGGGGGCTGAGGGAGGGAGGATTGCATCCTTGGCACAGTGCTCTCTCTGGGAAAACGAGAAGATATTCCAAAAAGCAGGTGTCTCCTTGGGAAACAGCTGCTCTGTCCTGGGAGCCTGGGGGTTTCCCTGCCCTGCTGGTGGTGATGGAGGGATTAAAGTGATGACAAGGGGTGTTTTTCACACACAGGACCTGTCCCCAGAACACCCAGCCCTGCCTGGGGGCTGTGAGGAGCATCATTTAGGCAATGACACAGGTTAAACCCTGCTTGGGTTAGTCATAACCAAGCCATGAATGAAAGTGGTAGCAGGGCCTTTGTCTGCAAAACTTGAGGGCAATTGATTCCATGTGAGACTCTCCTGATGTCTTCTAGACCAGAAATTTCTCATCCCCTCCCTGCAGGCCACTACTGAAAGAGAGGAATTGACAGGTAAAGGAAAAAGAGCTCACTTTGACTTGAAGCCCTTTGATTCTAAAGTAGATCTTGTACTGCTTTCCTCCTTGTAGAGAAACGTGTGTATGTATGGTTATTTATTTATTGAGACAGCCTGGGTTTTCCTAAAGGAATCAAGTTGTACATTTCAAATTATTTGCAACACAAAAGTTCTGGGTATTTCCCTCCTGGGTACTTCAGAGCAGATGGAAAACGCAGCAGGTGCTGCTAATGCTTTTCTACCCTTGGGAAAACTTGTCACAGTTACCTGTTTATCTTGTTTATTTTGACATTTTGCTGCCTGAAACTGCTCTGTAACATAAAAGCACATGCAGGGCTGTTAGAGGTGAAGCCTTACAGACTCACATATACTTGAACAATTGAAAATCTATAACCTACAAGCAGCAAAGAAAAAGGTGGGGGTTTGTGCAGAAGAAGGCTGGCATTTTTATTTTTTACTGTGGAAATGCCATTGAATTATTTGGGTTGGAAGGGACTACAAAGCTCATTTTATCCCAACTCCCCTGCCATGGGTAGGGACACCTTCCAGTGGACCAGGTTACTCAAAGCCCCATCCAACCTGTCCTTGAACACTTCCAGGGATGGGGCAACCACAACCTCTCTGGATAATCTGTGCCAGGGCCTCACCACCCTCAAAGGGAAGAATTTCTTCCTTATCTCTAATCTAAGCCTGTCCTCTATCAGTTTGAAGCCATTATTCCTTGTCCTGTCCTTCTATGTCCTTGTAAAAAATCCCTCTCCAGCTCTTTTCTGGCTCCTTTAGGTACTGGGAAGTGCTATAAGATCTCCCTGGAGACCCTGTATTTCCATCAGGGAATGCAGGGGTTTGCACTTTGTGTATCAGTGGCTGAAAAGTGTAAAATGAGCTTTGCTTTAGTTGCCATGCACCAGCTTTTCCTTTGCTTTCTCAACAGGCAATGGAAGCCTCAGTTTATTTTTGCCCTGTTCTTAGGAGTGTGCACAAAAAGGGATTAGGAGGTTGGTGAAACAGACACAGAAGGGTTCCTGTGCTCAGCATGTTTAAAGAGTGGAGTCTGTGGATGAAAGGCAAGGCCAGTCGTGCTGCTGGTCTGTGTGAGCCCTGCTCTGCCTTTGTGAGAGCTCCAAACTGGGGATGCTTCTCCCCTCCTGATCCCTTCTGAGGGATGGAGAGATTTGGCCAGGCTTCATTCCAAGAGGGAAATAAAGACTTTGTTTTTAACATTTCAAATGCCAGACCTTTCCCTCCCTCTGTTTTCTGATGCTGAAATTTTGGAAAACAACCAATAGTCCTGACTGCTCCCACCCCAAGAGGAGACATCCTGCAAATGCTTGGAGCTCTTTGCTTGCCTCAGAGTGTGTTTGTGGGTGTTGTTGTTTGAGGAATTGCTGCTCCATGTCAGTGACCTCTTTGGAGGGGCACAGAGCTGGGCTGGAACAGCACAGCTGCTGAAAATACCTGGGATGGGGATTGCACAATGAATCCATCTTCATCCCTTGTGGGGTATGGTAATCAGGCTTTTGGGAGAGGAACAAACTGCACCTCTCTGACTGCACTGTCCCCTGGGGCTGCAGCAGAGAGTGCTTATTGCAGCCTGAGATGGATCTGGGGTGGCCACTTTGGAGCAATTTCTGTAAGACTTCTCAATTCTGAATGTTGGTCTCTTGATTAGCTCATAACTCAGACTCCTTAGTTGGGCAGTTGCATCTGAAATTTACCTTTGAGCCTTTGAAGTGAAATGAATCCTGAACACCTGCCTGAATGCAGAGCTTTCAGCTGTCTCAGTGTTTAGCAGAAATTAATACTGGCTGTTAAACATCTCAGCTGCTAATTAAATGGACTATTTCTATGTTATATGTAAATCCATCCATATCTTCACTTTGCAGCCAAATAGAATTTCATTAAGGCACTTCAGTAACTGTAAAGGGAGAGAAATAGCATTTTGGGGTATTTTGAGTTTAGTGAATTATGTCACTGTCTTGTAGTGATTATATAAATACCTTAATGATATGTCTGGTGGAATTTATTCTGGTTTTGGCAGGGCCATTAGGATGATAAAGAGCTCAGCAAGGAAGAGTAAATTACAGCTGAGTCCAGAAGTGGTGCTTGAATCTTTTAGTCCATAGTTGCTGTAAGTTTTTACAAGGATGTGTAAAAAGAGCTAGATAACTTTGTATACAAGTCTATTTGTTAGACATCCTGCACATCAAACACTGACTTAAGCTGCAGTTCCTTTATATGATCAATGTGGAAAGGCTCCTTTTCCCAGCCTCTGTTCTCATATTTTCAGTCAGCAGCTGGCATTGACTTTGGTTCCCTGGGTTTTGTGTCAATTTGAAGAGTGGATGCTACCTAGTGGTTGAAGCAGGGGACTGGGTGAGGTGACAAATCAGGACATCTTGCCTCTGTTCTTGCCTCTTTCTGCTTATTTTGTGACCTTGAACTGAAGCATGTTTTACCTTTGGTTCTGAGATGTAGTTAATTACACTGCAAAACACCGAGGATGAGACAATTAAGTTATCTAAGGGAATTGCACAATGATTAAGCCCTAATTTGCTTTGTGATTTGTTTCTCATTAACCCTGCTGAAGCAGGACCTTTGAAGTGAAAATCAAAGGTGAATATTGTTGTTAGAAGTGCAGAGGACTGAATAAGTCAGCTGTGCCAAGGGTTTGCAGAGCCCATGGTTGTATATTGGCCTGGGGGAAAAGCCAGCCTGGCTCCTGTGTAAAACTTTGTCACACTGCTGCAGTCCCCTGAGTTTTGTTTTTTGGTTTGTTTTTGTTTTGTTTTGTTGGTTGTTTGTTTTTTTTTTCTGTAATAGAGAAACCATTGTGAGAACAGTCAAAAGCAGTGGGGGAAAGATCAGATCTCCAGGCCATGTTTGATTTGTTTAGATGTGCAATTATCTGCAACACATTAGAGTCCAGTCAAGCTCATTTATAATTTCCCTCGTGGTATTTGTGGAATCGTTTCAATGCAGAAGTAGGACTAATTTTATTTTGGTTTATTTGGTGTTCATACTAATGTCTGCTGTCTGATTCCAGTGTCTGCAGGTGTTGTGATAACTGCAATAAACCAGTTTTCTTGGTGAAAATGATTAGTGACAAAAACCCACCAGATTTGCTGCAAAGCTCTTTGGCCATACTCAATAATTCTCCCTCCAGTGTTGGGTCATGCATATGTATTTGTGGGCTAAACTCCTCCTGTAAGTGTATTAGGGAGGAAACAGTAGGACTGATTCTTTTTCTTTGTTTCCCAGCAAAGTGAACAAGACTAATTTCACTGAAAGCTGCAGTTATGCTAATGTAATACTAGTGTAGGAGGAGAACTGGGCCCAGTCCAGAATGATTTGGTTTTATCACTTAGAAATAAGGACTGTTGGAGGTTTAAGTGGCAATACAAAAAAATGAAAGTGAGAAGTGATTTAATGATAGAAGTATAAATAGATCTTTTTAAAAAATTGGAGATTGCTCCAGCAGTTCACATGTAGGCAAAATTAACAATACCTGTGATGTTTGCAAGGGAAGAAAAAGTACCATGTTCAGCTGACATGGGACTAGGGAGTTAGTGGGGACTGGCAGGAAAAAGCCCTTTTAAAAAGCAATGTAGGAGATATAGTCTGTGAGGCTGGGGGTCAGTGTCCCACTATACCAATCCCTTCTGGTATTAAAAGTTACTTTTGTGCTCTACAAAACTACATTGTGTCTGTATTGAATATTCTTAAATGCAATGGAAGACTGTATTTGGAGAGAGAAATCAGAGATACTACATTAATATATATACATATATATATATATATATACACTTATAAACATGCACAGGTAGTATTGTTACTGCTAGAATCTCTCAATTTGAGGAAAAATAGCAGTGCTGTGTGCACTAGTGAAAGGTATATTCATATAGAAAATTGTATTTTAAGCTACAGTGAAGGCCTGTCAAAACTGAGGCATAATAGCTTGTGTTCTCAACAAGAATATCTGATCACTTAGATTAGAATCATTTAGCTTGGAAAAGACCTTTAAGAACACCAAGTCCAACCAAGCTCTGCCAAGTCCAGCATTAATCCATGTCCCCAAGTGCCACACCTGTGTGTCTTTTAAATCCCTCCAGGAATGGTCACACCACCACTCCCCTGTTCCAGTGCTTGACAACACTTCCAGAGAAGGGATTTCTCCAAATATCCAATCTAAACATCCCCTGGAGCATCTTGAGGCTGTTTCCTCTTCTGTTGCTTGTCACCTGGGAAAAGAGACTGACACCCACCTGGCTACATCCTCCTTTCAGGCAGTTGTACAGAGTGATAAGGTCCCCCCATTGAAATATCTAATAAGTCAAATAACTTTTTTTTAAAATGATGCTTATTTCTGCTGGTGTCTCTGGAGTTATATTTGTAGGCAACACTGACTGACTACAGCAGTGCCCTCTGGAGAATCTGCACTTTTTTGTCAATTTTCTACTCATTAGCTGCTGCTGCTAACAACACTCTCTTCACATCTTTGTCTTGAGTCACTACACTCTATTATTTGAAACAGGGATTGATTCTTGATGTGTTCTTGCAGCAATATCCAGTATCATTAGGCCTGAACTTAGATACAAGTTTAGTCTGTGTTCCATTGCTCGCACTAATTGATGTCAGTTTTAATTTTGTGAATCCCTGACTATTTGGATGTGTTTATAATATACAAATATAAAGAATGCCTGTCTAAAACATCATGTTACTGGTGTTTGTGGGAAGCGCTGGGATCTCCTGTGAAGCATCTTAATTAGTTTTGCCTTTCATGTTGACATCCTAAATTCTAGGCTTGAGTTATGTATCAGATTTTTTCTCCCTTGTGTGTCAAAACAGAACAACTTCTTTAGAGCAGAACATAATGCAAATACTAATTAAAACTGACAAGTCAAATGGATGTCACCTATTTTTAAGCAGAAGAAAAAAACTGACTAAGAAAAATCCATTCTGCCCTTGTTGAAGCTGACTGAAACATGATTACTGAAATCTGTGAGCACAGAATGAAGCTGCATGCTCTGTTTTTTCTGTTTCTTGAGGCAGGGTGAGCCATCCATGGGTTGAGAGAGCAGAGACAGCAACCCCAGCTTGCTCTCAAAGCTGCACTTGCTGGCAGCTGTGCTCTGGCCAGATGTGATCCCAGCAGCTGAGCCCTACAGATTGCAGATGTGAGCCTGGAGACTGGCAGCCCTCATCCCTGCCTCTCCAAACTGCTCCAGAAGATTGCTGGGAATGGGCTCCTTGCTTTGTGCAGGGGGGTGGCCCATGCCAGCATGAGGCAGTGGTGAAAGCAGCCTCCTCCAGCTGCTTTGGCAGGGGGAGAGGGCAGGTGCTGCCCACAGAGAGCTGGCTGTTGTCACTGATGACAGGAGCGTGGGATTCCTCTTTGTGCAGCAGGGAGTTTGGATGGCTGATAATTACTTCTTTCCCTCCCTCCCTGGGAGGCAGAAGAATTTGCAGGCACCTAATTACCATGAAAACTTCAAGAGTTTTTTTGGTTTAGGTCTGGTTTTCTTCCAACACAGAGCACTGCATCATTTCCAGTGCATCCTGGTGGTGTGCTTGATGGGGTTCTGCTGCTGAATAGCCCAGGAAGAACTAAATACCCACACTTATTTGGGGAGGTGCATTTTCTCCATGGTGAGATGCATAGATGCTAACAACAAAAATATTTCCTGTGTGGATAGACATCCACCAGGGTTTAGTGCAGCTCTAGTATGCATAAAACTTTAGAAAAATTGAGATATATTAGATTTTGTAGGAGAAGGGAATACAGGGGACCTGGCCCCTGATAAGTAACAGCTGTGTTAATTGCCCACTGCAGCCCCACCCAATAAGTAACAGCTGTGTTAATTGCCCACTGCAGCCCCACCCAATAAGTAACAGTTGAGTTAATTGCCCACTGCAGCCCCACCCAATTAGTAACAGTTGTGTTAATTGCCCACTGCAGCCCCACCCAATTAGTAACAGTTGTGTTAATTGCCCACTGCAGCCCCACCCAATAAGTAACAGCTGTGTTAATTACCCACTGCAGCCTCACCCCTGATGTAGCCAATAAAGGTAAATCTGACAAAAGCAAATGGATGAGCTGGTGTCCCCTTTTGGAGAGAGGCTCACCAGGGAGGAGGACCCTTGAGGAAGAGGGAAGGAGGGATTCATGAAGAGGAAGGATTCTGGGGAGAGAGAATTGCTGCTGCAAGGTCAGTCTGGATGTGCAATCAGAGCTTGTTGGAACCTGCAGTCACAGTCTGGCTGGATAAAAGCCTGCAGTCAGAATTTAGCAGGAAATAATCAGCAGTTAGAGCAGGAGCTGCTGCAGCCAGAGTCAGGGAATGGTTGGAGTCAGGATGGCTGAGCTGCAAAGAGGAATAAACCAGGGCCCTCTTCATGCTGTGATAAACAAAAAGTCTGTGTCTTGGTTAATTTCTACCCTCTAACAAGAGGGCTGCTGCAATAAGATATATTATCATTGCTTTTTAAAATTGTCTAAAATAACATTTGTGGTATGATGATCAGTGCCTTGCATTCCCTTTCAGTCTGTATGCATCTGCTAATGATAGCTACTATTTATATGCCCTTTTTTTTTTTTCCCATATCCTGTGAAAATTCTTCTACTGCTGTCCAAAAGCCTGTGTTCTTTCTCTTACTCTTTTAACGTTATTCTTTTAAGCACCCCTGGGACCCATCAGTCTGAGTGCAGCTTCAGTGCTCAGCAAGTTGCTGAGTGCTGGAACTGCCCTTAGGTCAGTGGGATTTTTCCTTATTCTACTCCAATCCCTTTTTGCTTGGGGAGGTAAAGGCTACTAGGAAAGAAAGCCATTGCCTTTTACTTCCTCCAAATCAAAGCCTGTTTTTTGTTGGGATGGAGGGAGATGCTGCTGTGTCACAGGCAGGGCAGGCTGGGCTCTGGCTGCTTTCTCAAGTCTCTCCTCACTGCCTCCAGCCCAACCATGGCCTGTGGATGCTTTTGCCCCCCAAACATGTCATGGGGAGCCAGGATGCCCTCACAGCAATGGCTTGGATGCTGCAGATCACTGTGAGCCTGCAGCTCTCCCCAGGGCTGTGGCATTTTCTGGAGAAGAACTGGGTAAATCACCTGGCAGGGAGAGTGCAAAGAGCATAGCCTGCTATGGCCCAGGTGCCTTTAACTCTCCCCAGTGCCTCTTTTATCCCAAGACATTTTTTTTCCCAGTCTCCTAGCCCGTTGTGGTAGTGCAATCCAGTTGACAAGTCACACTGGGATGCAGACAGATATGTCTGGATCTGCACTTGCTGAGAGCTTTATTCTGAATGAGCCCTGGCAAGCAGCCCATGTGCTGTAACTTGGCCAGCTAACAGCATGCTCAGTGTGTGTGAGCTGGCTAGTTTAAGCCTCAGCAAGAGCAACTGGAAGATGTTCCTAAGAACATCACAGGAGAAATTGTCCTTTTCCCATGGAATTGCAGATAAGAGCATTATTCTTTGGCTCAATTTCCTAAAACATGAAATTCTGAAGCGCTGTCATTTCTGATCTCAAGATCATTTTTGAGTAGCTCAGCCCACCTATTGCCAGCCCTCCATTTCTGCCAAAATACTGCTGGCACCTTGGTGAAGATCTTTCTTTGTGACTGGGTGAACCAGGGAATCCATTTTCCAGATGCAGAAAAGATCTGTTCCAACATCAGTCCAGCATGCCAGTCACACGAAGCAGATGGAAATCACATAGCTTATTTAACTGCACTGGGTAAAGCACAGTTAAATTGCCAAAATACACACCCAGCTTTGCACTTCCTGCTATTTTTCAAGGTTAATATTTCTGCTGCTGTTGTATTCAATCATTTGGTAGTGGAGCAAAGATTGTCAAGGATTATTGAAATAGAATGTTGTAGGTTTAGAAAACTTGCAAGTAATACTGGAGATATGAGCCTACTGCAATGTTGCTTTTTAAAATCATTGTTTCATAACCAGCTTTGCACATGTAGCAAATAGCCAAGATACTAAAAATTTTGTATAGTGATGTCTTCTTAGAGGTGGGGGGTGTGTAGTTACACTGTGGGTTGGATGCTGTTATTTTCTAACTACTGTTCAATTACAAATTTTCTGATTCTCTCTTAACTCTGCTCTTCTTGCTCTCTGGGGCTTCACCTGGCAGAAACCTCCAGCCCTCTTTCCTTAACAGCCAAAGTAATGTTCAAAGTAGAATGTTGTTAGTAATGCCTTTCTGAAGGCAGATATTGAAAATTCAAAGTAGAAGACAGAAGTAAAAACCAGCAATATTTGAATCTAAACTCCAGCATCAGTTTACATTATGGATTTATTGCTGATAATCTCTCAGCCTTGTCAAATGGGGAGTCCTTGAGGGTGGTTTTACTTTTACTCAAGATGAGGTAAGGGACAGATTTGCCTGGAAATGGAGAGCTTGGATCTTTAGTACTGATCCATACATTGTTTTTTTGAAGTGAGAGGCAATTACTATCTTATTTCTGCTCATGTGTACAAGGGCTACACAGATGAAATCCAACTTTTGTGTGCTAAACTGAGAAAGTTTCTTTGGAAATCAGTGTTGGCAGCTGCTGAGGCCCTCAGTGAAGTACAGCAGAAGCTGCTGTAGTCTAGGAAACAGTGCTGAAAATTCATCCTCTTGTGTTCTGAACCTTGGAGCTGTTCAGCACCTGGGAGCTCCTTCCATGAGGTTCTCTGGCCTGCTGAGAAATCCTAATGACTTGACCTCAGTATGGTTTTTAAAGACTTCTGGATCAGGATCAAGGGTGGGTGTTGTTTTGCCCTCAAAATGCCTGAATTACGTCAATGGCTCGGATTTAGTTGAAAACTTAGGAAGGAAACAGAGCAGTAGCAAGGGGGAAGGCAGATGAAAAATAAGGATATGGCTCAGGGTCAGTGAGATGGAGAAATAATCAACATAATATTTTTGAGATTACTATTAATGCTAGAAAGCTGTGTGTAAATGAAGACTACAGTGACCCCTGATAGTTAACCCCTGAATCACTCAGTAAATCAGGACACTGTGCTGCACAGGGAGGTCAGGGATACAACACTTGGAAGGGCTGGTTAAAGGCTCAAGTTGGGCTCAGCAG
Organism: Aegithalos caudatus; assembly: GCA_013389925.1. Taxonomy (NCBI): domain Eukaryota; kingdom Metazoa; phylum Chordata; class Aves; order Passeriformes; family Aegithalidae; genus Aegithalos; species Aegithalos caudatus. The sequence continues at coordinate 1,907,763 of WEIU01014851.1, forward strand.
AGGAGGATCATGCCCTGGTGATTCAAACATGAGGTTAATGTAAATCAGCACTCACATATTTTGTTGTTCTGTCGTTTTATTTTTTTTTCCCCTTGGCTCTTCTATGAGGAATTATACATCAGGAGGTGGCTTGGGTTTTCTTATAGGAATTCACAGCACAGACAGACATTTATTTTGCAGGGGTCATAACTGTTATTTCAGCCAGCTCTGCATTTGAATGCCACAAACATCCAGAACCTTTTTCACTACCTGGAATTTGCAGGATCTCTCTCTGCAAAGTCCACGACCTGTGCCTCAGAGGGAGGGTTTGTTTGGAATAAACTCTTCTAAAACAATAAAAGGAGCAGAACTTATGATGTGAATGCCTTCCACTCCATGTTTGCAGTTAAGGGTCAGACTTGGAAGGAATTGCTTGACTGGGTTAATGAGCCTAAAAACATCTTTTAGTCACGGTTCAAAATTCTGGACAAACTTTCTGCAAATTAATTCTCTGTAGCTTCTCCACCACAAATGGGCTGGAAGCTTAGAGTGGCCTGGTCTGCCAGTCTGTTCCTTAAAAATTATCAAAGACATACAATCAAACCCTTGATTCAATTTCCTCCCATTTGGCTCTACTGGTTCTATCCCTGGGCTCAACCAGGGACCAGCAGTGATGGGGATGGAGATTAGTGGTGATCAATCTAATTTACTGGTTGGCACATTTCCAGTGAACTCAAATGGACTATGGTTAATCTAGTTTTCAACTATGCTTGTGTTGTGAGTGCAAGTTAAAATTTGCTTTATATCCCTCTTACCAGATGGCCTTACAGCTAAAAGTATCAGAGTGGGAGGAAGGAGATCTGGCATTAGTTTGTAGCTTTTCTACAGCTTTTCTGTATCATCCTGGCGTGACTCTGTGAGGAATTCTCCCCAAAACACTGACTGAGGAGCTTTTTTTTAAAACATTTTTTTAAAAGAAGAGCACACACAGTTACCACAGCTCAGCTTCTATGAAGTCACAGATTCAGGTTGGAAAGGACCTCAAAAATCACCTTGTTCCACCATCCCCAGTGCCCTGGGCAGGGACACCTCTGCCCTGGACCACATTGTTCAAAGCCTCCTCCAATGTTCCTGACCTGGAACGTTTCAGGAATGGGGCATCAACAACTTCTCTGGACAACCTGTGCCAGTCCTTCAACACCCTCACAGGGAAGATTTTCTTCCAAATATCTAATCTGAGTCTGCCCTCTATCAGTTTGAAGTAATTTCCCCCTGTTTATCACGCCTTGCTCTTGTCCAAAGTCCTTCTCCAGCTCTCTTGTAGCCCCTTTATTTTTGTTTTATGGCTAACCTTACTGAAAGTCACTCTTTCAAATGGTGGCATGAATTATAGCAGCACACACAAAAAAATGTCCTGAGGATAGCAAAAAAAAATGATGGCATGTCAAATGTTTCTTGGAATTAATTTACTGACATTGTGTCATTTTGCAATAAAATGAAAATCATATCTCTAATATAAAAATAATTAGGCAAGTCATGCAAATGATTATGAAATCCAAATCTTGTATTGATACTGATTTGTTATATGGTTGAAAGGGTCTGGAAAGTTAAACAAAGATAGTTGATAGTGATGAACTTTAAAGTCTCGACCTTTGGTGAGATTTCTCTTGTGAATTGTATGTGATTCAGAATTTACCACCTGAAAGAGATTTTTCACCTGAAATTATATATATGAAACCTGAAATTATATGTATATATATATGTATATATATATAAAACCTGAAAATATATATATAACTTTTAGGGGGTTGTGAACGCTGCGAAGGCTTTTGTTTCTGCATGTAAACTCCTTGAACTTTTTGATCCATGGAAATGGCATCAGTAACCCCAGCATCACCCTTCTTCCCTTTGAATCTCCCTCTCCCACTGAGTGCCCACCACCCTGGGCAGGGCTGGTGTCCCTGGAGAAGCTGTGGTGCTTTCTGGGCTGCTCCCAAGGTTACAGGGAATGCTAGACTCTGGGATTTGAAAATGTTCCAGATTTCTCCCCATAGATTTAATATCTCCAGCCTTCAGCTTGGAGACCTGGCTGCCCTGGGAGGGATTTCCATCGTGTCTGATGCCCTCTGCATCCAGCACAGCCACAGCTCTCCCTGGGGAGCACCAGCCCTTCAGCTTGTGGCAAAAGCTTTGTGTGAACTCAGGTGTTTTCCTGCCTGCCTCTCTTGGGCTCTGCCAATTACCATCCTTTGATGGGTTCCAACATGTTGTACCACATCCCTTCTGAGGTTTTGATTATGTATTATTCACATTGTTGAAGAAATTAACAATTGGAGCGGTTGAAGCTTTTCAGGATATTTTTCCCCAAATAACAATTTTGTATTTTGAGCACCAGCCAGATTCTCCATATGGCTAAAATGTGCTAGAACAGAGAGACATTAGTATGGCTTAATAAACTTCATGCATGGTTTGCTATTGCAATATCAGAAAGAAAACAAACATAGCCACTAGTTCTCCTTGGAATATCTCTGTTAAATTACTGTTGTTTGAAATGAGCTCTTTTATGGCTTATGGCTGATATAATTTGCATTGTGATAGGTAAAGCAGCATTTTGTATGTTTAATATCTTTGTATTTGACTGCTTGAATCTGGTATAAATCTTCTCCCCAGTGGGAGGGGAAGGCAATAAATTGAGTTTTGGTATGGATCAGAAAGGAATGGATTTGGGAGACACTTGGGCTCTATTCCAAACTCTACAATTCAGCACAACTTTTGTTGCTAGACTTTAGCCTGTTTTCAGTCTTTGCCTATTTATCCTTCTTGGTTAAATGTTAAATGTTCTGACTTTCAGGGTGTGTTTTACCAAAGGGTGCAGTGCCCATAATTCCATTTGTGCTGGGGCATTTTGTCTGTCAGCAGAGGATTCTGCTGAGCACACTGCTAATTTCTCCTGGTTCAGCATCTGAGTCTGGTAGGTGTAGCACTGGGGAAAAAGGGTAAAATCCCTCTGAGTCTGAACTGTGGGACTTAAATGGACTTCACACAGAGGAGCCTGGCACTCAGATGCTCGTGAAACTTGTGTTTGGCTTTTAGGCATGCATGATTTAGAGACAGCTTTGTGTGAGATTTGCAGGGCCCAGGGTGTTCTCCTGTCTCTTATGTGCATGGAGGTGCTGTGAGATTCAGGGATGAGCTCTTGGGACATCCCTGACCCCTGGACATGGCCTGCCCATGGTGGCCACATTCAGGTCCTGCTCTGGTGGGAAAACCTGCCCTGCTCTTTACAATTGACTCCTTGGATGATGCTGAGTGTGGGCTGCACACAGGGAGCTTGTACTGGTGAGTCCCACAACAGAGCTGCTGCTGCTGGATCCTGTGCTCATTTTGCAGCATTTGGCACTGGAGGGGGCTGAGCTTGGGCTTTTTTTCACCTGAAAGAATGGCAGATATCTCCTTGCTGCTGATGCAGTCTGTCTTCTATGTTTTCATGAATGAGAGTACCTGTGAAAAAATGTTTATTTGCAGGCCACTGGTTTGGAGGCACTTGATGTTTTAATTAACTTTGAGGGGTTATGGTCAGAACAGTTCACAGAGCTATTCCCCAGTCTGCTCTGAACCTCTCTGGATTCAGAGCACATCCACCCTAATGCCTTCAGGACACACCAGTGAGTTGGGATTACTGATGTGCACAGGATGAATGTTTCTATTACCCCATCATCGTTATCATCATCACTTTACTCCTTGCTGGAGAAGTGACAGTGTGGCTGTAATTAGTTTTGATTGTGCAGGATGGCAGGAATAATTGGGAAGGTGTTACACAAGAGGAGCAGGCTGTGGCTCCCTTACACCACTGCTGCTGGCAGCCTGTGAGTGCAGTGCTATTTGCATTTGTCTATTAAAAAAAAAAAAAAATAAAGGAGGAGAATGCTGCTAGAAAGCAATCTTCCCTGGGAACACGTTTTCCTAGCACTTTGGGCTGAGGAGTTCACAGTTCAGCTCTGGCAGGATGAGTCTCCAGGCTGCCACCCACACCATGGGCTCAGGAGTATTACTCTGCTGATTTCTGTGCTACAAAGGAAAATACTGCAGGCAGGGAAATGTCTTAGTCAATACAGTAATTATGTAAGGTTTCTTACTTCACCATGGTGAGGGCCTCTCCCAGGCTGGTTTTCTTGGGCAGGAGATCTGCACTGTTTCCATGCTGTGCCTGCTCATACCCCTTAGCCCACGGGATGTCTGGTAGCTTTTCCCTGTAACAATTGCATCCTGATGCTTATGGCACATTTGGTAGCTCCATTCCTCCTGCCAGCATTCATTATGAACAGAAACAATAGCAAAATATTTTCTTTTCCTGCAGCATACTGTAGCAAGCTGGCACCCCAGGCCTGCAGTGTAGCTGCTCACCCCTTTGCAGCTGGTGCCATGCTCTTGAAAATACTGCTTTGGCACCAAAAAATGCTGTGTTTGCCACATGGACAAACCTGTAGAGACAGTCCAGAGCTCTCAAGCTCTGTCTCTGAGCCTCAGCCTCAATGAGTCATTTAGAGATGTGGAGGAGAGCCCCTCTGGCTTGGTGCAAAAGCAAAGAGAAAGCAGAGCTGTGGGGAGGAGAGCCCAGCCAGTAAATGTTGTAGAGGTCCCTGTGGCAATGCTGGGCTGAAATCTGCCTTCCCTGTCCTGGCACTGCCCAGCAGGAGCTGGGGATGGAATCAGAGCTGGTGGAGACCAGAGCAAAGCGTGGCTGAGTGTGTGTTGGTGCCCCTGCCAGCCCCAAAGCTGCTGTGCTGACAGCAGCCCCCATGAATGGCATGTCTGAACACAGAGCATAAATAATTGTATGGGAGGCTCAGTGCTCCCATGCCAGTGTGGATAAATATTCATATTATTCCATGAATCTGTCATTACAGGCAAGTGCTTCATCTTTCCAGCTTCACTCCTGCCAAAAGCCCTCACTCATGGAAGCACTCTCACTGGAGGCAGGCAGATGATTGATGTGAGTAAAGGGCTGGGGGAGCTCCTCTAACAGCCAGATTTACAGCAGTATTTCATTCCTAATTTCTGCACGCTGGGAAACAACCCAAACACAAACTCAGCTGTTTTTGAGAGACTTTCTCACTGTAGGGTTCTCACTTCATGAGGGCTGAATGAAACCACAGGGCTTTTTCCCATTCACTAATTGTCTGCATCCCCTTATTATTATAATCAGTGATGCTGGTGAAGTAATTTTGGGGGCTGAATTGTCTCCTGAGCTGCTGCTTTCCACAGTCTGAGCCAGGCTTCTGGCATGGCTCACAGCCCACAGGAGTGGCTCCCCTATTATGAGTTGTTATAGTTGTTAGTGCAGTGCAAAATAGCTGGGAGTGATGAAAGAGAGAAGTGTGCTCTGAACTCTGACATCTCAGGAGCATCTGTATGCTCAAGAATTTTAAAGCTTCTCTCACTGAGGTTTGAGTGTGGCTGTGTGGGACCTGGTCTGTCCCTTGCAGGTAGATTTGAGCACATGAGGGGGACCAAGCTGAGGTTTTGAGAAGAAAAATCAACCACTTTGGGGCTGCCCTTGAGGCCAGCTGAGCTGGGGAAGCTGAAGCAGCTGCAGACTGCACAGAGCTCCTGGCACAGCCCTGGACTGCCATGCCACAGACACAGGGGTTTATGGCATGAACTGATCACATCCAGCCCTGCTTGCCTCAGGAGCTGGCCAGGACTGTGTGGTGATGCTTGGGGCTGCCAGCTCCTGCCTTATCTCCCTGATATCAGCCTCTCTGGGGGCTCCTGTTTGGAGTTTGGCACTGCTGGAGCAGCTGCAGCTCCTGTTCTTGTCTTGGCTCCCATGGTCTCTGGTGGGGTGTTGGTGTTCAGGAGCTGCCTTGGCTCAGCACTGGGGCATGAGGGGCCACTGGATCAGTAACTACAATGTCTATTTTCTGCTTGGTGCCCATGCCCCTGGTATACAAGTTATTTGTGGCCAGACAGCTTTTCCTTCTCTTTCAGCCCTGCTAGGTAGAAATGCAGGTGACTCTGGGCCTATTCTGTGCTAAGCTTCTACTGCTCCCTGCATTAAAGTGGATGGTGTTACCCACCACAGAAGGTTCAGAGAGCCCAAATGCTCCCACCAAGCCAGGAAAAATGACAGCTAAAGGAGATACCCATTCCAACAAAATTATCATCTCCATAATATGACTTAATACAGAAAGATGAATATTACTGAAGTTCATTTTGCCCTTTTGCAGTGCTGACTCCTGCTTTAATTGATCAGCCATGGATGGTAACTAATGAAGTGATTCAAGTTGTTTTTAACAAGGGGAAGATAATTAAACACGACAAGTGTCAGCTAGACTCCCACCACAAAAAAATGATACAAAATGATACAAAACTCTTCCTCCTGCCCTCTCCCACCACCCCAAGTGTTGGAACCCTGGAAGCACACCTGACTGCTCCTGACTGCCTGCAAACCATCTTTGCTGTGTTTGTGTAAACCTTGAGTTGCAGCAGAGACTGGAATAAATGCAGGCTGATAGTAGAGAGAGAAGGGATCAGCACTTTCCCATATGGCTCTCATGGTCACATGCCTCATCTGTACCATTTCTACGCCTTCTCATGCTTAAATATCGGTGCTGAGTGTAGCAGAGTGTGGATCAAAATGAGCACAAATGCTGCTGCCAATTAAAACTCTCATTGGAGATAAAGGGTGTTGGCAGTTCTCCCAAAAGTATCCTTTTCTCTGTTTTCATGGTTGTGTAGGGCTGCTAATTTCCCTGTGATGAGTCACTGAAGGAATTTATAGAGGTAAGAGGGATTTCATGCTCTAAATATAGCCTCAAGTCAGCCCACAAGGAGCAGCCACAGGAGCTGGCTGCTGAGCTAGTAAATACAACCCTGTGCTGCTCCCAGCTCCTCCTGACTGATGGTGTTTGCAGGGAGGAATGGAGAATTGGAGCAGGAAAAGTCAGCATGTGTGTGTTGGGAACCTGAGATCACAGCCTGGTGAGATAAATCACACCTGCAGATGAAATGGGTGACAATGGGACACCTTTTATGATAGCCTGCTCCCAGATCCTCCTTGCAGCAATAGTTAAATTCCAGCTGGCCCCACCTTTCTTGGCAGTAGCTGTTACTTCTGTAGCTTTGTTGGAAGAAAGGAATAAGGTGGTTCTTTACCAGTTAACTCAGTGCCTGCTTGGATCTTGGTTTTGGCAATCCAGAACTTTTCCCAAGGGTTTTATTTGTGATGATTTCATTGCAGCTGCTTGCTCACATCCCCTACATAAGGATGGGGGAGAGAATGGGAAGGGTAAAAGTGAGAAAACTCCTGGGTTGAGATAAAGGCAGTTTAACAGATAAAGCAAACCAAGGACTTTCCCAGTGCAGGCAGGTCTCAGCCATCCCCAAGCCAGCAGGAGCCCCTGGAACAGGGACTTGGGGACACAAACCCCAGCAGTGCCAACGTCCCCCTGCCTCCTCCTGCCCAGCTCTCCCTGCTGGTGCCACCCGGGCTGGGACATCCCCTGGGGCACTGGGGACAGCTCCTGCCTGTGTCCCCTCCCAGCTCCTGGGGAGCCTCTGCCTGCTGGCAGGGCTGAGGAGCACAAAAATCCCTTGGCTCTGGGTTAGGGCTGCTCAGGGATAACAAAACCAGCCCTGAATTATCAACTGCTCTCAGCACTGATCCAAACCACAGCCCCACAGCAGCCTCTGTAAAGATAATGAACTCTGCTGCAGCCCAAACCAGCACAACAAGACCACAGGTGATCTGAACACTTTTATTGCATCTGCATTAATGGACTTTTCAAAGTTACCTTGAGCTTAGTGCAGGAAAAAAAAATTGGCTGCTTGTTTTATACTTTCTGAAATCCATATGATTGCTTTAACCAATTTAGGAACCATTTAGGCAGAACTGGCTGTAAAGTAAACTAGAAATATTTCTGAGTTTAGGCAGACCCTAAAAATCAATTTAAAGGAGCATTGCTCAAAGCAGAAATTATCTACTTGTGAGCAACCCCCAAAAAATGCACAAAACTTCCTTGCCAATAGGAAAAAATGAAACTATGCATTAAAATAGTGCTTTATTCTTCATTAATTCTGCTGCATTTTCATCCCTTCCCTGTGACTGCTCCTCCCAGGGCTGGGCACAGGCAGCTCCTCTCCCCCCACTTGCATAGCTGAGCTCTTTCCCACGTAGGAGTGTTGCTGTGATCATGTGCAGCCTGTGAGCCAGAACAGACAATTACACAGCTATTTGCACACATCAGCTCCCTCCACATCATTTTTGCTGTGCAACCACTGGAGGGGAGGGTGTTTTGAAGTACTTGAAGTACCTGATGTGGGGGACAAAGCCTAACTGCTGCTTTTTCCTGTTCTCCTGTCCCTGGTGGTGTTAGCTGTGATGTGTGAGCTGTCTACAGCTTTGGTGGTAATTTATTTTGGTTTTCTTGATCAATTTGCTCACCCTTTGGCTGCTTAACCAGGCCCATCTCAATGCTTTTCTGTAGAGGTTATCTCAGTCTGCTCTTAGTTTGCTGTTACAAGGTCTCTGGGCTCCCTGTCAGGAGTGTGGTGCTTGTCCCCAGCAATTTGGGGTGCAGGGTGTGCAGCCTCAGCCCTTCCCCTGTCATCTGCTGGCACTGTGCCTCTGCTGATAACATTGTGGTGTCCATCAAACCAGCATGAATTAGAACATTTGTAAGATCTTATCAATGCTCTTCAAGCAAAGTTGCTGGCCAAAGCCAGCACACTTTTATTTTTTTTTTCTGAGACCTCAGATAAGCCCCTTTTGATGCTGAAAGGTCCTGAGCTGTGAGCTCTGATAACAACACTTGCTCTGCTTTCACTGACCCCTTCCCCAAGATATAGCTGACTTCAGACCCAGGGTCTGAGCCTACTCTGTGCTTGCAGAGCAAATGAAACCAAGGATTTGTTAATGTGTTTGCTTTCAGATGAAGCAAAGCAGCTCAAATGGGAGAACCTAGCAAGCTGTGAACACAGGGGGCCGAGGGATGCTCCACCCCAGTTGTACTCACTCAGATTTGCCTGGTGTTGGAGCTGTGTCCTGGGGGGCTTTCAGCCTGCAGACTTGATGGGTTTGAATTCTACAGCTAAATTTTGTTTGAATTCTACGACTAAAACACAGCTACAATGCTGTGTTTTAGTTACAACTTTAGGTGAGGGTAACACCTGTGCCTTGGTTAGACAAAAGGTAAAGGAAGGGAAAAGCATTTTATTCATGAGTTTGTTTTTCAGGCAGTCTGGTGTTGGCACCAAGACAAGGATGAGGACATAGGTGGGGATGTGGGGTCAGTCCCTGGGGTTCCTGTTCCAGCAGTGAGGGCAGCCAAGGTCAATGTCAGAGCTGGAAGAGGGAAGCCTGCCAGGTCTGCTCTCATTGCCCATGCTGCAGAGCAGGACCAGGGAAAGCTGTGGTCAGACTTGATGTTTATGGCTGAAAGCATTGAAAAGAAGAGGAAATGCTTCTCTCTAATTACATCAAAAATAAACCCAGCTTTTCACGGAATCAGTTTCTAGGAATCATGGTTTTGTTTTAAGAACAATTTAGAGCGAGAGGAAGAAAAGGTTAAATGCCTTGAATTTGATAAAACTGCCAGGGAACCTGCTTTGCTTTTAGCACATCCTGGCTTCTGTTTACTTGGGTTTTCCATGTGTGGTTTGGGGAGTATGCTCAGAGTGTAGATCATAAAAGCAAAGGTCATGGTTATCATCCTTCCGTGAGAGGGCTCTTCCCAGCCTGGGCAGGCTTTGCTGTGTTGCACAAACGCTGTGTTTGCTCTCAGTGTGGAACAACTTGTTACTTTCTGGGAAATCAAAGAGCTGCTCTGCTTCCATGAAAGCCCAGGAGCCGACTGTGTGCAGCCAGTGCTCAGGCAGGGTCCTCACAAACAGATCCTTTCCTTTTGTCACCCTGGTGTGCTGTGGCTCCTGGCAGAACTGTCCCAGCCCACCCTGCAGCATCACTGCACTCACATGGACTGCAGGGCAGAAGCAGCTTCATACTCTTTTTCCTTTGGAATACTTTGTTATTTAATTACCTTTTCATTCTTATCTCTCAGACTGAAGCTGGCTGAAGTTTTGTCCCAGGGTTGGAGGAGGTTTGCTGGGTGCCTGTGGCTTTCACCATCCTCCTCCCTTCTCCCCTCCCTGGCTGTCCTTAGCAGAGGTGTGGTGTCATTGCTGGACATCAAATAAAGATGCTTGACTCCAGTCCAAAGGCAGAAGAACATCAGAAGGATTTATTTATAATTTATCCAGCCTTTTTATAACATGCTGTGCTAAAAAGACACATTATTGCTCCATAGGATTGACACCTCTCTCCATTGGTTAAGTAACAGAAACAACACCTGGGAGAGGGATTGTTACGAGAAAAATATTGTTTACTTAGAAATGTTATGAGTTATTTACAGAAATTGTCCTTGAAAGAAAATTCTCCCAATAAATCTTCCCTTGGGAAGGAAAATCAGCCCCTGCCAGGTTGAAATCTCCTCAGCCTCAGAAACACCAGTCCCACAGCGTGGCTCTCCCTGCCAGAGCAGCCCCAAGTGCCAGCCCTTGGGAAGGGCATTCCCAGGGCTGTGCAGGCAGGGAGCAGAGCCTGGCTCATTGCACAGGTGAACTTCCAGGTTTTACTTCCAGGTGAGCTCTGATTCACCTCCTTAACCTTGCCCTCAGCAGAGGAGCTGTGAAGATGCCACTGACATGCTGCTGCTTCCCCTGCCCTCCTGGGAGAGGAGGGACAGCAGGGACAGGGAAAGTCCATCCACATTCCCCAAAAGCTCAGTGAGAGTCCTGGTACTTCTACTTTCTTTCCCCTTATTTTCAATGTCTATCAAGCCCCTGGTGTGTTTCCCTTGCAGGGACCAGTGTGGAGCCCTGGATGCTCTCAGGAAGATGCTGTAAATCAATGTAAGGGGTGGGTGCATCCCCCTTAGGTTGTGCCAACCAATCCTCAGCATGTAACTCCTTGAAACTTTAAAATAATTGCTTTTATATACTTACTTTTCCCTTCAAGTTTTCCACCCAATTTTGCATCCAAGTCCTGAGCTAAGTCCACTTTACTGGGTTGTATCCAGATAGTGCTGTTATGATGTTGTCATTTTTTCTCTTTAAATCAAATTACTTAAAAACCGTGGCCTATTGCCTAAACACAAATATTTTGAAGTTACTTTGGAAGAATTTTTCTTTTTTTTTTTGGCAGCAGCACTTCCCATAGATAATATTTTCTTTTCTCTCAAGTAAAGTCACTTTTTTATGGCCCACACTGTAGCAAGTCAGAAAATAAATATTGTCTGCAGTCCAAAGTATAATTAACAAAAACCAATCAAGTGATGGCTGGAATATTTTTGTGCTGATGACTGGGGATTTTTTTGTTTTGTTTTGGGGTTGTTTTGTTATTGCTCCTGTTGTGTTTAGAAAGCTGCAACAATGAGTTCTACTGGAAATATTCAAGGTCAGGTTGGATCAGGCTCTGAGGGGTTCTAGTTGAAGATGTCCCTGCTCATTGCAGGGGCTTGGACTGGGAGCTTCAAATTCCATTCCAACCCAAACCATTCTTATTCTGTGCTCCACACTGAAGTGGGTGAAATGCAGGTGCTGCAAGTGGCAGCATTTACTTCAGAAATGGAACCAGACTGTTTTCCCAACACTGGAATTTATTTAGGAACAGATAATTTCAATTTTTTTCCCTCTAGTTCTTTGGTAAATATATCATCATGTTTATTATTGGCTTTATAGTCTACTCTTTGGAGGGAGACAAAGCATTTAGCAGCAGATCTCAATTTTAATGTGAGAGACTCAATTCAGCTTAGAAGAATTCCCTTCTGCTAAATGAGTCTATAATGTTTATTGTCTCCTGAGAAATTTTCTCAAGTAATTTCATTAGTAAAAAAATTCAGCCAAGCCCAGGAAAATAAAAAAAAAAAAACCCAAATTTTAAAAATAAAATATGCTGCTTAGTTTAACACAGCTTGTGTGTGTGTATTTTGAAGTCCCATTTTCAGTGTTTGAGGCCAGTTTTTAAGGGTGGGGGCTGAGCTAGCAGATCCAGCTGCCAAAAACATGTTGGCATTGGGCAGGTCAGGTCTGGGACCCCCAGAACAACTTGGGTACCTGGCTTTGGGTATCAGCAATATTTCACTAATCAGACAGGTCCCTAAATTGGGTGGGTTGGTTGAGCAGTAGTTCCTGGAAGCCTCTTGGAGAATAAGAAAAAGCTTGAGCTCCTGGTTTGGCTCTGTGTGGGATCCCTGGAAGCAGCTGGAAGATTTTGGTGGTGTCCCAGGGGTGTCCCAGTCCCAGGGGTGTCTCTGTTTCAGGTCAGCATTCCCAAGGTCCCAGGGGAGGATGATCCCTCCCTGGGCTGAGGGATTTACACTGTGCCACCTCTGGTGGCATCAGCAAGGCAGGGACTGGGTAAGGAGCATGAAATAGAGGTGATAAACTATCAATTGTCATCATTCCCAGTTCAAACAGTGGAGAGGCTGCCCCTTCATCTTCCCTGCCATGAGAAAGCTCTCACAATCTCCAATTCACTGTATTTAGGGTGAATTAAAAATGGGAATGGAAAGAATTTGCTGAGGCTCTCAAGAAGAGGAATGATAGTTTCGTGTGTTAGCCCTCCTCTTTCAGCCATGCTCTCCCTTTTATTGCTCCTGGAGTGAGGCAGGTCAGGAAATCCCAGAGCTGGAGGGGAGAGACCTCAGGTGTGGTGTGACAGCATGGGGACCCTGGGCAGCTGGCACAACTTTGGGGTTTCATGCATGCAGCTGCAGAGCTGCTTCCTTCCCTGCTTTAATCTGGGTAACTTTCCCAGCTCTCTGTTCTCTGTATACAAAGATATTTTTGGAATTAAGTTCGTGAAATGTTTTTTTCCTCAGTGATTGATAGATACACATCACCAGCTTCTGAGCAAATAAATCCCCCCCTCCTGCTTTCCCTGCTCAGCAGTCACCCAGAGGACTCATGCTGCTGCATTAATCTGTATGCAAGCAATCAGGTTGGTAATCTGTGCCAATAAAGGGATTTATGGTCTCTCAGAGCACAGAGGCTACGTTCAATCTTGCTGACAGCACTAGGGTATGCCCCATTTAGTTGTTGGAAGACAGCAGGGTGTTTTTTTCTTGCTGACTTTAAAGTGATTTCTGTGACCTAAAGGACATGAGCATGAGGAGGACTGAGGACTTTTAAAGCCCTTGGTACAGAATCTGTTTTGGAGTGCAGAAGGTGTCTCTAACACCTGCATGGAACTAATAACATTAGTCCTTTATGTCCCTGAAACTAATCTTAAATTATGATCTGATGCCTGTACTTGCTGTGCTTGTCTATTCTCTTTTGATCTGTCTGTTATTACCTTGCTCTCACAGTTGTCTCTGCTATTCCCAAACCAAACTCTACATTAGGTAGGTTTCCCAGCCTGGTTTCAGTCATGTCCTTCAGCCTTTCAGCCTGCCAGCTATTTTTTTTTTCTTTTGAAATTACAGTTTTTACTTATGTATTTTATTTCATTACTTGGTCACAAACCTACCAAGAGCCACAGTGTGTTTCTGAGGGATGAATGGAAGGTAACTGAGCCAAGCAAGGCTCACATCAGCTGTCCTGCTGTTGTTGTGGGCTCCCATCAACAGTGCACTTAGCACAGTGTGGAGTGGCATTGTGTCTTGCAAATCTCAATTTAATCCAGGTGACATTTAAATGTTCACTGCTTTTAAAGGATTGAAGGCATCAGGATGCTCTTGGAGTGACCAAACTGTCCTGAAAAGGGGGAAAGGCTGTGTCTGAGGAGGACAAATCAAAGTGGAAAGGGAGGGTGATGTTTTTTCATTTTCCTGTCAGCAGCAGGGATGTGGGAGCCCATCCTCATGGGAGTCTCCTCTACAGATCTGTTATTCCATGGAATTTCACCTGCAACCATTTTGTCCAGTGCCTCAATCCTAACATCCCCTTACACTCCAATACTGGAGTTCCAGCTCCACAGGCTCCTTGGTGTGAAAACACAACCAAGCTGAGCCACAAGAATGAAATCTAAACTTCCTTGACATCCTCCTTCCGTGCTTCATCCCGTGCAGGATGCAGCTCCTGCAAGCTTTGCCTCCTTCTTCAGCACACAGTCACTCCTTCTTCTCTTTGACCTTTTCATTAAAACTACCAGGAAGCCCCAAGACTCAGAGCCTTCCCATGCCTATAAACAGTTTAAGAAAAATGAAATGCAAAGGTTAGCAAGAGGCTTGCAGGGACTTTGTTAAACAGGTGGCCATGTCATGGTTTCTTATTAAATAAACAGAGCAAGTCTGGAAATCATCCAAGAGACAAAGAGGTGTTGACATTCTCATTTTCATTGCTGCAATTGAAGTTTTAACTGTTTCTTAGCACTGAAGAAATGTAATTGTGTGCTTTTTGAGCACTAGTGACAGCACAGTGTTATTAAGCTGACTTTCTGTCTGAGCATCTCCTGGGGGTGAGTGCTCCTCCAGACCTTTTCTTTTAGGAAGCAGCTGAGGAAAGAGATTCCCCATGCACTGTTAATTCAACAGGAATGAAAGATCAGGTTCTGGAAGGTGCCTGACAAAGCCAAGGATCTCAAAGCAGCTGAACTTTCATACCTCTAGGAAGGGGAATGAAAACAGAACTTGCCAGTACAGGCAGCACATAAACCCAGGGCAGGCAGAGTACCTGGGACAACATCTTCATCCCTGAAAATAGAATAAGCCACTGCTGAGAGGCAGAGGCATTGTTAATGGCCCAAAGCCAAGGCAGTGGTTAACACATTAACATTTTATTCACATTTTATTCTATTCTTTTAAAACTATATGGGGAAGAAAAACTTGTGGGGTCAGAATGAGGAGCAGTGAGAACACAGGATATGCATAAAGTGCAATATTTTAATGCAGTGGAGATAGAGCTGAGCAGATAGAATAAAAATTATTCTATCTATTATTATCTATTATTCAGTTAGAAGGAGGACTGGTCCCAGTGGGCCTTTGTATCTTCAGGTAAAAGGAAAGGAGGTATCCAAGTGGGCTTGGCAAGGAGAGAATCCATAGAACCCTTTGTCCAACACGTCTCTAGGAAGAGAAGCCAGTCAGGTAACACCTTCCAGAAGTTCCTCCACTGGCAACACAGCTGGGAGGGACAGATGAATGTCCTTTCTCTGCAGAAGGACTGGATCAAGTATCAGGCTTTGCAAACACTGTCTTCATTTCAGATCTGATGTGATTCTTTGATGGAGTTCACAGCCCTGATGAGGCTGCTGCCAGCTGTTGGGGTCTCTGTGTCTCCTTATTGCTGGGAAATCCAGAGTGACTTCCCTGAACTCACCCTGCAGTGTGAGTGGGTTTATAATGTTCCAACTGCTCCTTGTGGTTTAGCAGTTAATGGTGTATCAATTAACTTTGATCTGCACTGGTGTATCCTCAGTGCTGACTTTAGACCAGACTTTAGTCCTGCATCACCAGCAGCCACAAAGTCACTCCCTTGAGTAACAAACCATAGAGAAGGATGTTGAACCAACAGGGTCATCCCTGTCAGCCAGAGCTGAGGGTTTCACAGCAGAGCCATCCTCATGGGACATTGTTATGTTATAATCCTAATTCTTTTGTGTTTGCCTGGCATATTAGCCTGTCTGTGATTTTGCTTGGGTTCATGCAAGATTATGGTTTCATGTCCATCTGCTTATTCTGGCCATTTTCTTCCAGTCCTCTGGAGCACCCATAGCATTCCATTTGTCAGAAGTCAGCACTGAATGATGCTAGTGGGTGTCAGGGAAAATGGAATAAAAACCTTTGCCTGGTGAGTTTTCTCTCACATTGTTCTGCTGTGAGACCCAGAAATGATCAGGTACAGTAAAAAGCTAGTAGATTTGCTGCTTGCAAAGTCTTATCTTACAGACCCTTGTGCAAGGAGAGATCTTTGGAGGCTCATGGACTTCACAGCTCTCTCTTGATTTGGGGCATTAGTGATCAACGCCAATGTCAACTTTCTCAAGGCAGTTTTTTTAAGCTTTTATTTTTCTGGCAACTCTAGCTTATCAACTTTTATAAGGGTGCTTGTGTTCCAAGTTTGACACTTATTTTCCATGGATGAATGTTATTTCTTCACAGCAGCCTGTAGCTGAGTGTAGGAGATTTTTTTAGATGATTACTTTTAGGGAAGACTCTGACTCAGGTGTGGCAGTTGAGGAGATAATTTTGTTGCCCACAAATTTATTTAGGCTGAGATGCTGGCAGACATTTGACTATAACTAGGTGTTAATATGTCAGGGGTGAACTCCCTTCCTTCTCCTGATAAAAGAAAGAGCTGCCTTGGCCATACTGGTCCAGCTCTTCAGGAATCCCAGGCTGTGTCCAGAGCTGTAAACAACAAAATAACTGAGTGTGCCTAAGAGGCAAATGAGCTGATGCTTGGCTCACCCCAAGCAGTCAAGACCTTCTGTGCCCTTAGCACTACAACATGTGCTGTTTTGGTATAACTGCATTGAGGGTGAATGTGCAGCATTGGGGAATGGCTGAACCCAAAGGACTTTATGTACCTTACTAAAAATAGCTTTTTTATCCAAAAAAATCCTGTATTTTTTGCAGTTCTGTTAGGGGAATGCTAGGACAACTCAACCAAACATATTTAAAGGGGGGGTTTGGGATGGTGCTGGAGGATAGAAGGCAAGTTGTTTCTGGTTGCAGTGGATCCAAATGAACACTGGGCATGGATAATCACAGAATGGCTTCTGTTTGAAGGGACCCTAAAAATCATAAAGTTCTACACTCCTTGCTATCAGCAGGAACACCTTCCACCAGACCAACCACACCCACCAAGTCCATGCTCCTCCAGTTTAGGAGAGTGTCAAACACTTTGCACAAGTCCAGGTCGATGTCAGCTGCTCTTCCTTTGTCTCCCAGCACTGAGCCCATCCTAGAAGGGCACCAAATTTTGGCATGATTTGCCATTAGTGATGCTGTGTTGGCTGTCACCAACCACCTCCTTATTTTCCTTGTGCCTTAGCACAGAAAGAAGCATCTGCTCCATGATCCTGAGGCACACCAAGGTGACACTGACTGTTCCTGCAGTTCCCTGTGTCTTTTTTTTCCACTTTTTATAAAAAATGGGGGTTATGTTTCCCCTTTTGTAATGAGTGGGAGCTTCAGTGGTGTGCCACAACTTCTCAAATGTGATGGGAAGTGGCTTAGTCACTCCCTCTGCCAGTTCCCTCAGAGGCTGTGAGTGTGTTCTCAGCTAATGAATGCAGAGCACAGATTGTGCACTTATCTCTAGGAGGGGCAGGATTGGAGAATGAGTGTAGTTTATAAATATGGAGGGGAGGATTATTTTGATATTAAAAACTGAGAAATCAAACACCAAAATGCAGAGCTGAGGTCAACTTTAATTGTTCTTTTCAGTACTTAGAACACCTTGGAGAGGTTTGTATTCATTTTTATATTCATTTAATAATTTGCATAACACAACACAAACTAGAGGTGTTTATGGAACCCTCAGCTATAGTAAATTATAAGGCAATGCCAATTTATCTTGATTAAATCCATATGAAGTCTAGGTACAAAAGATGAAACTTTGCTTCTGGCACTGTCCTTTAATGTTCAGATTTGAACTGAAACAGGTTTGCTGAAAAAACAGCCCTGAATCCTTCCCAGGTCTGTAACAGGGTGTTGTGCTCCAGTCCCATTTCTCCACGTGGCTTTCTATTTCAAACAAGGTTGAATTTCGGTGCAGGGTACTAAATACATGAGGTATCACTGCACACTCAAGGAAACTGCCTCTGTATTTGCTTATGCTTTAAAAGGAAGTTAATTGCATTGCCAGTCGCTTCATTTGATCTTTTTAAAGTATAAACACAGTCCATTGTGGTTCATGCCACAGAGTGAATCAGGATTTTTATGAATGTGAGCAAGATATCTTAGTCATTTAAGAATGAAGGTTAGCATTTCTCAAACCCATTGAAGAATATGGGTGTGTTTTCAAAGCTCAGAATTGAAGAGCTGCAATTAAAATATTGTCTTCTATGTAATTTTTAAATGTGTTCCCCCCCTCCCCAGCTTTGTCAACTCTAAAAGGAATGAGAAAATAGAATAACAGAGCAGTAGTTCTTTCAGAGTGAACCCTTGTCCCTAGTGCAGGCATGATTTAATGCTTATTGTTTCTTATGCCAACCTAATTCTTCTAACTTTTGGCATGCCCAGAGAGTGAAATGATTTCAAATGCTTTTTCATTTCCAAAAGGGGCTGTGATTTATATGTCCTGCAGTGACTAGCAGAGCTAGGCTCAGATATGGGGAGAGGTAAAATAAGGATACACTCAGCAGACAGCTGTTGCTCTAAGGTGAGGTTTATTGTCCAAGGCAGGAGCTGAGGAGACCTGAAGCTGCTTGGTGCTCTTGGTGTAGGAGAAAAGTTTTGAGCCTTAATGAAATGAGGGCTGTGAGGGCTATGAAGTTATGTGCAGGGTTTCTGTTGTGTCTTTTAAGCAGTGTCCTGGGTAGCTGCTCATACAAATTACTTTGACTTCACTTCTCCACACTCCTGCCCACACACACTTAATGTGGTGCATTGCCAGTTGGTGCTAATGGCACCACGTGAGAAGCCTTGCAGGAATGGCTTCTGAACACTGCAGCTAAACAAAATGCCCCAAATTAATACCATTATTATCTTTATGTAGAGGAGAGGCATTGCAGAAAGCAGGTTTTTACCTCCAGCTCTCTGCAGATTCACTTTTGTGGGTGTTCTTATCTGAAGGTATTAAGTTTTTGTTTGAGATTTGCTTTCTGCATGGAGTAAATCCCTTGTTTTAATCAAGTGCCAAAAATGTTGAAATGTTTTGGGGGAAAAAAAAGAAATCAGAGGGTTTTTTACTTGAGGTTAAGAATAAACTTTCCAGGAGTGCCTGAGGAAGATGCTGTGGGTTTGATTTACAAAGGTGTTTAACTGGTTAAATTAGGGAGGGTGACAGTCACAGAAATGCAAGGGTACCTCACTCTCACACCTGCTAAGATTTTTGACTTTTCTTGTCACTCTTAGCAAGGGCTGCTGTGACCCTTGAGGGGCTGAAATTTTATTTATTTTTTTGCATAGGCAGCCCAAAGCTCCACAGGCACAGGAACAAATTTATCCAGAGAGGCAGCTTCTCCTGAGAGCATCCTCCTACAGCTTGTTCAGCAGTAGTATTTGCTGAGGGATGCCTCGGTGGGTGAAGTTCCCAGGCATAATCCTGCACTTTGTGCAGCTTGGATCCTGCTCAGATTGCTTTCTCCTGGTTGTTTGTTTCTTTGGAAGTGTTTTGGGTTTTTTCTCACCCTGCAGGCAGCTCCACGTGCCGAATCACTGCATAAAGATGTTGCTGCAAAGCCAAGTGCAGTGGTTCCTGCAGTGGTTTCTCACTTCAGTAATGTTTTCAGTGCCCTGAAAAGCTTTGGTGTTCCACGCAGACACTTTATATAGGTCCTGAATCTTCTGGTGGGAGGGAGTTTCGCCCACTAGATAATCCTTCACGTTTAAAAGTGCTGATCCTCCAGAACGCTGCCTCCTAAGCGAGTGAGCAGGAGTGGAGAGAGCAGGCTGAGATAGCAAGGTGTATCCATGCCATCTACAGGTGGAAGAACGAAGCTGGGAATGTGCAGCTTTGGCATCTCCCGTGCTCTCCTTTGCTCTCCTGCTGCTGTGAACTCAGCTCTGCCTGCAGGGACAGGCAAGGGGACAGACCCCCTCCCATCCTTCTGCCACTGGCAGCAGGGAAACAGCAATTTTGTGGTGCATGGCTGTCTCCTGTAACAGCAGCTGTGACTGTGGGTTCTTTATCTTCTGTTCTGTCAGAGCCAGGATTAAATGCTCCAGAGATTGTGTTCGTGTTTGGACTCAGGTGTTTATTAATTCTTATCTGTGTTACAGTCTCACAAGCTGTGAGTTGTAGCTAACAAGGTAGAAAATGGCTCTGTCTCAATCTCTTGCAAGGTCTTTTAAGCACAAACTGTCCAAATATGAAATGACACCTAAATTATTTTGCTTTTACCTCGATAACCAACCACCTGTGGGCTGCAATGTGGATTTTTCTACCCAGTTACAAGATACCACCCAAACCCATGAAGAAGAAGGTGAAAAAGGAGGACACAGCCTCACCCTAAAACCTCCATCTTGCTAATATACATTACTATATTCTAAAATTTTTAACTCTAAGTTTTGCACCCTGTGATATCACACACTTCTATTCAAACTCCACACTCACAATCCCAGTGCTATCACTCAATTTTGGAAGCTGTTCCACAGCCTTAGATCAAATGCAGAGTTTCCTTGGGGGTCAGTGCCTGTCAGCACAGAGAGCCTGGAATTCCCAGTGCCCAGGGTTCCAGTGTGTGACATTTGTGTCCCTGTGTCACCTTGGCACGAGAGGTGAGGGGTGCCCAGCTCTGGGTGCTCTCTGGTACAGAAGAGCTTGAGGAAATTCAGCCCAAACCAGGCTGCTGAAAGTGCTCATAAAACCCCTGTGGTCCAGGGGACAATGTGAAGGTGTTTTATCTGTAGGGAAGGGGCAGGAGGAAGTAAGGAGCCCAAGAGTTTCTCAGGGAAGAGAGAACTTTTTAATTGACTATCAAATAATCTTGGAAACCTGAGGAGAAGAGGCATCAGCAGTTATGTCAGCACAGATAGGCAGCAATCTATCCCTGGCTAGACAGCAACATGATTACTTCTGGAATAATGTCAACAACTTGGAAGTGCAGTAAGATGATTTGGCCTGTTTCAAATGAAGGGAGGAGGTGGGATGCACCTCCTCCCCTCATTTATTCAAGCTGTTTCATTTAAATAGATTGTTTACAGCTTTTTTTAAAATAGGAGCAAATTAAACCTGTACCTGTACTTTGAAAGATTTACTTTAATTTTGTTATGGCCTATTCCAAAATAAGGTCAAATTGAGGACAAATACCATCTTAGCCGTTTTCTTTCCATGTTTCTTAATGTTTTTGTGATTTCCTTCATCTTAGCCTAGGAGATCCTAGCAAAAGGTATGTAATACACAGTGACTGTGTGACTTAAGATTTCTGTTATTCTGCTTCAGGACTGTTTTCTGCTACTGGAATGCAACCATTGCTGGGCATGGTCTCTGCTCTCCTCACTTCAGTTGTGCAATCTCTTCTTGGTTTTGGAGCACCTCTGTTTTCCTCTGTAATGGCAAGGGCCATGGGAACCAGGTGTGTTTTTTGAGTGAGGTTATGTCAAAACACTGTGATTTATAACCATAAGATCACAGTCTTGTCTCACCCTCTTTGCAAAACTTATCCTAATGGCATATGCTGTACCTGGGAGTGAGAAACAGAACCTGAGCTTGCAGCTCAATTTATATTAATTGCATTTCTTTCTTACATGCCTGGACCAAACTTTTGATACTTGTTTTGCAGGAGTTTAGGGAAGGCAATCAGCAATACCATGGCCTGCTGTACAGCACATTTCAAACAGTTAACATGACATTTTCTGAATTAAAAATAACTAGCAGCATAAATGATCAAAGTGGTTTGTCAAAGAAGAAACATGTGTGCTGACTGGAAACCTTTGAAGGCACCAGCCCATTAACACCCATTAAATGGATGATTTTTGGGGCTGTGCTGGAGAGCAGGCTTTGTCCTCCAAACACCTTGGGGTATGTAAATTTTATCCCTGAGATGCTGGTAATCAATTAAAAAGCCCTTTGGTCTATCTTACCTTCTTTCCCCCCATCTGTTCTGCTTTTGGGAGTGCAGCACTTTGGCTGGAGGCTGCAGAGTGTGCAGGTTGTGTGTCCAGAGAGGATGTGAGTGTATAAACAATCTATTTAAATAAATAGTTTAAATCCTTTATCAGCATGGGCTGACTGACACTCCAAACCACGGGCTCTAACAGGCAAATTCTGGCTATTCAAGCACATCTTCAGTTGCCTTCCCAGTTGCTGGTGGAAAGAGGAGGTGAATGGCTGGAGACAGCAATTGTCAGTGACAGAAGGATTTAGCAGATGACCTCGGGCAGCCAGCAAATATCTGGTATAGAAAGCAATAAAAAACTGAGCTTTAGCCCTAAAGCTCTAGGTATGTTGTGCCATTAAGACATTTTTATTCTATCTGCTCAGCTCTATCTCCACTACATTAAAATTCCTACCAACCCTTTTAAATGTAGGCAAATTAAGGGCACACACTGAACTACTTGTTATTAATATCTCAGCACTATTTTCTAATTCCCAATTCATACTTGAAATGGATTAAAACTGCTAATCCTTGACAAGGCAGCAAAATTTGATGCTAATTTATTGACGTGCTCTTTCAAGAAACTTTGGGTTTCTTGCCTGTGAATTAATTTTAAACAGAGCATCCAAGGCCCTTTCCAAGTTAGGGAGGAGAGAGTGGAGCTCTGTGTGCTGACACCCCACGTCCTTGGGCTCAGTGTGGCTGGGGAGGGGTTGTCTTTGCTCCTGAAATGAGGTGTTTGTGCCTCCTCAGCTGTCCCTAAGGCTGGCTGTGCCCGTGGCTGCTCCAGCTCATCCCTTGGCTCACCTTGGAGAGGGCTTTGACCTCTTCTCTTCCCCTGAGCTTTTCCTCCTGTCCCCAGCCCAGGCTCTGCTCTGCACCTTGGGTGTTTTCAATGAGCTGCCCCAGATGTGGGGATGCCACTGCTGAGCCTGGAAGAGGCTGGGAATTCTGCTGGGAATTGTTTGGAGTCCTTGCACTTTTTTTCATTACCTTGCAGCTTAATTTCGATCTGAGCCCTGTAGATTTGTTAGCAACACGTTCCTTTATCAAAAGAAGTGGATTATTGTCAGAATATTGCAATATGGCAGCTGTTGCTTTCCTTGGTTGTTGTTCTCTTTTCTGAGAAAGAATAAATGCTGGAAGCTTAGGAAAAGCCTGCAGTAGGAATCAGTGCTCTGTGCCCTTCTTAAACCTGAGCAGAGCTTTGCTGGAACCAGCCTTTTCCAACCCCACTTTGACAGCTCTGGGAAAGGCAGCAGGAATGTGCATCCATGCCAGACTCAGCCCTGCTGGGCTGTCCCAGGAGAAGGCACCTTGTTTGTGCTGGAATGGCACTCCTTGGAACTTTAGGTAAAGCAGGTTTTAACAACAGCATCCTGACCATGGCTGATGTTACAGAACCCTGCATGGGCATTGAGGGATCAGGACAGGCTCCTTTGGGTGGTTTGATTTCTTGGCAAACCCAGTTTTAATATTTCTGCCTTGTGTAAAGGTCAACAACATGAAATTTTTGAAGCCATTTCGTGCCACCACTGCTTCCTTCATTCTGTCTGTCATCCCAGATATTTTTTTGTTTGGAAATGTAAAAAAGGAGTTGGTGGTTTTAAAAAGCCTCATAGTTAGAGAAATAAGTTTTTAAGTGAAAGTTTTTCTGAGGAGTATTTTTAAATGGCAATTATTGCCTCAGACATGTCTGGGAAACTGACAGCAAATTTTATCAAATCTAAATGACTTTGCAATTAAAAAAGGCAAATTACTAATGAACCCATACAAACGTTTCTGACAAACTGACCACAGTAATGTTCTTGCTAGCTCTGAAAAAAAACCCTTTATTAAAGACAACCTGTGATTCCAGGCATCATGATAGGAAGCAGCTTAATGCAGGTTATTTTTAAAACCAAGAACTTCTGTCTGGCTGTCCTTCAAGGGTTGTCAGTAAAGTTTTGGAAATTTGGAGGAGAGTGAAGCTTGTAATTCCTAAATACTGATGCTGGGTTGATGGGGTTGGTAACTGGTGAGGGTGATGCTTGCAGAGGGTTCTTCTGGTGATGGATGGGATTTCCTGGCACTCATTTCTCATCCTGAGTCCAAGCACTTTCCCACCTGTATGGAACACAGAGGGAGCTCAGCTCAGGCTCCTGGAGTGCACTGTCCTCTCCCCAGAAAACAGCTTTTAAGTGGAAAAAGCAAATGGTGTCTGAGCCTGAATGTGGCAGGCTGAGTGTTGAGCAATGATTCCTGGCAGGATCCTGAGCCTGGAAAGTTAAACTCACACTAAATTTTCTCAATATAGTGTTTGTTTCAGTGCTAATAAAGCTGTGTGCCAGGAAGAGGACAGGACTGGATCTGCCTGGCATTTGGGGCAGGTTTTCACAGCAGGCAGGGCTGGCTCCCATTTACACTGCTGAAAATTCTCTGACAAAAAGCCACTGGCTAAGACACGTAATGTTAATTACAGATAATGTCTGCTGAAATACCTGGAGGAGACAGGCAGTAGCTGCAGTCTGTAGAATCCAAAGGGACTTGTTCTGAGTGGCATTAATTTTTAATGCTTTAATCAGGATAAAATCCCTCTACAAAGTCTTAAGGGGAGTAGGAGTAGTCTGTTTAATTTTTTGAATATGACCTGAAGGAGAAAGCAATAATTTCAGCAATCTCTAGTGATGGCACAAAGTTCTTAACTGGACAACAGGAAAAAAGAAACCCCTCAGTTTTACCCAAGACATTTAAAATTCAGCTGAAGGCATACAGAGAGCATCAATTCCATTATCTTTATAATCCATTCTGTAAGATTTAAATCTCTTGCATGCTCTTTTTTCTTTTTTTTCCAAGTAAGACTTCATGCTGCCCTGACAGACACTTCCCTGCTAAACCTGGAGGGTTTTTGCCTAGGTTTAGGCAGGTTTCTCCCCTCCCCTGCTGCTACCCTGGGCTGTGCTGAGCTGTGTGGGGAGCATGGAAAGGGGAGCAGGGACAGGGATTCTGCAGCCCCAGGAGCTCCTCACCCTGCTCTGATGAAATCCTTCCTCACCAGAGCACAATGGTGCATTAATAAACCTTTCAAAACCTGGAGCTGTATTCTACAGGTGTGCAAGGCATATGGCTTCTCCCCTATTAGCAATGCAAATTTAATCAACTGGAATAATATTCAAAGGGTTGGCTCAGCACGAGCCAACAGCCAACAAGCAGTTGTCACTTTTCCCTGCTTTTGACAAACATAAGAAAGATCTTTGATTAAAACTTCAATTCTCCTTAAAACTGATATCCCTTTGAATGAAAGCAAGCAACATCCTCTAGAAGTTCTATTGTATTTCTGCTGTCACTTCTCAAGAAAAATGCTTTTTATGTCCAGATTTCAGCAACATCAGAGAGAAAAATCTGTTACTTTCCAGTTGAAAAGCAATCCCTGTCACCAAACGTGCTGGAATTCAGCAAAGTGACAAAGTTCAGGTTGATCTGCATATTTTTTCCCGTGTGTAGACATTTATTGCATTTCAATTTAATTTCATGGCACGACACTGTTTGTTGTTCCCTGGCTCTTGCTAACAGCCTCAATCTGCTGGGTGTCTCCTCCTCTGTCTGTCAGGCAGCGTCAGGTCACTGGGTTTGCAGGATTCACTGCAGAGCAGAGGGCTCAGGTGCTTCAGTGCCCTCCTGGCTGCAGCAGCACAACCTTGGCAGCTCTGGTGGCACTCCTGGGAGGCAGCAGAGTGGTCACCTTTCATTTGTGTCACATCACAGGTGCCACAGCCTTCAGGAGATTCCCTCTCAGCAGAGTGGCACGATGCTGGGAGGGGATGTCCTTGCTCCTCTGGGTGTTTTGGGGGCATTTCCAGTGTTTCTGAGCCACCCAGTGCTGGCTCTGCCATGCCCCTGGCTGGGCTGGGGGATGAGCAGAGGGTGTGGGAGAGCTCTGGGCACTGAGAATTCCAGGCTTTCTGTGCTGACAGGCACTGACCCCCAAGGAAACTCTGCATTGACCTGAGACCTTGGAGAAGGCTTCCAAAATTGAGTGACAGCCCAGGGATTGTGGCTGTGTGGTTTGAATAGAAGTGTGTGATATCACAGGGTGCAAAACTTAGAGTTTAAGGGTTTAGAATATAGTAATACATATATAAAGCAAGATGGAGGTTTTAGGGCATAGGCCAGTCTTTCTTTTTCACCTTCTTCTTCATGGGTCTGGATGGTATTTTGTAATTGGATAGAAAAGTCCACATTGTGGGCCATGAGTGGTTGGTTATTGGGTTAAAAGCAAAAATATTTTAGGTGTCATTTCATAATTGGACAGCTTGTCCTTAAAAAGCCTTGTAAAGAAAAAGACAGACCCATTTTCTACTTTGTTAGCTGGAACTCACAGCTTGTGAGACTGTAACATTGATAAGAATTAATAAACACCTGAGTCCAAACACAAATGCTGTCTCTGGAGCATTTAATCCTGGCTCTGACAGAATAGAAGATAAAAAAGCAGCATTCCTCAGTGACCCTGCAAGGCAGGGAGCAGGGCTCCAGCAGCCCCTGGGAAGGAGGACAGGGGGGCTGAGCAATGCTCACAGGGCTGCTGCCAGAGGAAGATGGAGCAGGGCTGCCTGGGGATGGAGGCAAACTCCAGCCCTCACCAGACTGCAAGAGAAAAGGTTTCCCACAGCAGTTTTTTAGGTATTTATTTGAACCACTCACTACCTCCTTTATCCACATTTATCCACAATAAATGTGAGCCAGCAGCCATTCCTGCACATTCCCAAGGAGAATGAGGATAATTCCCACCTGGGGCTTGCTGGAGCTGAGCCCAGCACTGCCCATCCTGAGCATCCCACCTTACTCCTTCCCAAAGTTCTGCCTGTGACACATTCCCTCAAAGGGTGCAGATCTTCAGTGTGTCTCTCACAGAGCTTTTATTTTTATTTTCCTGGAGAAAAGTACACTTCAGCACCTCTTCTTGCTATGTCACTTCTTCCTCTTGTAGCCAGGCAGGGAAGCAGGAGTGCCTGAACATCTGTTGTGATCCTGGGGTTGTGGCTTGGTTTGGTTCTTTGGTTTTAATAGAACTTGTTCAGCATGACAAGCAGTGAGCAAAGACTCTTTGGGTACTTTGATTCCCTTGATTGCTGAGTTTTGTTTACTTCAACCTCTTGAAAAGCAGAGCACTTCTTATCTCTTCACAAGAGATGAAGCCATTTCTTCAGCTGCAGCCTACTTTAAGGGTGTTTTTCTGATGCCTGTGTTTTCCCCTGAGAAAACATGAAACACAATGCAAGGAGTTTAAGCAAAAAGCCAAAGTCCTTGGACTCCAAAGGCATCAAAGCTGAGCTGCTTTCCTTTGAAAATAGTCTTGGGTGGGCTGTGATTATTCCTAGGCATTTATAATGCCACCCCTCACACAGGTTTTATCCTAGCTAATTTTGTCTTGCGTTTCTTGATGTTTTTTGTCTATTATTTTTTTACTTTTGATGCTAAATAAGCTCAAATATGCTCCCAGGAGAAAATCCAGCTCTGGGAGGAGGTTCAGCTTGGGACCAAGCTGTGCAGGCAGCCCTGGTGGGGAGCCCAGACTTCCCCAGGCCAGCAGAGTGGCTCCTGCCTTGGCTGTGTGTACCAGCAGATCTGTGTGTCCCCTTGTGCCACCACCCTGGCTGTCCCCTCTCCTCTGTGCTCTAAATCAACTCCTAAATAGCTCCTGGAGTAGACTCCCCCCTCAGCTTGCATGGCTACAGACAGCAGTGACCCTGGCTGCTCTGGTGAGCCCTGGCCACTGGTGAGTGACACAGAAGCCAGATTTATTTACAGCCTGGAGGTAATACCTGTGCTGAATGCTGCACAGCTGCTTTGGGGGATGTATGAATACAGCCCAAGCTCAGAAACTTCCCAAGACAGTTTTTAGTGTGGAAATGGTGAAGGGGTTCCCTGTGCACATCCCCAGCTCAGTGGTGTGTGCTCAGTGCTCTGGTCAGAGCTGCTGTGCCAGCTGGGCAGCTGCCAGGCTCCTAATGCTTGCCATGCTGGGGTTTTGCTTTTCCTGTTATCCAAACAGACTCACTTGAATGTTAATTTGTTCCCAGCTGCCTGAGACCCATTTCTGCAAGAAGGGATTGTTCCCATCCCTGCCCCACCAGGCTGGGGCTGGAGCCACGTGCCAGGGGCAGTGGATTGCTGCACTCAGGGAGCAATCTGTCATTGAGACATAAAAACTCAGGCCACAAAGGCTTTTCCTCCTTTCAGAGTCCAGTGCTGTGGCCTTGGCAAGCAGAGGGACAGCAGCTTTTCTCTCTCATGGGAGGTGACAGCTGGAGAGGGCACATGGGAGTGTTTGGAAAAGGAGAAATCCTCTTGTGTTTTTGGAGCTGGGTGCTGGGATGTGCTCTGGTCCTTGGGGACAGCAGTGACACTGTGAGTGTGGGTGATCCAAGCTAAAGCCACCAGGATCCCTGTGCCATCAGTCCCTGGTGCTTCAGGGGCAGGCTGAGGACCCCTCTGGCTCAGAACCTGTTCTCATCCTTCTTTTCCCTTGTTGTATTCAAGGTGGCAAAAGAGCAGACAATAGCCTGGGCTCCAACAGGGATGTTTGACATCCCCTTTCCAGTTCCTTTAAATGTTTGCTGTATCTTTTGATGGAAATATATAGATTTTTTTCAAGTTCATGTGGCAGAAGGGAAGACAAACAGGGGATGTCCTGCACTGCTCAGGGGCTGCAGGTGGGAGGTGACTAAAATATTGATTTAGGGGAGGTGGGAGAGGGCAGCAAGGCAAAAGGCTTGATGAGAGGCAGAGGGTCCCTGCTGCTGAGGTTAATGCACATTTTGTTTGGTGTTTTGTTGTCAGCCTCATCTCATCCCAGGGCTCTCAATTCCCTGGGTAAGTGCAGTGAGAGCACTCCAGGCTGTGGCAGTGGTACCATAATGATGCTTGGTGTGAGGCACTGGGGATAGAAGGGAAAAAATCCCCTTTTTTTTTGTCACTTGTAGGTGTGGAAACATTGGGAAGTCAAAAGGCACAGGCAAATCTCTCTTGGGTGTTTGACAAAGGGCTGGGATCTGTGCTGAAGCTTCACTGCTTTGATTAAAGGAACCCAAATAGGTTCAAATTTACCTAAATCTTCCCTCTCCTGCTTAATTCTGTGTCAGTATTTTTGGATGCTTAAAGGAAAATGCAATTTTTTGGCATCTGTTTTTACCTCAAGGAAAAGAAGAAATTGAATACTGTTCAAATCTTGATTAAATATTTAAAGCACAGTTTTTATTTAGAAACTGGCACTTTATCAAGTTAAACAACCCATTAAGCTCATAATCATGCTCCATCTTTTGGGGAACAATGCCTTTTGCATCTTTTGAAGTGAGTATTTGTCTCATCACTCAGCAGGCACAGAGGGGAAAATAATCTTCCATTGCATTGTTTCATTTTACTGCTGACTGAAATCATATTTTCAATACCTTTTTTCATTGTTTATTTGCATTCTTTTTTTTGACACATAAATTACGGAGGGAATTTGAAAACAAGTCCCAAAATTGAGATCCCTGATAAGCTTCTGAAACTCCTTAAATATTCAGCTTGAATATTCTTTCATCATTTGGTTTGAGTAATTGCTTTTTCACTGCTAGCAGAAGCAGTCATTGCATTTAGTAAAACAGGGTACACCTTTATTAGAAGTGCAGTTGCCATTCCTTAGCCTCACTGTGTGCACATTAAAAGTGATTTAAACAGAATTCTTCTCCTTCCCAGTCTTAGATCAAGGAAAGTTCCCCTATTTTTTGTTACCTCTAAAACTAAGAGAAGCAGGCTGCTGTGTTTTTTTTTAATGGTGTGGCTTTTTAGAATTTTTTTGAATGACATGAGGTGTGTCATTGCATTCATAGACTGCAAGATGTGACAGCCTTTTAAAGCCCTGCATCCTTTTGCAAGTGTAATCTTTTTCATGGGCTGACTACAAAGAGTGGGTTATTTGCATTAGGAGCCTCGAAATGAATGTTTGCAGCTTAATCTTAGATGTGAGTACAGCTGTAAAGGACAGTGACTGCAGCAGCAAAGCCATCACTGCACTTTATGTGTTGGGAGGGTTAAGGTTTTATCAGCAGAGCAAGCAAGTGAGCAAAATCTATTGTTGTTTGTGGGCTGGAAGGCAGTTTGATATCAAAATATAAAAGACATGTAACCAGATCATTCTTTGCTCTGTGCCCCATACTTGGAATTAGTGCCCAGCTTTGTCAGAGCTGTTCCCTGCTACTGCTGGCAGCTCATTTACCACAAGGAGTCCAGGCATTTCCAAAGTCAGATCCTGCCTGTGTCCCAAATCCCTGAGAGCCCTGTTTTCTCTCCTGTGTCCCAAATCCCTGAGAGCCATGTGCTCTCAAAGTGGACTTGTCAGAGCACACACTTTGCCTGTCAAACCTTTCCCACCCCAATTCTTTTCCCAGGGATTTACCAAACCCAGGGCAGCACCAGCTGAGAGTGCCCAGCTCTTCTCTCCTGGGGTTTAGCAGTGCCTTTATGTGTGTCACATATTTTGGGGTTTTTCTCTTGGGTTTCTTGTTCCTGTGATCAGCTTGTCCCTGCTTGTTGGTGTGTGATAAGGAGTTGTGCAGTTTAAGATCAGCTCCAGGGTCAAAGCCTCTGAGGATTAACTGTAACTGCTGGTACTAATTAAGTTTCTTTATTAATGCCAAGTAAGGGAGCTTCCTGCTTTGCCTCTCATGTTGCCATTGACTATTTCCAGGTTCTCATACTGGCTTTCCATGGACCTCCTTTTTCCTTGAGCAATATAATAGTCATTCCCAAATCTTTCCAGTAAGCATTGAGCAAGAGAGAATGCTTCAAAAATACCCAGAGTACAGGCAAAGTTTCTTACACAGTGAAGTTTGATTTCTTTCTGAGCTAATTCCCAGTTCACTGAGTAGGAAGAATATTCACAGGTGTCACTGTAATCTGTTGGTTCTTGGAGATCTGAATTGTTGTTTCTTTCTCATAAAATGGGGACAGCATATGTAGCCTTATGCTAAAATAATGCAGTGCATCAGTGAGCTATTCTTTTTTTTATGCAGAAATGAATATTGTTTATTAGATGAGGTATTTCTTCATCCCAAATTTTCAGAGCACAGTTATTTCCTTGGTGAATATGAGTAATTCACACATATTCTGTTACATTTCCTGTTTGATTCTAAGGGAAATACTTGCAGCATCCAGCCTAGAGGGTCTGATCCCCAATGGGAGGCTGACATGAGTTGAAATACCAAAGAACTGAGGAAAATACAAGAAATATGTAAATATTGCAGTTGTTATTGTCAAAACTCATGGACTCATTTAGACTGGAAAGGATCATGGAGTCCAAACATGAACCCAGCACTGCCAAGGCCACCACTGAACCATGTCCCCAGGCACAACATCCACACGTGTTTCAAACCCCTGCAGGGATGGTGACCCCACCCCTGCCCTGGGCAGCCTGTTCCAGTGCTCTGCAACCCTTTCTGTGAAGAATTTCTTCCTAATATCCAACCCAAATCTCCCCTGACACAGCTTGAGGCCATTTCCTCTTGCCTGCTCTTTGCTACTTGTGAGAAGAGACTGACCCCTCCTTTTTGCAGCATCTTTTTGGGTAGCTGTGGAGAGCAGAGATCCCCCCAAGCCTCCTTTTCTCCAGGATAAACACCTCCAGCTCCCTCTCCACAGCAAACCTGACACTGTTGTAGGATTTATTAAACACTGACAGGACAGGGGTGAGGTGAAGTGTTAGCAGCACGTTTGCATGGGTGGGAAAACCAAATAAGCGCTGTTAAAATGCAAGTGAAACCCCCAGTGTTGCAGCAGATTGTAGTGGGATACAAAACAGGAGAAAGCTTAAGCATGTATGGATATTTTATAGCCCCATCATATGATATTTTAAAGCACAGGGCAAGCAGCAGTGAGTAAATATTTAGGGCTATAATTTTTGCTCAGTTGTTAGACATATATTAGATTTTTACAATGTACTTCTCTCCCAGAATGCAGCCTACAGGGAAGAATATTCTGCTTTTCTGGAAGGTGCTTGTCTAAGTCACAGAAGAGGTTAGGATGTGCTTATTTACCCTTTATGCAAAGACTGCAATGCTTGCTAGGGGCAGGTGGGAAGGGGCTGTCTAGACCAGTCAGAAATAACCTCAGGTGATGACTGGAGGTTGGAAATAAATAATTAGAGCCCTGGAATTGTTCCCAACACTGAATATACTGTGAATTGGGCACTAAAGCAGATGTGTGTGTCCAAAAACAAGCCCAGCTATGAAGGGAGCTGTGCAGAGATGTGCTTCAGGGAGGTGGGGAGTGATTCTGATGCCTCTCACACACTCTTGCTTCCTGTTCTCCTCCTACTTGTGGTGGCCTTTCAAGTAGATTTACTTCCTAAATAAATAATGCTGGACAGTAAATGTAAATTGCAGTAATAAAGTAATTTACTGGCTCCTGTTGTGTTTACCACAGACCTTGAGTAAGAATAGATGTAGATTTAGAAAGCCTGGCTGCTCCCTAAATCCTGAGAATGAGGGATTCTATTGGATGCTAAATACTGCAAATTAGAGCATGCATTTCTTGTAAATGTTCAACAATTTCAGACTGGCCATGATTTGCCTTTATTTTCACTGGTACCAGGGTTGGAAAGCACACAGACACTTTTTTTTCCCCCTATTTGATCTGTAAACTCAGATGTAGCCTGTTCTATCACAGCAGATGCAACTCCTTCTCTGTTGGAGGGACATGATCAGGCCTTTCTCACCCAACTGAAGGAGCCACCAGGCTGCACCTGGTGTAGGGGAAGGTTTGATCACTCCAGCAGCCCTGGAGTGCTCCCCAGCATGATGACAGCTTGAAAGGGAAACCCTGCAGCCAGGGCACACACCTGATTGTTTCCTAGCCAGTGCTGTCCTGCATAAAGGTATTCTGCTTTATTCCATTTATTTAAACCCTTGTCACTGCAGTGATGTGGATGTGTTATAACCACCCTGTCTGCTTTTCATCTGTCTGTCACCAGCTGGCAGTTGTTGATGATTTATAGGATTAGATTTCAGACCTCATTAACCAACATAAGAGCATCCATGTGCTAATTTCATCCTGTCAAATATTATTTGTAGTAAACACGCTGGTAATTTCACCCAGTGGGGTTTATTGACTAAAACAGCAACGAGGCAGTGCCCACACACTGATCTGGTGGGTCTGTCATTAGTGAGCAGGCTGCTTGGTGCAGCCCCATGTGCTCCTGGAACCCTGCTCAGCATTTGTCAGATGAGAGAGCCCAATTCAGCAATCCCTGCTGCTGTCACTGGAATGGTAACACTTGGAGCCCTTCCTTTCCCTGGTAATTCCAGCATCTTTAAAGCATCCTTGTATCACAACCCTATACATGGGTATTTTCTTTTTATCTGAAAGCTCATGCCAGCATTCGTAGCTTAGGCAACAAAATGTTATTTATTTTAAGAGCCTAAGGTACCATCTGTTAGCAAATCAAGGAAAGTAGAAGTATCTGAAGGCACAGCTGGTCCCATGGCTCCTGGCTTTGGGTGCTGGGACCCAAATTTCCTTTCAGTAATGTTCCACACTTGCCCCAAACTCTGGAGTGCTTGGAGGTGACATTCTCCACCTGCCTGATGTTCTTCATGCCACCCAAGTCCACCTCTGCTGTGTGGTTTTTCTTCCTTTCAGGAAGCAAGGCAAGGTTATTAATCCCACATCCCTGCTTAGGGCACATCACTGTTGCCAGGAGAAGCTCCATTAAAACAGTGCTCATCTTAAAGCCAACTGTAGGGAGTGAAAACCCAGGAACTCCAGATAGCAGCAGGGCCACAGGACAGAGCTTGTTCTGCTTCCCAGCTGGCCAGGGAGGCTGGATGCTGAGGGCATCCCTCTCAGCTTAGGCTGGGACTCTAATTTTCTCCCATTCAAACCAGCCACAGTCCTGGGGGCACTTGTGACAGCTGTAAAACCAGCAGACAATCCAAATTCTCTGTGATGGCAGTGCTGGGGTCAGGTGGTGCTGGAGAAGGCTTGCAGGGCCAAGGGTACCCAAGGTGCATGTGAGCCCCTGCATGTGCCTGTAAATCCAGAGGGGAAAGGTTCTGGAGGGAGCTGTCTCCTCCCCAGGCTGCTGCTGGGGATGTTTGGGGCAGGAGCTGCCTCCACCCAGCTCACAGTCCCACTTCCACTGGGCACAGAGCAGGGAATGGGCACCTGAGCACTGAGGATTTCTTACAGGACTCAGCACTGCTGTACCAGCCTGGGATGTTTGTTACCAGGGCAGGCTGTTGGTGCAATATAAATAACAGCAAACCCTGCTGGAATAGCAGTTCTGTGGTCAGGCCAATTCCCCATGTTTAGAAAAAAAAGATTTGTATGTATTTATTAAAGTCTGTAGCTGCTGTGGTGAGGATTGGTAGCACTGGCACCCATGAGATGAACAGATGGTGCTTGCCCTGTGTTTTGGTGCTGCTGTCACAGATGGGGAGGGCTCCTGTTTGAGGAAAGCCCTGCCTGGCAAGGGTGACCTGCTGGGGTTGAGGATGAGGGAAGCAGCCTGGATGTCAGGCCCTTGGAATCTCCATCCAAGAGCCCATGATCCCTGACATGATCCCTGACATGATCACTGCAAGCATCCCCAGCAGCCAGGGCAAAGCTTGGCAGGATAGTGTAATGAACTTTCTGTGCTTTTCTTTATCCCTTCTGGTCCTGCAGCACAGCCCAGGCAGATTTACAGGGGGAGGGGGGATTTTCCAGTGCTGGAAGCTTCTGCAGTGCTTCTCTGGCATGGTGCACTCTCCACCTGCAGGGCAGGGTGTGTGGCACCAGTCCTGCTCACTGAGAGCCCAGTGGGACCCAACTGGGGCAGCCTTGCACTGCCCCTGATATTCCTCCACCTTCCATCCACCCACAAGACTTGGCTGCAATGCCCTGGGTTTTCCCAGATATGAACACTTAGGGCACATCTGTCCTGAGGAAAACCTACCCATGGCCCTTAACTTGCAAACCAGGTAGGCTGAGCTTTGCTACTGCAAAAAGTGGCTTCTGTCTGAGCAGACTTGTTCTGCAATAGCCAGGGCTGCTGTGGATTGCATTAGGAAGGAAGATTTTTGAAGTAATTTCCAGGTTCCTTTCCACTTTGCTCCCTGAGCAGCTCTAAAAGCTTTTTTTTGGCACGTCATAAAAGCTCTTAGGTGGTTTGGCAACCAGAGGAGCAACCAGTTGTCTTGTCCCAGTAGCCAGGCCTCCGTTAGCAGCTCCCAGCTTAAGCTCCTGTGCTGGCTGGGTGCATCTCCTGACACTCACTGAAGCTGTCACGTTGCCAGAAAAATGTTACAGCAGCTGCAGTCTGATTCCAACTGCTCTTAAAATGCCATTTACAGGATTTCCTCTCTGCTTTGCAGGGAGACAGTCCTGAGCAGTGTGCTCAGCTGTTTGACAGGCTCTGCTGACAGCTTCAGCAGTGAAACACGGCAGGAAAAGGGCAGGATGGCCCCTGATCCTGAAATATTCTTGTTCCTCTGTGCTTGCCATTGATTCTGCTGCTCAATTTCCCAGCGAGGCTAAGTCTAAATAATTTATAGCTGGGGATCTTTCCTGATAAAAATCACGCACAACTGTTCTGCAGAAATGGGCTTAACTTGTGCACTTTGTTGTTGAAGAAGATTTGGGGCATTCTGACCTTTTATAGACTTGAATAATGACTCACCTCCAGTTATTCTCCAGTCTGGAAATTTGCCTCTCTGCAGCTCAAAGGATGTCTGAAAGATCAACCTCTTGAGCTGAGGGGTTCAAGGTGTCCCAGGAGTGCTGCTGGATATCTCCTGCTGTGCTACCAAACATCTCATTGCTTTGCTTTGCCAGGAGGTTTTTCCCTCCTGGCCCAATATTCCAGTTGGCTGTGGCACAGTTAGTAAAAGACAGAGCACACTTCATAAAGGATATCAGGTTTTAAGAGGTTTTTCAGGTAACTTGAGAGAAATGTAAGGTTTATGTAGTAGTTAATAATGTGATATAGGCTCCTTAGAGGTTTACTGGTCTCTATATTCTAGAAGTTATAATTCTTCCTGTTGAGTTGAAAGCTCTGGATATAATGTCCTGAGACTAAACTCTGTGTTTTGTGAAATTGTGTTTATGTAAATGCCAGAGAGAGGAACAGAGATTAAAACTGCTGAGATGATGCCTGAAGCAAGAGCAAACAGACAGATTTCATGGTTAGGGCACTGGAGAAATGCAAAGTGGCCATCTGCCAAAGGTTCCTGTGAGCTCTCACACACTACTGTGAGGTAAAACAATATTGTGATTTAACCAGAGGGTGAGTAATGCTGCTTCTGGCAACTGCACAGGGGCTGGAAATATTTTCACAGCCTACACCTATGGATCTTCTCAGGATCCTGTTGGCAGTGCTCCTATGGAGAGGTCAGGTCCTGGTACCTGGGCAGGGACCCAGCTCTTGGGCTCTGGGGCTTCAAGGATCAATGTTCTGGTGTTGAGAGGGATTCCTCACCTGAGCAACACCCAACCAGGAGCCCCTGGAACAATCCCAAGCATCCTTTAATTGGAATGTATGATCAGTTTTTTAAAAAAAACCCAATGTGTTAAATTACTGCAATGGACTGAATGAAATGGAGCTTCTTCATTTGATTAAAAGCTGTAAATTAGTTTTGGAACAGGCTTGAATCTCGTGGGTGGATGGGACTAAACTCTGAATCCCTTTGCTGGTGTGTAGCACTTGGCAGCACAGCACTTTGTGCTGAGCTTGCTTGCATCACACACCTTTAATCTGCATTTTATATGGCAAATCCTCCCCTGCCCCTCCCCTTCCTACCTGGGAAATTGCATCTTTGAGTGGAGGAAGAGGCTGTGATTCCTGTCTTTCCAAAAGGCCCCTCCTGAAACGTGTTCACCATTCAAACACTGCTTTAAGACATCCCTTCCCAGGGCACAGCCACAGCTCAAGGCCAACTTCACACACTTGTAATTCCAAGTGATTAAAATTTATGGTGGCTAATCAGTCAGAAAGCAGATGTTGGAGCAGCATTCAGGTGATCAAGTGCATTATCTGATAACTGCTGCTAACTCTGCTGTGTGATCTACAGCCTGATTCCCAGAGGAAGGTGTTTAACCTGTGGCAGCTTATGAGACTAGAAAGAAATAATAAAACCCAGTGTAGACTTGGGAGGAAAAGATAAAAGTTATTGAAAAGTAGCTGATGAAATGGTTGAGGTGTTACAGCACCAGCAGCAGTAAACAAGAGCTCTGCTAAATCACTGGGCTGCATGACCTTGGCTGGGAGCAGATATGGAATGAAGGTGTCCAGCTCAGGCTAGCAAAACTGCAGGAAAATGAGGAGATAAAATAGCAGCCTTTTAAAACTGATCCTGTTCAAGGGTACCACAAGGGATTTCCAAGGCTTTTTTTTTTTTTTTTTTTTTTTTTTTTTTTCCCCACAGNTTTTTTTTTTTTTTTTTTCAGATTTAATTAAAGTGCTTTGAAATTTCTGGGAAGTGAGAAATTGCTTGGCAGGATTGTTGGATTTTGGCACTGTGCAGGCTGAAGGGAGAGCCCTCACTGTGGCCAGGCAGGGGAAATGTGCTTGGCTGGGTCTCATTTTGGAAAGTCTGAGGATTGCCATCAGCAATGAGAGCATCCCAGGCATGGAGGGATGGTAGGAGGGAGGGATCAGCAGCACACTTCTTATCTCTCTTTGCTCTCTGAACCAGCCTTAAAGGTGTGATGCCTTCAGTTTTCTCTCCCCTGTATCCCAGGCTCTGTGGTGCCCAGAGTGCAGCTCTGAGCTCACAGTCAGGGTCACTCAGCTCTGCACACAGCAGGGACACAAAACAAATCCTTTTCCTGCTGCACCCCAAGGACAACTTCCAGCCCCAAAGCACAACCAAGGGTGGCTGCAGGGAGGAACAAGAAGGATGGGAGCTCCCAGCCTGGAGCTGGAATGGGACAATTCAACCCCAAGGTGCAAATGGACCCAAACTGATCCAAGGGTGAGACCTGGGGACCCTTTGTCCATTTTGGGACCATTTTGGGTCCCCCTTGGGTGTAGCCCTGCTCAGGCTCCTGTCTTGCCCAAGATGGATATTTAAAGGCCTTTCAATAAAAATCTACTTTATTCCCTAGCTCTGTCCAGTCTCTGTTCCAGCTCAGCCTTCCCAAGGCATGAGGTGCAGAACTCAATATCCAGCATGAACAGAACAGACAATTGAGGATACAAACATCATAAACCACCCCAGGACAGGCATCAAGCCCCACTCTCTCACTCCCTGCACATCTCCTACATTTTCTCTACATCCCCTTGAGGCCAGGGGGAAAAGCCCCCCATTCTCCAGGCTGGATGCAGCTGCCCAGCCATGGGTAACTCAGATATTGGAGTAGAAATAATGCCACCTCCAACCACAAACTGCCCTTGAAATTTTAATGGGGTTGTTACACCGAGAAGAGACGTGCTTTCTAGTTTTTTAATGTGTTTATTAAGTTGGCATATATGATTTATTATGTCCTTAATTATTAATTTTCTTGCTCATAAGTGTCTGGGTTTTTTTGTAAATTATGGGATAGGGAAGTGTAGTGCTATAGCAGGGGAACCTTAAGTGAAATGAAGGGGTTGGCTTTTTAATTCAATTTATATTTATGAGAAACTAATAGAAGATAATTTTATATTATCAAAGTAATATAACTAATCCAAGATGATTTAAAGAATGATGATCAGATAGGTCTGTGAACTGATGTGAGCAGAAACTGAACAGATGTAGGATTTAGGTCCTAATTTTGCAAAGCACTTTTAAACCCACTTTTGTTGGTAGGGGGCTTGTCTTGCATTAAGTCCTAAGTTTGAAGAAAGTTACTAAGCATTGCTCAAAGCTACCCAATATTCTGTTTTCTGTGAATTAGGATTTGATCTAGGGAAAAATTGAATACAGGATAGATCCAAGCACAATTTTTGCTTGGATTCATTTTTATGAAGCTTCATAAAAAAAGCATTTGCAGATGATGTATGCCAAGAATGGGGTGAAAAAGGCTGGATTAAATTGGTTTAATTCCAGTTCATCATTTTTGGTGGGTTTTTTACACCACTGTGGGTGAAAAGAAAGCTCAAGTAGTGGATCTAGTTGTAACAGCAGCAAGTGTCATTCAGCCAAGGAAAAGAACAAGTATTAGACCACTTCAGTAAATTACAAGCACAGGGTGCAATCAACATTTTTATTAACACAGGTGAGAGGTTCTGAGCCTGCCTGTAAGTGCACAGTAGTTCCTTGTGCACTTTCAGAGTTCCTTACTCAGTGCTGTGTCTGACTGTGAAGTTTCATAATGAAGTAATTCTGAATTAACAAGTCATTCCAAGTAAATAAAATAAATCCACCTGAATCCCTTGCATTAGATGTCCCTTTAACTCACAGCAGTTTAATTCTTTTTTTGGTACAGTGTGTGCTGTAAGAGAACAGCAGTGCTTTTATTCTGTAATTGCATTTTAAAGGGGGGAAAGCAACAGTATTTGAATCCCTGTTTCAAACTACTTCCTGACAAATAAGTTTTTCCTGATGTAAATAAAGGAGTTGTCAGAATTCGCTTTTCTCAAATGTCAAGGTCAGCTAGATGTTTGTAAATTAGTTCATGCCAAGAGAAATTAATGAACCAGTAAAAGACAGATAAGAGAGGTTTGGCTCTGTGAACATGTTGGTTAATCATCTGAGAGTCCACTAAATATCCTTTTGATTACTTTCTTGACTTTATTTCTTTATACAATTTGAATAAATCTTAGTCACACCTCAGTTTGCTAGGAGACACATCTCCACTAGGTTTTCTTGGAACCTTTTTTATTAAACAAATATAAAA
Organism: Aegithalos caudatus; assembly: GCA_013389925.1. Classification (NCBI taxonomy): domain Eukaryota; kingdom Metazoa; phylum Chordata; class Aves; order Passeriformes; family Aegithalidae; genus Aegithalos; species Aegithalos caudatus. The sequence continues at coordinate 1,947,262 of WEIU01014851.1, forward strand.
GTTTATATAAATAAGTTCTATAACCAGGATGTGGAATAATGATAGCAGTTATTCTGCAGACATTTTAGATACATCAGCAGAGGTGTAGCATAAAACAGGAATACAGGTTAAAGGGGTTTTTTAAGGAGTAATCTATTGAAGGGAATAGGCGGCTCTGGTGGACTTTTCAAATGCTAGGGGGTGATAATTTCCCAAAGATTAATACTCCAGATGGTGTCACAACTACTAAAACTTCCCTCCCACATTCTGGAGAAAGAGGAACAAGGATTCAGTTACAGGCATCCATGGAAACTTCATCATCTCAGAGCCCTGAGGATCCCAGCAGAGCCAGAGCAGGCAGACTCCCTGCCACACACTGACAGGAACAACTGTCTCTCTCCTCAGTTAGCTCAGTCTTTCAGATGTATTTTAAATTCTGTGTCATCACCTTGATGTCTTTTGGGGCTGTTTTTCATTGCCTCTCACTCACTGGAGAGGCAGCAGCAGGTTTGTGGAGGCTGTACAACTTTTGCCTGAGGTTTTCCTGATGACAGCTTCACGACTGGGCTGTTTCCTCTCCTGGTTTATTGCACTGCATTGCTCTCAATTTTCATCTGCACATCTGAAAAATCACAGGCATTGACTCATGAAAATGCAGATTTCTTTTCCTCTTCCAATTCCAGCTTCCTCCTTTGGTAAGAGGGGAATTGAGGTTTAAGTCAATAGCTTGACTACATCTAATGTGAATTGATGGGAGATGCAAGCAGCTTAACAGAGCATTTCAGCTCCTTCACTTCTGCTGTGAGCTCAAGAACATTCTTCAGAGGGAATGTCCCCCAGGCATGGGCTGCTCTGCTGGCAGCCCCAGAGGTGAGCTGAGGCTTTTTGCTGTTGTGCCAGCAGGGGAAGAGTCTGGCTGAGGATGGCAGGGGTGTGAGAGCAGCACATGGATCAGCGCAGACCAGGAGGATCCTCATCCCACAGCCTCAGGAAGGGGATGTGGCCAGCACCTGGCACAGCTCTCAGGATGCAAAGGATAAAGGAAGTTTTCCCTCTCCCCTGCCTGGATGTGGCAGCCAGGGCTGGACCACAAACCTGACCAGGGCTTTCCCAAGTGAGGAGACCAAGTCCCTCCAGGGACAGCCCCTCCCAGGGACCCCTGTGCCTGCTTGTGCTTCCAGCTCTCTCCCTTTCTCAAATCAAAATTCCCACTTAACCTCACACTGCCAGCCTGTGCAAAGGCTTGTAAAAGGGATGAGTTAAATAAACAGGAGATCTGACCTCCCAGAGGAGGGCAGATAATTGAGCACTAATTGGAGCAACATTTTAAAAGCCATTATGGATTTTATTTGAAGTTCAGTAACTGCTTAAATGCCTGGCTCTAGGGCAAGAGGGTGATGCTCATCCTTACTGGATTGCTGAGGAGCTCTCTGTGGGCACTTTCTGGTTGTGGTTCTGAGAGGGGAAGGAGATGCTGGTTCAGTGATAGCCTGGTTTTGTAACACAGGCATTTTTTCATCAGGGCTAAATTGCTGACAGCTTATTGAACATGATGATCACACCTTTGTTTCACTCATCACCAAAGCAACTGGCAAAACCAAAGCAGATAACTAGAGCCCAGAATAAAACAAAAGCATTTACACTAGGTAAATACAGTAGGTGAGCAAGTGGGTCTCATTTCTAATCACAGAATCATTAAAGTTGGAAAAAATCTTTAAGTTCATCAAGTCCAGCCATCAGGTCAGTACCATCACCATGTTCACCATTAAACCATGTCCTAAAGTGCCAAATCCAAATGGATTTTGAACACTTCCAGGGATAGTTACATTAAGGTCCCTCAACCCCTTGTGACACTGGAGTTATGGTCTCTCCAATGTTCTTATCTCTTAGATAAGGATAGTGGGCAAATCCCAGAAACAAATCCCCAAACTACTCCCTGTTGCATTCATCTGATCTATCCTCTCTTGGTGTTCCTCACAGGACATTCCTGAATTGCCTCACAGTTCAAAGAAAGCCAGTTATTTAACAGAGAAGTGAAAATGTTTCCCCAATTTAAGTAATTAAATTTTAAGACAACAGAAAGAAAGAAAGAAAATTTCACTGTATAGCAACCAAAAAAAAAAAATTAGCTGAGATGCCAAAAAAACCCAAAGAAAAATATTGCAAGGTACAGTTTTATTTCTCTATCTAAGGTTAGTAGGGAAATACTGCTGTCACTGATGTTCTGACTACAAAACATGGTGCAGAATGTGAGGGGTCAGTGAGCTGCTGGCCACAGCAGTGCCTGGAGTCACCCCTCTGCCCCATGGCCTGCCCTGCCAGCACAGCTCACCACAGGGACACACTCACCTTTTGGCCTCTTCAGCTCCAGAATTTGGAAGCAGATACTTCTTTTGGAATATAAAGCTTACAGGGATTCAAGTGTTTTCAGAGCCCAGACCAATGTTGTGCCTGTTAGTCAGAGAAATATTCCATCCTCCTCTGAAATCCTGAATTGGTGTTTGGTCTCAGATCTTGTGTCAGAGATTACCACTGGTTAATTATGTTGGGTTTCAATAATTCTCCCTTTAGCTTCATGCCCAACAGTGAATTGTCTCTGCAGTAGCCCACATTCCAACTCTGCTATGTTACATTAAACCATAAAAAAAGAGTACAGGAATGACAACAACAGTGTGGCTACATCCTTAGGAGCTGCTCCAAGGGGGGAGCAGGCTCTGGGGGCTTTCACACCCACCCTGCCTGTGAGAATGGGGGCATTACTTGGCCCTTCCTCTGTAGGGACAGGCAGAGGCACAAGGCCTGTAAAACCCTCCTGGTTATCTGCCATCTGGAGGGAATTCAGCTGCTAAGAGATAGACCATGGTGTTCCTGTAGTTTAATTTGAGATTGTCACCCAGAGGTACTGGGGTAATTATCTTTCTAAATCTGTGTGTTTTGACAATGTAGAAAACAATCTGGAGTCAAACAGGGGTCATTGGTTTGTTTTATTCTCGTTGAAGAATGACAGATTATTACACCAGCAGTGTGCCAAGGTTGATGGTAAGCACAGAAATGTGTCATCACTCTGTCCTGCCTGGAATGAAGATCTCACCCTTGTGTGCTCTGGGTTCAGTTTGTTGAAATACAGCAAGCAGCACGAAAAAGCAAACAGGAGCTCTGCACGAGCTGTGCACCAGTTTTACAAAGAGACACAGGTGGAAACCAAACTGCAGGTGAGAGAATAGCTGAGCATGTGAAGGGGCTGGTTGCTCTGCTGCAGGGTGCTAGGTGACACAGAAGGTGAGAGAACAAGGCTGCCTTTAACAGGGGATTGATTTGTGCAGAAAGTGTGTTTGCAAAGGCTAATCTCTGAAAGTAATTGGCATGATCAAATCCAGCTCTCAATTCATGTACAGTCAGGCTACTGCCTAGTATATCCTGCCCATCTCACTTAACACCCAAGAGCTAGCAGCAGTTTGTGCCAGGAATATGGGATGACTCATTTGAGCTGTTTTGTTTGAAGAAATCAGGTCCCTGATTGCACTGGTTTTTCTGAAGCTTTTCTCACTGAGAAGAACAAAGTATGCCCAGAAGATGTTGAAGGGGTTATTTTAGTATGCAAATGATGTCCTTCACTAAATTTATTCTTTGAGGTGAAGGGTGCCCTCCATGCTCTGACAAAAGGTGGTACAGCACATACACACCAGGCAAGAGGTTGGGCTGGCTATTCTTGTCTAATTTATCATCATGGGATAGCAGGGGTAGCAGCAGAACCAGGCAGAGCAAGCTGTCCAGTGCCAGTCCTGCTTGTGCTTTGAGTACCTCCAAGGACAGAGAGTCCTCAGCTTCTCTGAGCAACCTTATTCTTGTGTTTGACTACCCTCACAGTAAAGAAATAAACAAAAAGCTTTTATTTTTATTGCCTGTATTTCAATTTTTTCCTGTCACTGTGCTCAGGAGAGTCCATGGAGGAGAGTTCTTTTTTGTTCCATCAGGTATAAGATCCCCAGAGAGACATCTCAAGCTTGGATGTAATCTTATCTTTTCCAAAATAAGTGGTTCGGCTGCCAAACTTGTGAAAACACAGATTGTTGTATCCATCTTTTCCTGTCTCGTCCCCCAACACCACATTTTTACTGGTCTCTTCTTGCCAGCTGTTGCTCTATTTGCTGTCATCCTTTTCTGGAGGACTGGATGTTTTCCCTGGATGCCTGTCAGCCTCTTTTTCCCTTCACATTACCCTGTTTCCCATGGCATGCTGGCTCCCAGGCTGAAGGGTAGCCTGCCTCAAGTTGGGTACCCTCAGGGTGGCCAGAATTAGGGCCCAGAATCGAGGGTTGTTTTTTTTCCTGAGGAGAAAAAAAGGAGATAAACTTAATTTTCCCTAGCACATATGTTCATTAAGGCAGCAGCTGTAGAGCTGCCAAGGGGAACTCAGGAGAAAAGTGAAATATGTGGGTTTGGGGTTTGGTTTTATCTGTTTTCTAATAGAAGGAGGGATTATTCATCTAGCACGGTAAATTGCTAAGCTTCTAGGTCATAAACCAAATAAATAGTTTAAATAATAAAACGATCCTTTTAGGCCAGGCACAGAGTTGGCATTGCTTCTCCTGTGAGAGCTCAGCTGTGCCCTGGAGCCAGCACTGCCAGAGCTCCATCACTCCAGCAAGCACTCAGAGTAGGAATTGGCCCTCCAAAAGAGCCATGGAAAACAGGGCTGGAGCTGGATGTGCTCATTGCAGGCTGAATCCTGTGAGGAGAAGGGCAGGGTGTCCTGGGAACCAGCTGGAGATATCCAGGTTCCAGGTGTGTTCCTCCTCAGCTCTCCCATGAGCAGAGGGCTGTTCACAGTTTCACGACCTCTTCTCCTGCAGGGCTCAGAGGAAGAAAGCAGGAGTTTCACAATCATGTTCCTTTACAGCTGCAGAATCTTTATTTAGGCAAGGAACTTAGAACCTGAAAATATACAGGTTTTATTCTTTCATATCTGAATAGTTTCATTTCACTCACAAACATTCTCTTTTATATGTAAACACCAATATTTTCTTCAGTAAACTTCCAGCAGAGGTCTGAAATAGCCATGTCTCTCCAGAAAGTCACATTATTTTTAATAACTGCTGCTTCAGACAGTAATTTAGGCAATAAAATTGTCTGTGAGTAAAGCACCCCTTCTTCTCACAGTGAAAGAAACAGTACTTCAAAGATTAGGATTCTCAAAGAGTCATGTTTATTTTTTTTTTACTGCTGTACTTGTGCTGCATTCATATTTGTACTGGAAATGACAATTCTGTGTTTAAGAGGTTGGCAGACTGTCTTTGTATCAAGAGAAATGTTGATGTTGCAAGTTGTGTAGAGAAAGTAGGAAATTAAGCTCTAAAACACAGGATAATTGACAGAGTTTTGATATGTGTTGTGGGGTGGGAAAGGTGTAAAATTTCTTACTTGGTCTGGGAAGGTAAGGAATTTTCTGGAAATTTTGCTTTTTGGGAAGAAAAAGTTTCAAGGGAATCCACTTTTTGATTGGCACATCCATCAAAGCCACCCACTATTACCTGACTGGAGCACATGCTCAGAATTATGGAATAATTTAGGTCAGAAAAGACCTTTAAAATTGTTCAGTCCAACCACTGATCAGCGCTGCCAAGCCCATCACTAACCCATATCCCCAAGTGCCACATCTACACATCCTTTAAATCCCTCCAGGGATGCTGACTCTACCACTGCCCTGAGCAGCCTGATCCAATGCTCTGCTGCCCTTTTGGTGAAGAAAATTTTCCTAATATCCAAACTAAACCTCCCATGGCACAACCAGAGGCCATTTCCTCTTGTTCTATTGCTTGTTATTTGGGAGAAGAGGCCAACCATCACCTGGCTACAACCTCCTTTCAGGTAATTATAGAGAAATAAGGTCCCTTCTGAGCCCCCATCTCCCTTAGTGCTCCTCATCAGGCTGGTGTTCCAGACCCTTCAGCTTCCTGAAGTCACCACAGGGGTTTTGTTGTAGTAGGGAGGAACCTTCCTGACAGAGGGGTTTGGCTGTAAGGTCCTCCATCCTCTCTGATGCATGGGATGTGTGCACCACTTGTGTTATGTTGAATGAAGCCCTTCCCTATCCCAGCAGCTGCTCTGAATTTCCCTGTTTTGGGGATTTTGTAATTATTATAGCATCTGTAATCCTATATCAGCAAGCACACTGATCTGGTATTTTGCTTATTAACTTAATATATCCTGCAGATGGGTGTTTTTATTTCATTGCAAGTCAGGCTGGAACTGCCAAGCTTCTCCTTCCCTGTTTGTGGCTGTTACCACCAAGAAGAAATAAATTTTGCTCACTCTAACAGCTGTGACCTTTTCAATCTAAAGTGCTTGCACTGAATTCCATTTGAGTTAGCAATTTTTCCTCCAGCACCCAGAAAAAAAAAAACAACAAAAAAACCCTTCTGCCCTACGAATAACTTTGACAAATGCAAAAACTCTTTGCTAATCAGGCAGGAGAAATGTCTGGCATTTGGTGAGACTTGTTAAGCTGGTGGCTCTCAACGTGCACTTCTTAAAGGGCGTGGGGAAGGAGGTGAGATGGTGTTTGCAAGCAGCCTGTGCTGCTGCTGGAGCATCTGGGCAGGGAGGTGTTTGATCAGGAGAGCTTGAGCAGCACTAAATTTGCTGCTATTGATCTCCCACCAGAGGCAACAGACACTGTGACCCAACACCAGGCTGTTGGAGCAAGGTGAAAGGTGCCCACCTCTAATTTCCTTTGCTAACAACGTGGCTGAGCTCGCTGTGGTGGAGAAACCCACCCCACACCAGGTGGGAAGAAGGCCAAGGAGAATCCCTTGGTTTTCAGAATGAGTGGGCAGTGAGATGGAATGGCAGATCCATTTGAATCTGCCATTCCAGTCTCAGATGGATGTGCCATTCCAGACTCAGATGGATCTGCCATTCCAGACTCAGATGGATGTGCCATTCCATCTCACTGGAATGAGGTGTGAGAAGGGCAGATCCCAGAGGGTCACAGTCAGTGGCACAGCATCCCCTTGGGGGTGTCACTAGTGGTGTCCCCAAGGTTCAGTACTGTGCCTGCTGCTGTTTAATTTGTTCACCACTGGATAAACTTTGGATGAAGGGTGGATGCTGACAGCACAGAGCTGTGAGGAGCTGATGCCCCAGAGGGCTCTGCAGCCCTTCAGAGGGACCTTAACAGGCTGGAGAAATGGGAGAGAGCTGCCCAAATCCAGCACAGGGAAATTCAGGCCCTGCCCCTGGGGAGGAATAACCCCACACACCAGGACAGGTTGGGGGTGACCTGCAGAGCTTGGCTTGTACCAGGATAACTGGAAAGTGGACAGGAGAGCAAGAGGAGGGAAGTTGGGGGGAGATGAAGCCATCAGAGGCACCCCCTCTGTCCTTTGCTGGCTGAGATGCTCCATGTTTGTTTTTATAGCCTTACACAGGAAAAAAAGACTAGTTATTGAGAGAAACGTGCCATATGCTGTTGCATATGGCTGAAACATCTGCATATGTACCCAGGGATCTGATATATATGATGAGCTTCTGTTACAAATCTAACAGTCAAGGAATTATCTCCTGGAAAATTTTTAATTCATTTTTTAAAACTATCTCTAAGGCTTTTTGAAGGAGGTCAGCCTCCTGGCTTTGTCTTCATGGGATTTCATGGAACCTGCAGGGTCCAGTGAACATAGAAGGTAGTTAGAGCTGTTTGTCTAAGAGTTACCAATACTCCTGGCATCCCCAGGGATGCCTGGAGGCTGAGTGAGTTGTCCCAAACTCTTCCATTAATCATTGCTACCAAGCAAGCAGCAGAGGAGTGGAGTAGATTCAAACTAAAATCATTCAAACAACCTAAACAGATGTTTTTGCAGCTTCCATCATCCTTTTTTGTCTCAGCTGTAACTCCTATGACTTATTAAAGTAGCAGAATATAAAGAAATCAGAATATACCATGTTTCCAATGGTGACATTGTTAAGGTAAAGAATTTAATAGAGTTACAGAAATAAGATGGACAACAAAATCTGTATTAATAGCAGTGGAATGGAACAAAGAATACTGCTCCTGATGCTTAAAGATGTCACTGATAACCCAGCTGAATAGTTAATCCAAGACACCCAGGAGTAGTGACTGTAGGAGCTCTGTTCATCATAAATGAAAATACTTCTGTTTTCCCCAAAGTTAGTGTGTTTATCAAGAAGGAGTTTATGAAACACTGGTTTTGTGTTGTGTTCATACAGCACCCAGCATGAGGGAATCTCCCATCCTGGAAAAGGCTGTTAGGCAAAAAGCATTAGGGAAAATAGCACATATGGGGTAATAAAGTGGTATTTGTCTAGTTCCCCTCTGAGCTAGAAGGATGTCACAGGAGTCTGAGACACAAAATGTTTGGACAGAGAAGAGAGAGAGCTTTTAATGAGAAAACAAAACATTCCAGCTCATTCGGTTGAACTTGTGGTGCAAAATTCCCAATCACATGGAAGTTCCCCTGAACATTTAGGGCAGAAGTCACAGACATTGAGCCTTGCTCACCAATAAATCACATCCCTCAGTTCCCCATGCACACTTCTGTGAATCTTTGTTTTTTCCACCTCTCAGGTGGAACCACTGAGCACCTTTGTGTGTTTGAGCCCCTTAAATTTGCAGGTTCTGCATTTGCTGCAAGGAATTGCCTGTGGGCTCTGATGGGGCGAGGGGATGACAAGGAGATGGGAGGCATTTCCAGGCTCCTGAAATGCTCCACTTGTAGCAGAGCCCAGAGGGAAGCAGTGAATGAAATCTCCTCATAATGGGCATGGTCGCTTCTTAATTCAGTATTAAAATGATCTATTTCAATATTGAATCAACACTTAAGAAAAATCAATGAAAAATAGATTGTAAAACCATCTGATTTGTGGATGGTCTTGGGTGACAACTACTGAGAAATGAAAGAAAAAAGCCCAGACTGAAGCCCTGTGCTTCAAAATAACATAAAGTAAGAAATAATATATCATCAGTTCATTCAGTATTGCTTGCCACCTGCTCCTTTGTGCCAGAGATATGAGAACATGAGATTCCTACAGAAGGTTTCTTGGATGGCAAAAATTCCTAGATACTGCTTGAATTATGTGCCAATAGCTCAGCATTTGTGGAAGGTGTCATCTAATTAAACCAGAATTTTTAAGTACCAGACAGCATGAAGACCAGTAATAAGAGAGAAAAATCCATCTGTATTACAGATGGGATATGCAACTCTAATAGTATGGCTTTAGGCAATGTTTAATTGAGTAGTTAAATTATCTTTTCCAGACGGGAAAATAAATTACTGCTCATCTCTGCAATTTATTTTAGCTTCTCCACATTCTGTTTCCTGAGGGAGTGGTGAGGGAGTGTGGGACATCCCCAAATATGCCTGGGATGATTTATTCACCCCATGTACCATAATTTCCCCTTCAAGGAGAATGTCTTACATGCATGTTGAAATTGGTGTGTATGTAACTGGCTGAATTCTGCTCTTTTCTTGCATAGAATTTCTGCTGATCACTGTGCTGATAACAGCTGTGTGTTACATACATGTATGTATTTGGTTTTATGTATATTCTTTCTAAAAAAGCAAGAGGGAGGATTACTGGTTCACTGTCCTTCAGTCAAACCAGGAGTGTGTATCTCAATGGAGCCATGCAATTTGCCTAAGAAGTTTTTCCAAGGTTTGGGACTGCCTGAAAAATCTTCACATTGACTCACAGCATTCTGTAGAATGGGATTATTTTTGTCAAATAACCTGAGGACTGTTACTCCTCAGGTTGCCTAAATTCAACCAAATGAACAGACAGAAATGCTTGACTCTCTGTGTGGTACATGGGAGCAGAACTGCAAATGTTGGACAGTTTCAGTTGATTAAGTGTTGGATCCATGTGATTCCATCTGCCTGAACATTTTCCATGGTGAAATGTCTGCACACAAGCATAGCCATGCCAGAGTATGCTGGCTTGTGTGCTCTATGCTGGCTACAGGAGCACAAGTGATGTTCCATCTGGGGTGGAAATTTCTGCCCCAAAGTCACCCCTTGGGAAGTCTTGAGCAGATCTGGGTTGGTTGGTGGGGTTGGTACCTGACTGCTGGGCTGTGTTGTGTGACTGTGATGTTTTTGGTCGAGTGCTCTGAGCCTAAAACCAAATTTCTCACATCAATCTCCTAATTTTGGGTGATGACCTAGAGTTTCTCAGGACCAAAACACCATCTAAACAGAAAAGGCAGTGTGACTTTAGAGTAGATGCACAGCCAGGGCATTGCTTCTCTGTGCTTGCTCCTCAGTGTCCCCAGTTTAGTTCTTGCACCCTTACTTGAGCTCTTTATCATTGTGCTGTCTCACATCCCAGGTGAGAACAGGAGTGATGCTTCAGTTCACAACCCTGCCTGTTTTAGTGACACTTCAAAGAAATCAGTGCAGTGACACAAGTGATTTTTATTGAGTTGTAGGAATGTATTTTATGCTCTGAAGGAACACTTACTTCACATAAAGGCTTTGACATTTTTATAGAAATGGCTATAACTGTGTTATTCTATACGAGGAAGAATTTATTAAGCCTAGATCTGGATCTCCTTTTATGTTATGCAAATGACTAATAACAACTCTTCTTCATTACCAGCTCAGTGCCCAGGCCAGGGTTATTAAATCCCCCCTTCCCTTCCTTCAGTCTACATCTATCAGGCTGCCACATTAGGCTGCAACACATCTTCAGAATTCATAAAGCCAGCCCAGGCTTGTACAGGGATATGAGGCTGCAAAATTAAAACCCAAGTTGCAGAACAAAAAGGGGTTTTGCCTGTTGTGAGAGGAGCAAGCTGAGGAATTTTGGGGCATGGTGTATTGAGTGAGGCATGACACCACCTTGTTTACTTGTGATCATGAAAAATTTCACAACCACCATATAGTGGGGGAAAAAAAGTAAGGGTTCATTTCCCTCACTGCTCTGTTCAGACTACACGTGCTGCTTTTTGTATTTTCAGGAGCACTTTCCACTGTGTTCCATCCAGATGTACAATCATCCCCTCCAGCTCCTTGCTCTGCTCCCATCCTTGGAGCTAGCTGCAATGGGCTGGGGTGCCTGTGACACCCAGCAGGGCTGAGAGGATTTTACTGCACTCTGAGTGATGTTTAAACATTCACTCTGGTAAGAGGAATCTTATTTCTCAAAACAAACAAAAAAATCTCTGTGTTGGAGATCTGTTTGGGGCTTGTGTGAAATGCTGGAAGTTTGACAGCAATAAGGGCTTTTCACTATGTAAAGTCAACAGACTGAGAGAGTGGCCATCCCAGATTCATTTGTTGCTGGATAGTTGGGGGCAGTCCCCTGGGAGGGCAATGGGAATTAAATTTTAAAGGTGTATCCCAGAAATAAAGCCCATTTCTCCTCAGTCTGGGGTCACCACACAACCACTGAAACTGGGTAAAAGAACTGAGGACAATGGCTGCTTCTCTGGCTTCTGTATGCTGTGAAAATATCAGCTGAATCAAATCCTGTAGGTGAGGAAAGTAAAGGAAAACCTTGTTTTGTGGATGTGGATGGGACTTGGTGTGGGCTAAACACCAACTGTTCAGCATCTTTTGTGGATGGATCTAACCCAACTGATCAGAATGGCATGTGCTGAGTGAAAAAATACTTATGTGAGGGAGTTCCTGGCCATCATTTTATGGATAAAATGAAGAAGAAGAAGGCATTCCTGTGAGTTTTATTTTCTAAGCAGGGGAAAGTTATCAGTGCTCTTCCCAGAGCAGTTCCAGGAACTGTAATTATGCTTTTGTGTATCAAAGGAAAAGGGTGTTTACACCTGACCTAGTCTCTGGGTAGATGAGATGCCCTTCTTGGGAAATTGTCACCTTCAGGCTGCTCTCACTCAGCTAATGTAGAGCACAATTTTCCCCTGCAGTGTAGTTGTAGCAAGCTGCCAGTGTCCACCCGAGGCAACAGCAGTTTTCTCTGTTTTCTTAGCCTTTAGGTCAAGCTCTGGACTGACAAAAAGTGCTAATGTAGATTCCTCAAAGCTCAGTCTGTGATTGCTGCTATATAGCATTAACTTCATTTTAAAAAAGTACTTGTATCCCAGCAAAACACATAATAAAAGCCATAATTTGGGTACAGGGTAATTACCTGTACCTAACCAGCTCTTGCTCTTTCTGAACTCATGCCCAGCCTCTTGTTGCCTGCCCCAGGTGTGCTGCAGAAAGGGCTGTGATGTGCACCAGTGGTCCCAGTGCAAGGACAGTCCCAGTGTGAGGACAGCTGTGTGCTGGGGACTCTGCTGGTGCTGGGTCCTCTGCTGTGGTTTCAGCCTCTGCTCAGGTGTCTCACAGCTCACTGGTGAGCAGAGCAAGTAAGGACTACAAAGCTGCAGCCTGGAAATGAGAAATAGATGCTGGGACATAAAATATTATGCAGTTAAACAGCCCCCTTTAACAGCTAGAAATAAACTTCTTTGATGAGGGTTCAGCTGTGATACCTTCTATACTGAAATAATCTCAGAAAAGCTTCTAGAAAAGGCTTAAAACATGGGATTTAATGAAACTGAGTTAAATAAACCCTCAGACCCAGCCATCCTTGCAGGGCTGTGGGATCAGCTGAGCTTCCTGGGGGCTTGGGAGCGGGATGGGGATGGGATGGGATGGATGGGATGGTGCCGGGTGGGCTCCCTGCAGCAGGGGCTCATTCCCAGCTGCGGAGCTCCATCTAGGGGATGCTGCCTGCCCGGGAGCGGCCAGATCCCGGCCAGGATTCCGGGAAATGGGCTGCTCCCAGCAGGGAAATGCCGCGGCTGTAGGAGCCCCGGATTGTGCCGCCTCCGGAGCTGCCCCCAGCCCTGCTCGAGAGAAGGACTTTGTCAGGAGTACTGAGAAGGGGAAGCAGTTTTCGTGGAACTGATGTTATGAAGCTCATCAGGAATTCTTCAATTTTAAGACTGTTTCAACAATGAAATGACAGGTTTTTAAATCCTCCCACACAATGCAGTCACATAGTAGTATCACTAATTGTTGTGCTATAGTATTTTTTACTCCCAAGCGCTGTCTTTCTTGTTGCTGGTTTAAAGTACATGTGTATGTATGTGCTCATATCTATCAATCTTCTTCCTAAGCCAAAACTTTCTGCTTTCTGTCTGCAAACAGCATCACCCTGTTTTCATTGACCCCA
>WEIU01014851.1:1963172-2014088 GCA_013389925.1 Aegithalos caudatus
GGGTGGGGAGCGCGCCTGGCACCGTCAGCCCGCCTGGCACCGTCAGCCCGCCGTGCGGCTGCAGCCACGGGGCACCCGGGGAAGAGCGGGAGGGGAGCGGGTGGAGGAGGAGACCCTCGGGCCTGGAGGAACCGGAGCGGGTGGAGGAGGAGACCCTCGGGCCTGGAGGAACCGGAGCGGGTGGAGGAGGAGACCCTCGGGCCTGGAGGAACCGGAGCGGGTGGAGGAGGAGGCCCCGGTTCGCCGTGGTCACTCCGAATCCCGGGCGTGGAGGCCGCCGGCCTTCGGGGAAAGATGCCGGGCTAGGCTGAGCTTATACACCAATGTTTGTTTTTGCTGCGTAGGGAAGCGGTGAGAGTGTGTCAGTGTAAGAAAAGTATTTGTCAGCAGTGGAGTTTTTAACTTGGGTAATAAGCTGGAGATCATCTTACTCTTCTGTGGGTGTTGATAGAATGGTTTCTAATTTCCGCAGGGAGATTTTGAATGCAGTTCAGTCCTTCACCCTGACAGTCCTTCAGGTGGACGCTAGTAAAGGAAAAGAATTCGGATGTTTTTCTTTTTTTAAGCTACCTAATGTGCTGCCTAAGTGTCTGGCAGTACACGAGCAGCCAGAAGCGCTGCTGGCTGCAGTGTAGAAGCTGTGCATGGCTCCACATAACTGTCAGAGGATGAGATCATTTTTCCCTCATTTCCACTTTTTTTTTTTTTTTTTCCCCAAAGAAAAACACACATCTTTGTGTTTCAACGTCCTAAGGACTCATGCCTGAATCAGGCAATCTTTGAAAGTCAGAAGGGCATGCCTGGCTTGCATGTTTACTTGAGCATAAAATAATGTAGTCATCCAGGCAGAGTCAGTGAGAGCTGGTGGGAACACACACAGAACCAGGCTGTGTTTGTTTTGTAAACACAGCACCTGTTCTAGCAGGTCAGGTTCATAAACCTTCCTAAGTTATAAACCTCCATAAGCCCTCTCTTGTTAAAGGTCTTTTAGGTTTAGGTCTGTGAAGGTAAAGTTTTGGTGTAGTGGCTCTAAGTTCTGAGTGTTACTACACTTATTCCAGCTTTCCTAGTTAAAAAGTGAGAAATTATTTTTAAATGGGGGAAGAAGACCTAATAAAAAGGAACTTGGAGTAGTGAGCTGTTAAATTTATTTGGTGTGCTTCCCTTTCTATCCCAGCCTGTAGGATTTGTCATTTTCCTGAGCTTGTAGTTATTTTAAAAAAAAAGGAACTTGGCAAGTTCTAATGCAGAATACTGTCATATGACATGTGCATGTGTAACTAATAGTAGATATTTAATAATTATGCAGTAATGCACTGATAAACATATTACCCCTCCTATGTTATAACAAAACAGTAGCAGGGAAAAAAAGATTGTTTTTAATTTTTTTTTTGTGAGCTTAAACTGACAAGAGTCATTGCATTGTTTTGAATACTCTCATTTTTACTGCAGCCAGCAAATGCATACTTCAAGTCTTTATTGCTTCCAAACAATACATTTACTCAGTTCTAGAAAAGTAATCAGCTTCTGTTTGGAACAAGTTCTTGTGCTGTTTCAGGCATATATTGTGATTTTCTTTTGTGTGTAACTTCTCTTATTTATTTCAGAAATGAGGGCTCATTAACATCAACTTTAAGAACACTTCTGTTCTTCACAGCTCTAATGATTACATTACCTGTTGGGCTGTATTTTTCATCAAAGGCTTATGTATTTGAAGGTAATTTTGTTTCTGCCAATTAGCATTATTATTACAAAAATAGAGGAAAAGCACAATCCTCTAATAGCATCTTTGTTCTTCCTATTTTGAATATTTGTTTCCTGATATAGACAAAAGATCCTGTAATGTCTAATTAGAACAAAAAATGATATAAATTGTCAATGTATATGTGAGATGCATTCGTGTATCTTAACTGGTGGAGCATTATTGTTTTGCAGTCTAAATACAGATGGTAATAGTCTTGTAAATTTAATTGTTTTCCTACTGTTTTCTCCTGATATAGTGACAAATTATTATAGAATTCTCCCCCTTCTTGCTCCCACCTCTCTTGGCCGTTTTATTGCCACACAAAGAGAGTTACATTTAGGAAAAAAGGATGTTGAGGTTTGTTTGCTGCTGGAAGGCACTAACAGAAAAAGTGACTGTTGTAGAACTCTAAGCTGTTGACATCAAATCCAGGGTATTTTATCTCAAATATTGAATAGTGCAGTGTTACTTTGTTCCAGAAATAGTTTCAAGGTGTTTTCATTTTGAAGTCATTTTGAGCTCAGACTTTTGATACACGAGCAAATATAACTTTGTTCTTTAGGTAGAATTGTGTCTTGCCATGCCAGAATTCCCAGCTCATCACTAACATTCTTCCCTTTCTTTGTTTTCCCAGGTTCCTTGGGAATGTCAGACAGGGACAGCTACTTTTATGCTGCCATAGTTGCAGTGGTCACTGTGCACGTGGTGCTCGCTCTCTTTGTTTACGTAGCCTGGACCGAGGGCTCCCGGCAGTGGAGAGAGGGCAAACAGGACTGAAGTGAGCAGCAGCATCCCTGTCTGGTGGCCACAGACTGCACAGCAGATTGGTGTTGTGAGCTGAAGGAAAAGCATCCTTCCAAATGTGTAACACACATGCACAAACAGGAGGCTGATGCCTTGGCTGTGGTTAAAATAAGACTTGTGCTCATCCTGACTGTGTACTGGTGTTTTCTGTAATGGTGATGGATGGAAGTTGTTCTTTAGCCAGCTTCTGCTATGTTCAGCTGAGGAGGCCTTCACTTGCAATTAAAATGGAATAATTACATACTTTTGAAAATTCCTGTAGCTACTTTTGCCATGTCTAGTATTTTTCTGGCTTGCTCTGAAAATAATATTGGCGTGAAGCAAGCATTATGCATTTTCAAGGAATTAAATTGCTGCTTAAAAAAGCTCCATTGCTTACTATCCAGCTACAGTGGAAAAGATGGAATTTCACTTTGCTGTGAATAGTTTCCTGATTTATGTGTGTTGTGGTTTAACCCCAGCCAGCAACTGAGCTCCATGCAGCTGCTCACTCACTGTGACCCCGCAGTGGGATGAGTGGGGAAATCAGAAAAGCAAAGTGAGGAAACTCATGGGTCAGAATAAAGAGAGTTTAATAGGTAAAGCAAAAGCTGCACACATAAGTGTGTTGGTTTTCTGTACAAATTCAAACTATAGCCCCATGGTAGCTGTAATGAAGAAAACTACCTCTATCCCAGTCCAAACCAACACAGTGGGATAGGTGTAATTAATCTATTTCTGTGTTTAGAAGTAATTTCAAAACCAGAATTGTTTAGAAACTCAGGTGATGTCTTTCTAATGTGAAGTACAATATTTTTTTTCAATTCTATTTTTTTATTGCAGTATAAATTTTAATCTTTAATTTCCTTTTGGGAGGACTGTGGTGTGACACATTGCTCATCTTTCTCCTCTTCTACAGTTTATCTTGCTAATGCAAAGGAAAGGGCATAGCATTTTTTTTTTTTATGTGTTTAGACAGGTATGTATCTCCCTGACATTTGCTAAAGTTGGATTTCCTATGGAAAAGCAGTGTCAGTAACAATGAGCTGCTGTGATGGTTGGTAGGGGAAGGAGCAAGAGAAAAGCTGCAGTTGTCTGCAAATGGTTTCCTTTATGAAGCAGAGGACACAAAAATGACCACATGGAACATTGGCTTCTCTTCATAACTACTTACTTGTACACTGTGAAATGATACAATATGTTGATTGTTTTCTTTTTTCCTTGGTTCTGTATAGTCAAACCTTAGTGAGATTTTTGTGTTGTAAGATACCATGAATTTCATTCCACTGTTTTGCTGTTGTTAGCAAGCTTTTTAATCTCTGGCTAAAACATTTTTCCTAAAGTTCCAGCAAGACAAACTTTTCCAACCCTGGTGGTGGCAGTTGAGCTGTTGTGCTTGAGGTCATTATGTTAATTTGAATTTTCCAATTTATTGTATTAGTTTAGCCTTTCCTGGAAGTCTTTTGCTTAATATGGGGCTTGGCATGGTTTTGGTGCTGCACGTGTCTGTGGTAAAATTTACATATAAATGAGGCAAAAAAAATGTTTATTTGTGCCCAGTGGCTTGGGAGTTCTGTCCCCAAGCCTCATTCCTGTGTTGCCCACCCAGTCCCAGGTGTGCACAAGCATTTGCACCGTGGCACACCAATGTAAATCAGTTTTTACACTTGGTTCCTGCCCTGTTACCTTTTCTCATCCAGAGCCCCACTGTCAGGTTCCTGCTGGCAAACTGGAGAATCCTCTCAGAGTACTTGAAGTGCAAAGTTAGTTTGTACATGGGCACCTTGGCTTCCTGTTCTCCAGTGTGTGAAGTGTATGTTGTGGAACAAATACTGCCTTTTAATAAAGACCTACCCCACAGTACAGATCCAGTAAACAATGTGTGCTGAACCCTTTTTAATGTCTTTAATATTCCACATATAGAGTACAGCTTAAAGCAATTATATAGCCCTGCTCAATAGCTTATTTTATTATTTATTCACAGTAGAGAATAAATGAAGTTACACTTAAGAAATAAAGAAGTTGAAGCTTGTTTGGTACTAGAAGAAGACAATGGCAGAAAAAATGAATGTTACAGAAGTCTAAGATGCTGACTCCAAGGGGAACACACCTGCTATGTTCCATTAGCTGGGTCCTGTGCTATGTCTGTTTTATTTTTCATGCAGAAGAATCCCTAGACACAAAGTTAATTTCCTGGGAATAACAGGAAAATAATTCCTTATTACAACTGTTTAGTTTAAAGAATCTGACAAGTTTGGCCTGTGCTGTATGTGCAGGCACTGTAATGTCTCAGCAGTTGGGGGTAAGAGCTGAGCATTAATCCATCCACTGGGAGATGTTGGAAGGTGATGCTTTGATCCACAACAGCATTCACAGGGAGCAGAGAGGCCCTGCCTGAGGCTGCACAGCCAGAGCCTGGTGCTGGTTTGGTGTTTTTGTGCTGCTCAGTGGGAACAGGTGAAGGTGTGTGATGAGCACAGCCTGGAAGGGTCCCCTGCATTCCCAGGAGTGCACAGGGAGCATTCTCTCCCTCCTTGCCAGGGTGGGAGCCACGCTGGAGCAGTCTGTGACTCAAGGAATTTGGGAGGGACCCTCCTGAGGAGGGGGCAGGAGCACAGCACCCATTCCTGTCCCCCTGTGCCACTGCAGGGGAGGTGGGAGAAAAGTTGGACCTGGGAAGAAGGGGATGCTGTGGGGAGACTGTTTTATTCCACATCATCCTACTCTGATTTGATGGGTAATAAATTAATTTCCCCAAACTGGGTCTGTTTTTCCCATGCTGATAATTACTGAATAACCTGCCTGTCTCAACCCATGAGCCTTTTCTTACATTTTCTCTCCCCTAAAAGGGGAGTGCCAGCACAATTTTGATGGGCATTTGGTGTCCAGGCAAGGTCAAGCCCACCACATTTAAACTGCTAAAAGTTGAGAGATCAGAATTCTTGTTGGTTTGATTTTTTATTTTATTTTACATCACCATAGAATGGTGATATGAAATTTTTAACAGTTCACAGTTGTCTCTCACTTAATGGTCTATCATGTGTGTGCATAAGTTGACAACTATTTCAGCTAAAGCAAGCAATTGTATCTCACAGTGAGCAAATACCTTGAGACAGATTGCAGCAGAAATTTTCCAGAACATTTTCCAAGAGTGAATAGACAGTGGGGAATTGGGAAGTGGGAAATCACTCATTAATGACTTCTCATTAGTTTTTTGTGGGGAGAGAGAAGGGGATGGTGCTGAAGGACAATCCTGCCCTTAATGCATTGCAGCTGTGTTAATTATCCCAGATTGGGAACAGCCGTGTGCTCCCAGCTCTGGCTGTGATAAAGGGGAGGGAGCTGGGAGGGCTCAGTTGGGCTCTGCTGCCTGTGCTGGGAGCAGGAAGGGACAGGAGGTCGTGCAAAGGGACAGAAAGGGACAAATGCCATGCACAGGCAGGGTGAGGTGGCTGTGCCAGGGACAGGAAGGAGCCAGGCAGGAGTGGAGAAGGAAGAGAGAAAGAGCCAGAGCTGCCCTTGGGAGCTACAGAGAAAAGGTATGGGAGACTTTTGAACGTTAAGGTGCTGATGCTTGGAGCCTTCTGATGTTTCTGATGAAGCACTTGGAGTGCAGTGTCCATCTCGATTTCCACAGTTTTTGTCTTCTGTACTTAACATCTCTGTTTTCTCAAAAGCCTGCAGGACGCTGTGGGGGTGGGTAACCAGGTGAGAACAGCTTTGGTTTGTGCTTGTGGATGCCTGACTAAACTGGTTATTGACTGCCAGCAGTGGGTAAGAAGTCTCCAGAGCAAAATGGTGATGGTGGTAATCATGCTTTTCATGGGAATTGTCATTAATTAAGGTATATGAACTTGAAATAGTATTTATGGTACATTTGAAACAAAACACTGCCTACCTGTTTCTTGCATTGTAAGAAAGGGCCTGGTAATAACACTCAACATTAAAAAAAACAAAACCCCAAGGAAACAGCCAAACACAAAAACAACAACCCTACCCTCCAAGCTCCTGGGTTATTTTCACTCTCAGGTGGGAGACTCTGGTTTTGCCGTGCTGCTAGAGCAGCATGACAAACTAGAGGGCAGGCTGTGCTACCTGATCACTCTGATGGGCATGGGGAAGGTGTGGTGCTCGCTGAGAAATTCTGTTCTCACCTAGAGCGTTGGTGAACAGTGGAATGTTTGATGTCACTGCAGTTCTGGTGGATTTTAGCCTGCTGTGACTACTGTTCTTAAGCCCTGCTTAGGCTTCTGGCAGCCCTCACAGCTGGGCAGGGTGTCCTGAGAGCATCAGGCAGGGGCTTGGTTGGTTCTAGTTCAAGAAAGAGATGAGAATAAATAACAAACTGAGCCACACATGTGTTACAAAATACCATATTTTGAGTATGATAGGGTGCAGCCCGTGGGGCAAGGGGAGGAGGGTCCTGTGAAGCAAAGGAGTGACTTGGGGAGATGGGGTGAAGGCTGGAATGTGCTAGATATGCTTGATACATGATGGCAGAGGCACCATGTGTTTTGTTTGGAGGTGTTTATTCTACTGATTTTCAAGGGATTATGCAGAACCATTGGTCTGAAATATTGAATGTAAATAATACAAAATAGTAAGCAAATTCCATTTAAACTTCCAACTAAAGTTGTTCATAGGTTGACAGCTTTGCTGTGTGAGATCTGGGACACATTTATTCATTTTATCTTGTACAAAGCAGCATTGTTACTGACTGAGTCATCTCATAGGGCATGGTTAATCCCTTGGAGTGTAAATATTTCTTTAAAAACACCAAAGAGCAAGTGCCATTCTAATGCTTCATCAGCTGCAATCAACTGTCAGTTAAAGAGTAATACAGAAGCTGCTTGTTTGAAGGTGACAGGGAGCAGAGCTGCTTGTGTCCCTGCAAGAGGAGGCCCTCAGGTGCTTGAATGGGGCTTGCAAGAAGGAATTGCTGTGATTCAGGGTCCCCCCAGTCATTCCCTTATCTGGAGATACACCAGTGTCTGAATTTCTGAGCTGTTGGCACAGAGCTCGAGTCTCTTTGTTAGCAGAAACACAATGTTGTGTAACAAGGCTCAGCTGTGGTTGTAGGACAGGAAAGGGAGGTAAACTCTTGGGACTTGAGCTCTGTCTGAACCTAAGGCAGTTGGAAAAGAGATGGAGAAAATGCACGTGGATTCCTGTAGAAAGCAGCTTTTTTAGGGGCTGGTCTCCCAGTTCTGAACCACGAGACAGAGCCAATCGAGGTCCTGTTTCAAAAAGCAGGGATACAGGCTGGGAAGCTTTGTGGGGAAGGATGCTCAGGGTGAGGAGCTAGGACAGTTGAGCAGTTAATTTGTTGACTGGCTGGCTGAATGCCTGGGACAGAGAATTTTTAGTGCTTCACAATCCTCTTGTCCTACCAGCTTTGGATAGGATGTTCTTGCTGAGATGATCCCACTGTTTGGAAGGGTGATCAGGTGCTTACCTGCAGCTGTGCTCTTAAAACAGTACAGACTACTCACAGACCTGCAAAAAAAGCTGTTGCTGCTTTTAGTTGGCACATGAGACACTATGGTTTAATAGTTTAAGTGGAAATTACCCAGGGCATAGGCACAGAGGCTATGTTATTAATTAGAACTATTCATAATTGAAGAATGATTTATGATTGAGAGTTATAGCAGTCAGAGATTAAGAGCAAGCACTGCTGTGGGTGTGGGCCCATGCTGCAGGCGCCCTGGAGGAGATGTTTAATACCTTTGCAGTTCTTCATCTTCAAGATGCAGTTTTTCTTAGCATGCTTGAGTCATTAATGTGGTTCTGCTAATGTTAGAGATCAACTGGAAGTTTGGCTCCACAGCTGGAATGCTGCTCATTTCAGGGGAATGAGTGTTTGTAAGTGGTTTTGTGTCTGACAGAGAACACAGAAGAACCCACTCTGCTCCCAAACCACATCACACGTTGAGCCCTTTCCTAGAGTAATTCCTACACAATTAGCAAGTGTTGGGTGATCCTACTGTGAAGCATTGTGATTGAGCATGGAGTTTCCTTTACAAACTTGTGTTATGTCTGCTGTACAATGCCTTTTTCTTCAAAGTATGCCCTCACCAAAAATTTCAAACCAATGGTGATTCTGATGATCTGGGTGCTGGAACTGTTTTGATAAGGAAATCTTAGAGACCCCCTCAGGGATATGTGATGGGTGCAGCTCTTCAAGATGCCTGCCCATGCCATGTTTGCTTTATATCAAGCTTATGCAAGGGCTTAATTTGGAAGGAGAGCTGAGTGACTTGTGAACTTTCTACCTCAGGTCAGCTGTGCTCTAACTGCATGGTCCAAATTGCTATTTGATGGGATAAATGGTTTTTGTGTGCTTTTTATGTTCAGCTGGCTTTAGATTTCCTGGATTTCTTTCAGGTATACCTTTCCCCTGCATCATCACTTCCTTCCACATCTAAAGTAATCAAAAAGTCTCGTTGAAATCTGCACACCACTGGAGGATGATGCTGCACTTGAATGGTGCCATCCCATTATCTTTTCAAGGGTTTTAGTGCTGGGCTTTTGTCCTGCTTCACACTTGGAGAACACATCCCTTCATGTGGCCACAAGGTTCAGCTGGGGATGATTTCAGTGGTCAGGATGCAGAATGTGCTTTATGGTGCTACCCAGGGTAAGGCTTGGCATGAGACAGGGAAAATACAGCAGTGAGCAAATGATAAAGGAATTAAACTAATATACAGTCCCTGTTTTATCCTGTATGCCTTGGGGTATGTGCATGTCTTAGCTCTAAGCAGTGCATTGTTTGGGAAAGTACATTCAAGCATGACTAATCTGCATTTGTCTCCCTCTCCCAAAATATTGTTTCATTTGAAATGTTTTATTTCTCTGTATTTAAAGAATATTCTTTCATAATGCAAAAGCTATTTTTCATTTTTCTAGAACAATCGGTTGAAGTGTTTCTATTAATCTTTCTATTATTTAAGAACTTCTATCTGCAATACACAATAGAAACAAATGAATTGATTTTTTTTTAGACAAGCTTGCTTTTTATCCTACAGAAACAATGACTCATGAGATTTATCCAACCCTCATCTGTATTCCTCCCCCAACTAATAAGTTAAATGTGAATTTTGTGTTTGTATTAAAAGACAGCCTGTGTGTACCTCACCAGGGAACTTGTTTGAACATGGAGTTCACAAGAGGAAAATTCCTTGCTGCAGTAAAAACCACTTCATTGGGCATTGAGGAGCTTTGCAAAGTTTGCTCCTTAAGTGAAGAAAACAGCTAGATTTAATAGATTTAATTCATTGCTCACACTTAGAGTGATCCTAGTCTGGTGTGCACTTTGTCATGATGCCAGAAGGTTTGTGGCTCTGATCCATGAAGAGACTGCAGAAACCTGTAAGGCTTTGTCTTTGTGCCTGTTAACCCTGCAGATGGAGAGCATCAGGATGTGCAGGATTCTAATCTAGGATAAAAACACCCTCTGTTTTCATTGCAACAATCCTGCAAATGGTTGTGCAGGTCTAAGAAGGGAGAGTGAAGGATGTGTGCAGGTATTTGTATCCCCATGAGGTGAGGAGACACCCTTAGCTGGAGCTGACTCCACATTAATGCAGGGAAGCTTTAAAGCTAAAATGAGGTGTGGGCTTGAACTCCATGGTGTGGATGGACCACGGGGTTTAGCTGGGAGGAAATAAACCCTTATCAGTACAGTTCACTGAAAAATAGCCAATTTCTCTGCAAAGCTGTGGATTTTTTAATTGAGCAAAGTCTTCTGAGCATCCAAGTACTTCTTTTTGGTGAAATCTGGAGAGGATTGCAAAAGAAGCTTTCCAGAAAGAAATTTCTATCTTGTACATCACTTGTTCCTGTTTGGGCACTGCTCACAAAACACTGCCTTGCCATGGTGGGAAAACTGGTAATTAACTAAGAAAAGACTCATGAGATTGATTTTTCTAGGAACAATAAAAACTTCACACATAATTATCTCCTCCCTTCACCTTTCCCTAGGGTGGAGGGATGGCCTGTATTTGCAGAGGCTGCACCACAGACATATCTATTACCTTTGCCAGCCTGAGCTAGGAGCCTCTTTCTGTATAACTCTAAGGCCAGGCTATCTATGGATTCCTGTTAAAAGCTTTTGAGATTTTGCAGCACTTCTATTTCCCTGGAACTCTCCAAAGCAGTTGTGCTTCTGTGAGTGGAGTTCTTGATAGGTGAACCTGCAGAAGTGCAAGTGACTCTGATGTGTACAGCAAAGGGTTAAGAGAACATACATCTGCAAAACTGAAAGGTGAAAGCAACCTAGACCATTAATTTCACATTTCCTTATGGAGGAGAACATTTTGAGCAGATACAGCATGTAGAAGGAAGGAGAAAAACACCACCACTGGTAGAATTGGGAAGTTGAACCATGTGTTGAAGCTCAGAGATTGAAGGCTCCAGAGGATAATTCAAATTCCTGCCTTACAACTCAGTCAGAATTATGGTTGCAAGACCAGAAGCTGCATGAGAATTCTGCCAGAAGTATGTTGGGTAGCTCTATTAATAGGTTAGGAATATATTTAGTTTAACAGGTAATAGTTACTTTCTCCCATCCCATCTCCAGACATCTGCAAGAGAAAAATAATGTGATTTCACTGCAGGCCAGTAGGCCAAGAGAGGTTTTTACATTTCTCTGATTTTCTGGATTCCAGTTGCCTTTGGTGAACATGGTTTCATGGGCACTTCAGCACTAGGACCGACCTAAGTGCAAGTCAGGCAGGGTTTTCAGGCTTTTGAGTGGATTTCTCTTGGCTGTTATTGACAGCTTTCCTTAATTTGATTTTCATGAGTGATGTGTTGATTTGACATAGTCCTGTGCATGAGCTGAACGTAATATTCCAAATTTAAGACTGCAGGATAAACAAATTCCCAATGCAAAAGGCAGTCTCAGAGACTTCCACAGCCTTCTCACGATAAAAGTAATTTCAAAGTAAAAATCTGTGTGCTGAAAAATACTTAATTTCACAGAAAAGTAATTTAAGCAGCATGTATTTTGCAGTTTGA
Source organism: Aegithalos caudatus (assembly GCA_013389925.1). Classification (NCBI taxonomy): domain Eukaryota; kingdom Metazoa; phylum Chordata; class Aves; order Passeriformes; family Aegithalidae; genus Aegithalos; species Aegithalos caudatus. The sequence continues at coordinate 1,974,718 of WEIU01014851.1, forward strand.
TGGTGTTCCATACAACAGAGTATTAGTTTCCTTGTTCATTTGTAGGTGTCTGCTCATTAAGTGACATCTTCTTTACAAAGTGTAGGGGTTGTTTAAATGCTTTAGGGGATGAGTATATTTATTATGAGCTGATAATCCTTGTAACTCATTACATTAAAATATAAATGGATTATATTCCGATGAGAAGCATGAAAGTGATTACTAAACTGTGGAAATAAGTGTGTTAGAACCCTAAATAGTGTAATAATCCTCTAAGAGGAAATTGCACCTCATTCATTTCTCATGGTATTGTGATTGGCTTTGTTTTAGTTCAACTTTTGAGTCAATGCTTCCATGCAATTCTCATGACTCGCCTTCCAAAATGACATCAAAGACAAAAGGAGAAAAACAGTCTTGACAAAACCAGGTCACTCCATCAGCAAGAGCAGAGTGGGCTGAGCAGCTCTGCTTCCCAAATCAAAGCCTTGCTGCAGGAGCACTGCTGTGCTCCCATCAGTGTGGCACAAGTGCCATTCTCAGCAGTGAGGGACCAAAAATTGTCACAGCTGCAGAAAAAAGGATGAAGGCTTTGACCAAAGCCTGTGCCTGTCTGCTCAGAGCACTGCTCTGATGAAGGGAGGATGTGGAGGGCCTCAAGGTGTATCCCTTTTGGGGGATGTCCTGGTCCTAGCTGTACTTTTTTAGCTGGGAATGCACAAGGAATGAGGGGGAGTAGTGAGTCCTTTGTGCTTGCATCAAGCAAAAATCCCAGCGAGGGATCTGAGGTGTTGTGCCAGCCCTGTCCTTCCAGAGGCCCTTTGGCCAAATTCCCAGGTGTGGGAGAGAACTAAGAGTCTTGTAAAGGATACACACCTGGACTGTGAGGGAAATGTCTTGGCCAGAACCCTGTCTCAGTCTGCTTTCAAAACAGGGAACTGTCCAGAAACCATCATCTCCCTCTCCTGCCTCAGTCCCTGTGTATTCCCAGGAGAGCTGTCCATCAAGGGACAGGGAGGGGGATTTGAGTACACACACAGGGCCATGCCCAATTTTAAAATTGCCATTTCATCAAAGTAACTCCATGTACAGTTTGGCTGTCTGCAGTGCTGGGGTGGGACCTAGAGTACACTCAGAAACAGGAATCTCCTCCTGGGTCCTGTGTGGCTCTATCCAGGCTTTTTCATATAGTGTCTATAGCCAAAACTTAACAAAATAATTATAGCTGGCAGGGCTTGGTAATTAATGTCTGGTCCAACCTGCTATAACTTACTGCTGCTTTTACATGTGTTTTGTGCAAAATGCTCGTTTGCTGCTGTCTGATGAGGAGAGGGTGACAAATCCTACAGGAAGAAGGAAATGTACTTCCCATCTTTTGGGGTTTTAATTAAATTAACTGCAGTGGCAGAAATGGCAGAGTGCCAGGGCTTCTCCTGCAAGCACTTTGCAGAGAGGGAGCAGGAGGCTCATACAGGTGTCTGTGTTTAAGAGCAGCATCTCTCCTGGCTAACAAGCCTCCCTCTGTTGGTGATTAACTTAATGAAGAGGAGACCTTCACCTGTGTCTGTTACCATGTGGGTGCAAGGGTTTGGTGTTCCCACCTGAGCAGCAGTGACAGCACACAGGTTTTACTTTAGCCACTCATCAGCATATGCAGCAAGTGCTGATGGAAGCCACATGGCACAAGCTTTGCTCTTTCTTTGGAATACCTCAGTGAAGATTTAGCTGAAGCAAAGAGCTCTTCTGGGGCTTGGGATGTCAAGCTGTGCAGTGTTTCCTAATGGAGCTACTACTGGCTGCTGAAACCTGGAGTGTGCTTGAGATCCTGAGCTTCCCTGGCTGCACCTTGCTGGCAGAGACATCCCAGTTTCCAGGTACTGTAGCTCACAGAGGGGTTCACATCAGCTGCCTCTCCCCACACCTTTCTGATCCCTGCAAGGGCTGCAGGGGCATGGAGAGGAGGCTCCTGGGCATGTGTGGGTCTGTGATGGGACAAAGCAAATGCTGAGCACCAGCTGGCATCTGCCCTGATCCAACAGGTCATCCAGAGGAGGGAACTAGGGAAGGAGAAGAGAAACTTTGTGTTTTTTAATATTAGGAAGATCTGCCTATCTTTTACTCCATGCAAAATAGATGACTTCTACCACCTGGGACTTCTCTGTGTAGGGTTTTGAGCAGAGCAAGCTAATAATGACTGAGTCTCACGGGGATTGAGAATGGAATTCTTGCTTCTTGGTGTAAATAGGAAGTGATAGTGTACCATGTAGGAGGTCTTTAATCTTCTAGATTTATTAAATTTTGTAGGATTATAATGTTTTAAAGCTTTTTGTTTCATCTTGAGCACTGACAGAGGCAAGCAGGTAACTGAATGTACACGCAGAGCATTTTAATGGGGCTTTTTCCTGAATTCATCTGAAGCCAAGCCCCCTCTGACCACAGCCCCACCCTCTCATCTGCATTTCATAAGGGTATTACCACTGTAATTAATAGGACTTGTATAACAGTACCTAATTAAACTCTGATCATATAGTGTAAATTTAACTTGATTATCATTAGCCTCAGTGAACTCCGCAGGAGATTAATCCTGGTGATTCACTCAGCACACAGAGCACCAGCAGCAGCTCTACAGAGGAACCAAAATATTAATAACCAGCAATGCTCTGTGCCCCCAAACCCTGCAAGGTAGGTCTGGGAACTGACAGCACTGGTGCTGGGGAGGGCTCTGTGCTGGGATGGGAGTCTCCCCAATTTTCAAATTGCTTCCAAGCCACTTGGAATGCCAGCAGGCTTCCACGGCGCCGCTCTGAAAATCACTGAATAAGGAGTCTGTGAGAGGATTATGGCTTACATAAGAGTTTTATGTCTGTCCTAAAGCTCCAGCCCCTATGCATTTGTGCACTGCATAGGGTGTCTGCCAGTGACTCGTGGGCACCACAGTGTCCTGAATGCCTGGGAGCCACATTTTGTTTAGGATTATTGCAGATACAGGACCTGGTCCCAGTCTTATGAAAGCTGATGAGGTTTAGTCTGTGGGAAGAGAGCAGAGGAAATAATGTTATATTTCTTTATATTAATTCCTGCTTGTTAAAATGCTGTATACTTTGCTTCTTCACATTGTGCTGGAGAATTCTTTGCTAAAAAAGCCAACAACTAAGCCTTTGGTAAAGTAATGGGTTTTTTTCTGTATGTAGTCCCCAAGTATAGGGCACGGGGTTTGTCCTGTCTTTGGCTGAACACATCTGTTTGTTTGCTGCTAATAATAGTTTAATCAATGGGACTGATTCCTGCATATTTTCTGACAGTAACCCAGATGACAGCTGAAAAAACGGTCTTCTGTATGCGTCACTTTTTCATTCCTTGTTGTTGTTGTTGCTTAATTAAAAGCAAAGAGAAAGTTTTACTCCTGTTTGCATGAATGGTCACATCAAACAGTACAGGAAAATCTAGGCCAAGCTGCTTTCAGTGGGCTAAGGAACATTATACCATTGCACCGCTTCCTTTCATAGTAGCAATGCCTCTTAAAAAACATCAGACACCTTTGGAACTTTCTTTGAAACCATTAGTTTTGCTTTCCCCGGGTACCCCAGAGCCCAGCTTGCCCCCCAGCTGGCTGTGGCACAGCTGTTTTTAGGGGATGTGTCCGTGTGGGATGGGAAGCAGAGGGATGTGCATGGGGTGCATCCTCGCTGCCTGCAGAAATGGTGCTGCTTATGTAACGGCCTCGCTGGGAAACGAGGTGAAAAACTCTGTCAACTCTTCTGCAGGAGCTTTCAGAGGGTTTGGGGCTGCTGGCTGGCTGAAGGGTAGGTCAGGGGTGTGTTCCTCAGGGGGGGCTGTGTGTTGGGGTGCACATGCAGGTGTCAGTGTGTGCAGGCTGCAGTGATGGCTGAGATGTCGGTGCAGGCACGGCCACTCGGCACCTAACCTGAAACAGATCATTTTAGGCTCCTGCTACTTTGTGAAACAGGTCTGTAATTTGTCTGTGCTGTTTGTCTGGTGTTGTCCAACGTGTCTCAAACACAATTAAAAATAAGCTGTGCTTAAGCCACATTGGCTTTCCTTTAATAGTGGTAATAACACTTTGTGAGAGAAGGCTGTGTTCAGGCAGGGAAATGCTTTCTATCAAATGATCCAGGATGCTGATACTATTCAGAATGTAACTTGCTGGGGCTTTGCTGTTGTTCTTTGCACTTGCTATTGTTTCTTGCACCTTTACCTCTTTGCAGCACAGTTGCTGTGTTTGCTTGTCTGAGTGCAAATGGATGCATGCTGGATGTCCAGGTGTGTTTTAATATTGGGACTGTGGGTCTGGATGTGCTTGCCACTGCCATGGAAGAGTTACTCATATGCATAGCACTCTCATGGAGCTACTGTCAAATGAGCATCTCAGAGCAGAAAGTAATCTTGGTTTGCAACAAGATGAACAAAAGCAGTGCATGAGCTTTTCTGGGTTGCATTGTGGAAGCTGTGTTTGTACTCTAAGTACTGTATGTGTTTCAAATACCTGAGAGCTACTGGGGGAACTGGTTTCCTTCCAGAGACAGAGGGGCTGTGCATCCACAGCACAGGCAGCTGTGAGCTCAAAAGATTCCAACAGCAGGAAACAGAGCCCAAATGAACCTAAATAAGCAAGGGATGTGAATTATTCGCAAAGAGAAATGCTTGTTTCTGAACAGTCAGATGTCTGAATCCAGAGCAGCCTCAGGCCATGGGACTGGCACTGTGAGGGTGAGCATTGTCCTAAAATGAACTGTGCAACAGAAAAATCGGTTGGTATGAGAAAAAGGCTCATATTCCCCTGGGACTGAGAATCTCTTGTACTCAATTTTTAGACTCCTTTTTTTTTGTTACAGTCTAAAAGGCACTTGATGTCACAATTCCTGTCACTTTGGCTTTTGCATTTGTTCCTTGCAATATTCAGCTGGAATAGCAGCCTGCCAGGGCACACATCCTATATCCTGTTTCATCTTGCAGTCTAAGTTCCTTGGGATGGGGTGATGGATCCCTGCCCTCTCCCAGTCCTGTGCCCCTGCTGCCTTTGGGGCAGAGCTCAGCTCCAAGCTGCAGCCAGTGACAGTCTCCACATGCAAACCTCAGCAGCAGGATCAGAGCCACGTTTCTCAAATTGACAAGGAAAATAAAGGCTTTTATTCTGTGGGGAGGGGAGGACAAGAATTATTTCAAACATTTTAATAAGCCCCTAAAGTAAATAACTAAATGTTCTTCCATTTCGGTGTAGCTCTTGGAAAATTTCCCAGGATGTCTTTAAAGAGCTCATTGTAGAATACTGGGATGTTCTTTTCCCACAGGTGTATGTTAAAACAAAAACATTTCACTTGGAATTATTACAGAATTACCTGGTCTTGGGATTACCATGAGGAGCTTTGGGAAATCATTCACCTGGGCTGTTTAACATGGGAAGTACAACAGAGAATGACTTCCAAACTTGTTTTAACCAGTAACACAAACACCTGTGCATAGGAAGCAGAGGTGTTCCTGTTTGCATCCTTCTCTGTGTACCTGGAAGAGCATTCTGGCCCTTACCTGCTGCCACAGAGCCCCTTGGGGAAGCTGCTGAGCCCTGTCAGGGAAAAGGAGCACTGGTACTGATTCCTTGGGGAGCTGAGCCCCAAGGCAGACCAATGAATTGCATTGTTTTCATTGACTCAGGTAACCTTTTATTAGATTACTATTCCCTTCACAGACTCAGGGACCAGAGTAATAAAGGTAATGAAGGATGAGTAATAAAGGCAAGCACAGATGCTTATCTATCCTGGTCCCTCTCTCATGCCAGCCCATTGAACCTGTTTGCTGTTTGGACCCCATCTTAGTCAGAATTCGATTTTGAACCTCTGTAGGTGTGTGAATTGGGAACTCCCCTGCTTCAGCTGTATGGAAAATGCTGTGCCAGGCTCTATGGTTTTAATTAGCTGATTTTGTTAGAGAATGGAGCACCACGTCTGAGCTCTTGTGGCGGGCAGGCTAATGATATTGGACAGCAAGCAACTGTCACTTTTGCTAAATCTGTCATATTGCAGAGTAATCTGCTTACAGCATGCAGTGAAGGTGGGCAGAAAGACAGGCTAATCCACCTTAGGGCTCTACCCAAAGTGAAATTTGGAGTCTGCTTTTCTCAAGAGCACAGTTATCCCTTGGAAACTGTTGTCTCAGAAGCACAAAGAAAGCTGAGAACCTGAACAGGATCAGTTTAGCTGAACATACTCCATCTGTGTGTCTGCTTCACGTCTTCTAGACCCTCATTCCTGAGCAATGATAAAGTAGGGCTTCTGAGGAACAGAGGTCACATGGAATTTGTCAGAAAGCATGTCCTTGCACATTGCTTAAAAATGCAGCACAGATTTGGAAGCAAATCTGAGGGTTTTCTTATATAGAAAAGGGGAATGAGACCTGGTCAGCAGTACTGGACTCTCAGCAAAGCTTTCATGAGTGGGAGCTGTGGAAGTATCACACAAGGAGGTTCTTGGTTACCTCTTTGTGCTTCCAGTGCAGCCAGCTGCCAATTGCTAACCTGGAGAGCCCAGTGGGACCTCACCTGCAGCAGTGGGTGCAGTCCCAGGCTCTGGGATGGGTTTGGACAGGCAGGAGGGAGGTGATGGGCACCCACTTCTGCTGACTCCTCCTGCACCAGCTCCTGCTGATGTGGTTGTTCTTCCCTGTTGCTGCATTAGGCATGACACTCTCTTCACACCCCTGTGGTAGAAAAGCAGTGTATTTCTCCTAGGTTTTCCCCTCTCTTTTCACAAGTGAGGCTTCCCCCATGCCCAACGTGTTTTCCAGAATCAATCCCCCATTTTGGCCTCGTTTGGCCAAAGTGCATAGCAGTTCCTTGAATTGGAGTAGATAAATAATCATATTGATGGAGGTGCTGCTTAATATTAAACCAAGTCTGGTGCTGAATCAGGTCCTTGATCTTTGGCAACCTTTGTGCTACGAAAGTATTTATACGTGTAAACATTAAATTGTAGATGCAGTTTCTTCAGATAACACTGCAGCATATGGGGCACAGGGCTGAGCTTTATGGGGCAATAAAGCTCAGTGCTGAACACTGGGAATGGTTTCCTCTTCACAGGCCTTTATATCCGCTTTTAACAACTGTTCCTCCGTGGCATTCAGTAGTTTTTAAGAATATCCTCATTCCCCTAAAATTTTCCTATCACCTGTGGGGTGCTCCACAGGTGGGAGGTGTTTGCTGGTATTGTCTTTCCTGTGGTTGCATGAGAAATTCCAGATGAGATTGCAATACTGTATTAAGCTGGGACAGTAGATCATGCACAGGATTTGAAGGCTGTCAATGAGAATTGCAGTTTGGAGCAATGAGGCTGTACAAAATACTCTTGCAGTGTGCTTCAGTGGATCCACAACAGCCAGAGGTACAGAGGTGCCTACATGACTTACAGCTGAAATAATTACAGCTTAGGAAAACAAGATGTGAAAGTAGGTTTGAATGCTATCAGAAAAAAAAGGAGATGGGAGATAAACTAAATGGCTTATTAAAATCTTTCAGTGTATAACTCCTGGCTATCAGCCCACCAATGCTAACAAGAATCACAAACCTCCAAGGTACAGAGCTGAGGTCCCAGCATTTCCTGCAGGTACCAGGGAGCATGGGAGGCTCATTGCTGGCTGTCATGGGCCATAGGTTGTGCCACCAAGGGTGACAATTGTCTTGGGGTGACTGTATGATACTGTGACCTCAGGAGAAGCCAAGCAGGACTCTAAAATCCACCAGCTTTCCCCACAGTGAGGAGGTTTTAATATCTAACATTATTCATTCATTTTCCTGTGCCTGCATGTACTCTGTGTGTTAAATAAACAGGTTTTTTCACTTTCCTCCAAGAAATTCCTTTTGTTTGATGGGGGCAGGGGGTGCCCAAACCTGCCTTTTTGTAGAGGAGATGTTCATTTCAGGATGTTTTCTCCTAACTTGTCTCAAACTGAGACAAATTCAAAAGTAGCTGGTTTAAGACTAAGGAAGGCAATTCTGTCTTCTGCTTCCTGCAATCTCTGCTGCATTGGTACAGTAGTGGCAAAGTAGCTGAAAGCTGATCTTTATAAAATGTCTCTCCAATCATCAGCTTTCAACCATGCAAGCCTGATTTTTCACACAGAGGAGGCTGGGAGTGGCAGAAGTGCCTTTTCAAGGGTGAGATTTGCTTGAGCTGGTCATGAAAACTGCACCCCGAGGGCTGCTGAATCAGGTTGCTTGTAAAAGTCAAGAGCATTTTGATGTACAAGATATTTATGTTCCCTCTTGAAGTGTTATAATGAGGCTAGAGAGATAGCATCAGGGAAATGGGGTCACAGAGCAGAGCCCTGGGAAATCGTGTGCCTGGCTCCTGTGGTGTTTACCTGGGGATGTGTTTTGGTTACTGACTGCTAAATATAGCAAAGCTGGAGCTGCATTATCATTCTGCTGAATGTCAAAAAGTTTGTTGTGTCTTACTGGAGAGCACATCACTGTAGCCTTAACCAGATGTAATACAGAGGCTGCTGATAAGCACAGCTCTCTTACCATCACTTTTATTTCATTTTACCTTCAGGAGGAAGTGTTTGTTGAAATTAAGTTTTAGTTCCCAAAGATGAAGATTTTTTTAGCTGGAATGGGATTCGTGAGGAAGAATTCACTGTGCATTTACCAAAGCTGAAATTTGGTGGTTGTGATGGGTCTGCTTTGCAGTAACAATGCACTGGGTGGCAGTGCTGTTGGAACAGAAGCTACCATTGGTGTTTGGAAACTGCTCTTGTATGGAAGAAAAAAAAAGGCTATTAAGACATTCTTCTGTGAAATAGCTCCAGACAAAGCACTGAGCACACAGCATTGTGTGGGAGAAGAAAAACGTGCATTAAGTCTTCTTTATCTGTTGCATGAGTAATGAAAACTTAGGTAAATATGCCTTCTTATAAACTGTATTTATGTTATTCTTAGAGAGGAAGCAATGGAAATGCCTCTGTCTTTCAGATGTAGGTATGGAGTGTAGGTAAGTATGATGGATACTTGATGATAATGTAGATAAGCATTGCATGTCCATTATCCCTGTGGATCATGGAAGAAAAGAAACCAACTAAAAGCAATTCCTCGTGACCATTACTCAGAAACTTCAGCAAAGTCCCAGAGCCTCTAATCCAGGGTGTTAATGCTATGAAGTCTGTGTTAGAAGGACAGGGTATGAGAGTGTGAATAACCTGTCAGTTTAAGATTATATTTATTTTTTTCCCCCACTGGTATGTACTGCATGTGCTTCAGCAGGGAGATGATGTGGAGGTTAAAAGGCTTTGCTAGTACAGTTGCAATTTTCTTCAAATGTATCTGAACTGGCCAGTGAGAAAGGGATCCCAGACTGTGTTGGTTCAAGTTCAGAAAAGTGCTGTGACAGCCTGCCAGCATGAGTCATGTATTTTGGGAATGTTTGTGCTTCGTAGGCTGTTCCCCAATAGAAGACACTTCTCTTTTGGACAACTTTCAGCCTTGTGCAATCAGTCCATCTGCTTTAAAGATAAATATATATATATAAATAATGAGATGATACTAACAGATTGACATTTCATGGAATTTCAGGGATGAACCTGTCTGCTGAAGTCAGAGGCAGCTTTGCCATTAGCCATTGGGTTTGGTCACTGCATAGTCTAACAGTGCAGTTGCCTTTATAGACTTGAGTTGTCTAAAGGCATTCTGTAAATGTCAAACAACGTTTGACTGGGGTTCCTTGTGCATTATTTTGTGAGTTATTAGGCTTTGGAAACTAGATTTTAGAAACCTGTCCATATGTGGAATACTTTAGAAAATCACCTAAAGATATATGAGTACCAGACCTGGTATTCCTAGGTTTCCAATGCCTGGATTTTGAGAGCTGCAGTCTTTAAAAGGGCTGGCATCTCCAAAGAAAAGAGGATTTTTTGCTGTGATGTTCATTGAGCTTTGGAGATGGTTCTGTATTTGGACCATCCTTTCAACCCCTGACATACCCCTGTGCTACAACCCATAAATCACCCAGGGAAAGGCACGAGGTGTTTGAAGTTGTACCACAGTTCTCTGGTGCCACAGAGCCTGACATCAGGGGTGTGGGTTTTATCCTTCCTGCTGTGCTTGCCTGATGTTTGAACTCTGTGTAAGTTGACTCAGAGGATCCTGGAGTTTCAGCTCTGGAGTCCAGGAGAGCAGAAAGGATGTTCTTGGCTCCAATGCCCTAACTGGCTTGTCCTTTGTCTAGGACAGTGCAATTTATTCTTTCCAAGCAAATATTTACTAAGTAAACGGCGGGGGAGAGTTCGTATACAATTTGTTGGCATTACGTCAGTAAAGATTTATTCTGTTGTGTGTTTTAGAAGTTTAATTAACATGAGCTTTGCAATATGTGCTGGAAAGTAAACAACAGGAGCATCTTTATTTACTTGGCAGAAGAGTAATGCTTCTTTAGAGGAAGATATGAAAGCTTTTCCTGGTGCATGCAGCTGTGTTCGCTGGTACCAGGCAGGCCATTCCTCAGTGCACTTAAAACACTTCTTAAATCCCCTGTACATCAGGCTTAGGGAGAGTAGAGCCCTGTATAGATCTCACAGTCAGCCTTTGCACAGGGAATGAGTTTTACCCCACTATCTGAACACCCTGCAAACAAGCACTGAGACCTGAGGCTGAAGGAGATGATCCACTCCATTGGTTTGGCTCTTGTGCAGAGCTATTTATGGAAAACATACCAGATGCACAGGCTGAGGCTACTTTGTGGATTTTATCATGTTATTGATCAAAAATATCCAACATGAGCAGGATTGCCACAACTGAGCTGTTTTCATTTGGAAGGACTTCTTGGCTGGGAACTTGGCTGTCCACTGAATTATAGATCCCAGCCAGCAGCATTTTACAATAGAGTCCTGATATAACCTTTGGCAGAGGACCACGGATGGCAACCATGAGAAGGTTACTGTGCTTTTGATGCTGTCTGCCCTGTTTTCACCCCCATAACCAGTGTGTTCTGTCCTGTAAGTGACACACCATTCTCTGACATTGTCAGGTTCTGGGGCCTTTGCAGATTATTTACATTTCCTTTGGTGATTCCAAGGTGCAGGCTGATCAGTGGTGAAAAGTCACTGCCAGCAATGGGAGCTGTAGTTAGAGGTAAGAAATCACCTTACTGGAGCTGTCAGCCCTGTGAGATTTTAGCTATCTGACCAAGGAGCCTTCATGGGATTCCCTGGAATTCCCTGTGTGCTCAGGGCCAGTTATAGGTGTACCTGTGTTGGACTTGGGCTCAGCTGGAAAGGAGAACAGTCCTGTCCTGGGAGAGGTTTCTCCAACATGATCATATCCTGGGCTCACAGACAAGGTCTTTTCTTACTGAACTGCATCCCCCAGTCTGCTGGAAATGTTCTCATGCTCCTTCTGGTCCTTTTGATGCAACATCTCACATCTGGGATAATGATGTCTTTGAACTCCCTTTTTTCCAAGACAACTTTCATCATTTCATAAGCAGCTAAAATATGCACAGGCACTAACTTCCCTGTTAACATCACATTTATGACAGGCTCGACAACAAGGAACAGATTTCTTGTTCATGGTCAGCCCTGTTTGGCTGAACTGAACATAAGTCAAACTTCTCTTTTCTCAATTCATCTATTAGTGGGTAACTGACCTTTCCCCCTTCTTCATTCCCATTCCTCTTCCTGTTTTGTTCTTCAAATATCATTTAAATTATGTTAAGTTAAATTCTATAGAAATGCTATTGATTGCTCTGCTGTTCAGATTTGTCCACTCTGTTATTCTAAGGCCTCAGATTGATAAACAGGTTTCTAACACCCTGAGGGAATGACTCTTTTTCCAGGTTGACACTGTAGAAGAGTAGGATAGAAGTATATTTTTCCCAAGGTTGTGCAAGAACAGGCACAGTGTTTAATTGTCCCTCATCTCCCCATACATCTTTATTGCTCTGCCACTGTGAGTAACTTGTTACTGGTTGATTTGTTTGTAGCCATCCCCTGCACTTTGACAGAGAAATTGTAGTGAGTGATAGGTTTTTGTTTTTCCTCTGGACCTTTTTAAAACTCTTCTTTCATCTGCCTCCTGATTTTGCTCTGCCTATTGAGATTTCATGTATTCTGGGGGGCTGGCAGTCCAGATGTTTTCATGACAATGGTGTCTTTATCATCAGGATTTCATAATTAGGCAATTATTTTTTTTACAATACAGTCATTCTGAGATTTTTGTGTAATAAGCAGTTAGATACTATAATTTGCTAGAAATGCCTTTTCTGTGTAAGTATGGATTAGAATAGGTTTTAATTTTACAATTTCAGAGATCTAAATTAGACATTGTAGTAAAGAAAAATTACTCCTTGTGTCTATTAGAACCTCTACGTTTGTGTTGTGCTTATGCCAGCCAGAGTAAAATAGTTCCATATGTTTTTAATCTTAGGTTAAGTTAAAACTGCTGGGAAAAGAAATGGTGGGGAAAAAAAAAAGATTGTGATGATGCAAGAAAATGTAGCAAGAATTTTTAAGATACTGCAGTGCCCTGTCCCTTCCTGCTCTACAGTGGAAAGCCCAAGTGTCAATAGAAATAGAATTATAGTCAGTTGGAGCCAGCTGGAAGGTGGAATAACTTCAAGACACTTTATTCTAATTATTTTTGCATGTAGCTGGAATATTCAACCAAAAGTATTTTCACTTCTACCTCTTCCTATTTTTGTGTGTGTGTGTGTTTCAGCTGAGAGATGCGGTGGAAGCAATTGCCTGCACAAATTGGCATATTTTGGTGAAGAATCATTTCCCATCATTTCCCTAAAGAGCTCCCTTTTTAATGTCTCTCACTCTGTCTTACCACTCATTTCTTTTCCCTGATGGGAAGTAAAATATTAATCCTTTCAAATGTTAAGCCTGAGTTTAGTCTTAGTTTATGTTTTAGTTCTTAATGGCAAGTGTGAAACACTGGTTTCTAAGGATGTTCAGTGGCAGATAGAGTTGCAAAGAACACTGGATGAGTATGATTTCTGTTTCTGTCCTTTTTTCCTTTGTAGTAGAAAACTGCCTGGAAACTTTATTCCTAGTCCATCTCCATTTGTGTTTTGATGGGAAAACTCCTGATGACTTTAGGCAAACAAAATGCTTTGAAGATGGGGATGTTTTGCTGAACTTAAGCAAGTGTTAAGCTTAACTCTTCAGCTTAATTTTTCTTAAGCAGGGACTATTTGAGGATGTCAAGTGCCACAGGTTTCTTCTCTGCAGGCTGGCAACACTCTGTCCAGGTGCATTTCAAGCAGTGATGCCACTCCTGTCACTGAAAAAGAAAGAAGATAAACTCTGTATAATTTGCAGGGGAAAATCCCTAGTAGCTCATGGGTTGTCCTAGGGAAAAGGGGTGCTGCACATCCTTGAGAACATTTTTTTTTTTCTGCCATATTTAGCACTCCCCAAAATCCTTTACTCACCAAATCAGAGGTGAAAAAGTGATGTGAGTATGGGGTCAGCTTGGGTGGTTGGAGGAAAGGCTGTGGTGTGGGAGAAATCTGGGGCAGCAGAGTGGAAGGGGAAGACAGATGCCATCCCAGAGGTGGTAGGGGCTGATGGCAGCTGCTGTTGCCTTGTTGAAGGGAGAACAGGTATAGAGAGCTTTTGGCTGGTCACAGGGGTCCTTAAGCCTTTTCTGCCTTTAAAAACTGAGCTGTGAGCTCTCTGAACACCACATCAGTCAGACTGAGGGAGCTGGGATGAAAACAGCTAAAGCAGCACTGCAGAGGTAAAACAGGGCTCCTTCATGAGGGCTTTCCTTGGACAATCTCTGTGGCTGTGAAGCTGATGGTGGCACTAATGCTGCAGACAAAATTGAAGGTTGCTCCATGTGTCAGCATGCTGGACTCCAGGGCCCAGCCTCTGGGACACGTGTGTACAGATGGTGGCTGTGAACCACTTGAGGTTAGAAACCACTCACTCTGCATCTTCCTGTCTAAACTAAACAGATCCTTGTGGTCAGCATGAAGTAAATGATGGCCAGGTCTCATCTAACCCTTTCCAACCAGCCCCTCTGTTTGCCTCTGAGAAGTTAAGTAAGAGGTGACGTCGCAGTCTGAGCTCGGGGTGGCTTTCACGTTACGTGGTGCTCCAAAAGTAGGTTACTGGGTCAGGAACAGCAAGTTCTGACTGTTTGCCAGCTCGGCCCTTTTTTTTTTTTTTTTTTTTTTCCCCATGATGTTTATACTGCTGTGACCTGCCACGCTGAAATGAGACTAAAATGAACAGGAGCACTGCTTCAAACCAGCGAGGTGGGGGTGATGGAGCTCGTGCTTCTGTACCTGTGTCTGATTATTGGTCTGCAGGATGCTTGCTGCATGGGGGGCTCCCCTTTTGAAGAGAAAAGTAAAGCTAATTGGAACCCAGCAGCTAGAAAAAAAAGGCTGTAGTTTTTAGATGATTAGCTTGAAGCTGAAAAACTTTCTAAACTCACTGGTGGATGAAGAGATGTGGGCTCACAAATTCAGTACTAGGAGAATTTACTCCCAGATCCTGGGTTGTGTTAGAGGAGATCCCTTGGGACATCTGGAACATTTGAATCTAGCTCACAACAGTGAATCTTGGGACAGCTGAGTTTTGATTCTGGTTGTGATCAGTTTGAAATACCTCTGGCTGTTTGCACTGCTTTGTCCAAAACTGGTTACTCCCTCCCTCACACCCCAGCCCTGTGTACTGTCCTTTTATTCCTCACAAAGCCAGAGCTCCAGACCTGCTCAGGGCATGGGGACAGAGGGCAGCTCCTGCAAGGGAGTGGGAAACCTGACAGAGAACTGCAGCCTCCTTCCCAGAGAGAGCACAGGGACAGGAGGATAATGGTTGTTCTCAGAGATCTTAAAGGTCTGGAGCAGCATCCTGAACCCTGCTGTGATGTTGTATTTCTGTGACTGCAGAGGTGTCAGGCTGCACGTGGGTGTTCACCTGTCCCAAGCATTGGACCCCACATCCCTGCAGTGCTGGGGTTGGCAGCCTGGAGCAGATCTCTCACCCTGCTGCTGCCACAGGCTCCATCACTCCACTCCTGGTTTGCAGGGCAGGCATGAGCTCTTTCTAGTCCAGGTCACTTGCAGCTGGACAATCTTATATCCAAAGGGAAATTCCTTTGGGTTGGAGGCAGGTTTTCCTCTTGCTCAGGACCTTTGTGCCCAGATTTCTAGAGCATGGCACTGCAGCTCTCCTCCCCCTTGTTAAGGGCAAAGAGTGGGGTACACAAGGAATGGGTGGCCTGGCTTCAAATATTTGAATAATCTCACCAATGAAAATATGACTCAAAGCAAAGCCTCAAGATGTGTTCAGTGGCTCTCTGCCAAAGCTGACTTAAGAGGAAACTATGTGGGCCATTCAGTCAAGTGATTCATCAAGCTTTCAGTGCTTCCGAAAACTCATCTAGAAGAAATTAAACTTTAAAAAAAAAAAAAAAAAGAAAAGACAGCAGGATTCAAAGAGAGATTGCACCTCACAAAATCTGTCTTAAATCACAGAGAGCTTTCTGCTGCCAGACCAGATGTAGCAGGACAGAGAAAGAGCAGCATCAGTTAATGCTCATTGCTGAGTTAAAATGGCATCTAATCACTATGCATCAGCAGCACTCGCAGAAAATGGTCTGTGCAGCCTGCAGAAGCCACCCTCAGCACTGCCTTGCACAAACCTCTTTGTGTTCCTTGCCCACCACTTGGAAATATCTGCAACTGGAGGAAAATGATGTTGTTTAAAGCTGGGCGAGGTGGGTAATGCAGCTAATAGAAGCACACAGATCTCCATATTTTAAAGCAAGGATCAGCTCATCTCCTTGCTTTCTAATGAAATGCAGTCAGACTGCAGTACCTCACAGAAGACCTGTTATTTATGAGACTATCAACCTCTCAGAGCTGCAAAGGTTCCCCACTGGTGATGGCTCAGCAGGGTCCTGGTTATCACTGCTGACTTACAGTTCCCTCTCTGCTGGCAATAACTTCAGCCACTACCAGAGAATGTATGTTAAACCTCACCCCAAAGACCCCAGTCCTGCCAGGTGCCAAGTGTTTGGTGTGGGAAGCAGCACTACAAGAGGCAGGGAGGAGCTGAACATCTCCCCCTCTTTCCTAGGAGGCTGGATCAGCTTTTATCAGCTGATAAAAGCAGACCTGGCTCTGCTGCCTTCAGCAGAGCTGCACTGATGAATGCTGGTGCAGAATATGCCCAGGTGTCTGTTTAGAAGCTAAAAGTTTAAGGAGAAGTGTACATTTAAATGCAAATTAAATCCTTGCTGGCCTTGTTTCTCAGGGGATTGTGTTGATATTACATTGTCCTGGAAGGTGGTCTGTATGAAAATCCAGCTCCTTCTCTGGTGTGCAGTCCTTGGGGGGGCCTGCAGGCACTGCCCAGCTCCATCTGCCTTTCCCTCCCAGGGTGGGCTTAGCAGAGGAAGTGATGCTCTCTTGGACAGGGACAGCTGCCACATCCCATGTGCCCACTTCTGCTTCTGCCCTTGCATGTTTTGGGGTGTGATCTTGTGCAAAGCCTGTAGCTCTGCCTGGCCTTGATTTCTCTCTCTCAGAAAAACAATGGTGACAGCACTATCTGAATGCCTTTACCTGTCAGTTTTTGGTTTTTTTGTTTTTTTTTTTTCCTTTTGAGTATAAAGTGACACAAAAGACCAGAAATCTGTGTCTGCTCTTCATTCCCTGCTGCACAAACAAGGAATGAAGCCCAGCTTCCAGCCCAGCTTTGTCACTTCAACAGCTGTAGCACTAAAACAAAAATAAAGCCTGATGTTGGGCTTCTGCTTTGGAACTCACAAACCATTATATATACAGCAATGGAATGCCCTAATAACACTCTGCTTCCAATCAAAGAACTGATGGAACCAGATGTTCTTTAAGGTTCCTTCCAACCCAAATTATTCTGTGCTTCCATGGTTCTCTCCACCTACAGGGATTCTGACCTATGAATCTATAGTTACACTTAATAAGATGTAACAGTTGCTCAGGGGACTGATAATAGGATACAGAGTCCTTTATCTCTGTGTCATGTGTTGAAATCCAGACCAGGCCATTAGCAATTAAAAGGTCTTACCATCTGATATCTGTCCAGTGACCTGTGCAAAAGGAGCCTCAGCTCAGCAGTCAGTGCATGAACTCTTCAGGTTTTAGATTGCTGGGTTTTTTTTCTCTCTTTTCTCCTTTTTTTTTTTTTTTTTTTCTTCTTCTGTAGGGAGAGAAGTGTCTTTTTCAATCCCATCCCTGCCCTCTTTAGCACCATGACCAGCTGTTTGCAGGCAGGCATGGGGCTGTGGTGTTTTCCCTCCCTAAGGATGGTTTTCCAAACCAAAGCTGAAGTGTTTGACCAAGACCCTTGGGAGAGCAGCCAGCACTGGCTCTAAACTCATACTCAGTTTGTTTTGGGACTAAATACACAGTTGCTTTTTCTTGACATCTTAATACAGCAGCTATTTAGGCATATAAAAATAATAGCTCATAAAGTAAGATTGATGGGTTTCCTCTCTTTCTGTCTATATGAAAAATACCCCAAATATTTATTTTGAAGAGTAGTTGAAAAATGGAAAAGAAAGATGAAAACCTTTACTTATTGCTGCATTTTCATTCAGACACAGACATGCTTGTGTTCCATTAATTTATGGTGACACTTCATATTATATATTTATATCTTTCCCATCTATTTATACCTGCTAAGATTTTTTTTTCCATCTGAAAACCAACGACTAGTGTGAAGGATTCCATAATTACCATTCATTGTAAAAAGTGTTGTGGGAAAGGAGGTTTTCTCTTTTTTTGTCCTCAAAACAAGGGCATGCTAATGTTCATACACAGGTGGTTGTTTTATGGCAGGAAAGACTTGTTACAATGGCTGGCCAAGCACAGAATTCAAATTCTCTGTGAGCAGGAGCCAGGTCTGGGGTTTGCAGCTGGGGTTTGAGCAGTTCCCTGTCAGTGGTGGGAGCTGGGGATGGGCAGCCCCACCTTGGTGTGAGCAATTATTGAGGTGTTACCTTTTAGTCATCCTATGTGGGTGTCAACTTTAGGCCCAGAACCTTTAGTTTCATGAAAACCAAGCAGGAGAACTGGGGATTTCTCCCTTTACCATGGATTTATAACACATTGTGATGTTCCAAAAATTGGCTTTTTCTCTGTGTTAGTAAGGAGGACCCCTGTTTTGGCAAGAGAAGGCTGGTAGTGCAATCTCCCTAAGTTTATAGAAGGCATTTTGTAACAAATTCCTTCAGGTCATCTCTTTATGTAAGTTCTGACCTGGCACAGCTGCCTGAGCTCCCAGATCCAGGTGGGAAGATTAGCTCCTGTGCAGAGCACAGTGACTGCTGGGGCTGTGAGCTGCTCTCACGTGAGGAACACCCTGCCCTACATTGGACTCCCAGAAGGAATCATGGGCTCACTTGGAAACTTTTGCAGAAATCAAGGCTGGATCCAGCCTTGCTTATCAAGCTCAATGGGGGCCACACCAAATCCATGCAGCTCTGCTGCCTCCATCACCATGGAATGATCCCAAACCTGGGGTACCCAGGGTGATGCTCCTGGAGACAGGAATGGTGCTGATGGACTTCCTTCAGAGCCCAGGGGTGTCAGTAGTGCAATTCCCTCTCTGGTGTTTGAAATGCAAGTCAGCTAACACCTGGAATACCTGGCTGTGTCATGGGAGGTGGTTTGCAGAATTTACATCAGGATATGATTTATGTATCTGCAGGGAGAGTTCTTTACTGAGTATTTTTGATTCAGATTTTGGAACTTGCCAGAGGAGAGGAAAGGAGAACCTCCACTAGAATGAACTAGAGATTTGAATTTTCTTCCTTTGTGGGTTTGCTATCCACCCATCCAAAGAGATTCTTAGACTCTCCCTGTGTTTTTCCCTTTTTGTATTGAACACACTGAGCTGCTGATGGACAGAGATGCCATTAAGAAAAGCACATGTACTGTACACAGCAGGATCACAAGCATCCTCGTGGATGCCCTTAATAAAATGTTCAGCTTTTGAAGGTCAGGGAAGGCTGTGATACAGATCAAATCCTTAGATCAGCTCTTGGCATGCTCCCTTCTCAGCAGCTTCCCAGATGCTCAGTGGTGCTACTCCAGCTGAATTAAGTGGACAAAGTCAAGCTTGAGCATTAGCTACATTTTCTTAATTGCAGCAAAATATGAGAAAAAATTAAATTCTAGAGCAGGTAAACTAATTCTAGAGTAGGGTGGGGGTTTTTTGCATGTTTTGGGCCACCACAGGGTGTAATTAACCTTTTAAATACTAGACTCATAGAAAAGCCTTGAGGGCTCACAGCAGGCTATCCTCCTGCCTGTGGCAGTGATGTTCTTGCAGCTGCTCAGGGCTGTTCTTTGCAGTGCTCTGCTGTGGTGTCCCATGCCCTGCTCAGCTGCCACTGGAAATTGGGCCTGTCCCATTACATTTTAAAAACTGCTTAGAGGCCTGATTTATAAAACACAAATCTGTCACACTGACAGTGTAGATTTTTGAATATGCTCAAGCTTTGAAATTGTCTGTTTTGACTTTTTCCAAAGTTTTCTTTTTGGCAGCTCAATGGCAGTGCTCCCTCCTGGGACTGACTTATGGGGAAGTAAGGACATATAATGTACTTACAGGTGTAAATGGTGTCTGGTTTTTGCCCTGAATGGAATATGTGACAAACCCAGAGGTTAAATAAGTTCATCAGCTATGTACTTGTAACTTTCTTTACACTAATTATGATGAAGTTTTGTACTTTTGTGTCAGTTTTGACATGTAATAATAGTGGGTAGTCATGGAGCCTTTTATACTGACTGCAGTGTGTGAGGGCACTTATCCCAGCTCTGAAATACAGAGCTCATTAAAATGGGATTGAAGCATTTAACATCAATTGTTGTGTTTTCTATTTGTATTCAAAATGGCCAGCTCCATTATATGGGGCACATTCAAAACAGTTCTGCTGAAGTCACAAAGCCCAAATTTACACCCTCAGAAACACAAAATCAGTCTCTCCTAAATGTTCTTGGAAAAATTGAGTTGCTTGTTTTTAGATGAGGTCATTTACATTATTTCAGAAGAAATTTTTTACAAATACAGAAAAAGAGAGTGAGAGAAGGAGAATTTCTCTTTCCTACCTCATAACCCCAAGAGCCTGAGGAATTGGGGGGCCCAGAGTCAGACAGAGCCCACAGTACAGGGGATGGGTCAGGATGCAGGGAGATGTGGGGACTGGAGCCTGGCATGGCCCAAGGTCTCAGTGGAAATCCCAGTCCCTCTGTGCTGCTCATCCATGCAATCTCCAGCTCTGCAGAGAGGTTTCCTGAGGAACCAGCTGTGCTTCAGCCACTGCCTGCTCCTCTGGCCACTGCTCTGGCTCCAGCCCACCTTCCATTCTTCCTGCTGCTCATCTCAGCTGTTGTGGCACAGCCTCTGTCAGCTTGAACTCTGCTTGTACCCTTTCCCTTCTGAGCTTAGAGATCCATGTTTGGGCACATCCTCTTGAACAGCTTCGACCAAGCATGAAGGGAGGCATTCTGCAGTGCTGCAGAGCCTGGGACTTGTGCAGCAGCTGTGACCCTGCAGGTTCCCATGCAGTTGGGTTTGCATCAGCTGTTCCTTTCCCCCTTTTGCAGGTTCCAATACACCTGGATTTGCATCAATTGTTCCTTTCCCCCTTTTGCAGGTTCCCATGCATTTGGGGTTTGCATCAATTGTTCCTTTCCCCCTTTTGCAGGTCCCAGACAGCTGGGTTTGCATTAATTGTTCAATTCCCCCTTTTTTCTGAGCACTGGAGTCCCTGTGCTGCTGGGGGATGCTGGATGTGTGTAGTCCAGGCTTGCCTGGGACAGGCTGAACTTGTGTCCTCCTCAGCTGGTTTGTAACTGCTCACTGAGATCTACACTCCCTTCTGGCAGTTTGCAGGAGGTTGTTTTTTCTCTTAGTGACCAGCTTGTGGGCTCTCTGGTTTGGTTTTGGTCTCAGTGCTGAAGGTTTCACGTTGGTCCCTGGTTATAATTACAGTCATCAGGCTCAGGGCTGTATTTTCCCTTCTGCCTTGCCATGAACACAGAAAATGCAGTGCCAGGGCACAGGGAAGGTGATAACACTGAATCCACAAAGTGCATGCAAGGCTGCTACTGCTCAAAAAGGGTACTCCCAGCTTTGGCCATATATATATATATGTTTTATATATATATATATATGTTTTATGTTCATTGCCATTTAAACACACAAGTGTAATACACATTTCAAAATAAAACACACCATCAAAGAACCATTTCCTGCCCATTGTGGAGGGTCTCTGAAGATAATGGAATAAACCCACTTGCAATTGTTGTTTTGCAGCAAGTGCTGGTACATTTTTTAAGCTACTGACAAGCCTGTTAAATAACTGGCCATCTTTTTAAGCTCAGGCACCCTGGAGTGTAGGAGGCGAATAATTCTCAGGGGGGATTTAACACAGTTATGTAAAATAATCTGAAGCCATCCTGGTTGCTCCAGAAAGATTATAATTAAGCATGGGTTTGTTTTTTAAATGTCTGCTGTCATCAG
The DNA here is from genome assembly GCA_013389925.1 of Aegithalos caudatus. Taxonomy (NCBI): domain Eukaryota; kingdom Metazoa; phylum Chordata; class Aves; order Passeriformes; family Aegithalidae; genus Aegithalos; species Aegithalos caudatus. The sequence goes on from WEIU01014851.1 coordinate 1,996,225, forward strand.
TTGATTCTTCTTTGCAACAAAGCAAAACAAAAGTCTTTTTCTCATTTGTCTGAGAAGCTGTTTCTGTTCCTCTCCTGAAGAGGAAGATGATTTGGACGTGTTGATGAATGCTCTGCTGTCAGCCTGGGTATTTATGTCACAGAATATCTTTTGAATGGTGATTTTTAACATCTGATGAATGTTCCATTCCGTTTGAGCAGAGAAGCACTGTTGTGCTGGGCTAGATGCAGAAGGGTCTCAGCACTCCCTGCCCAGTGTCACCCTCTGTGAGGGCTTGCAGGCAAAGTCCCTGGGTTGCTGTTCAGCCTTGCCAGTCAGGAGCTTGGCAGATGCTTAGTTTAAAGTTGGGGAAACAGATTTATTTTTTTTTTCCACAGGAGCCCATAACAAGCAGATTTTACAGCATTACCCTGACATGATACACACAGCCTGTGTACCCTGATGTGCTGTGTCCCTGTGCAGGGTGAGCAGGGGGCCCAGGCTGTCCCTGGAGCATTTTGTTACCTTCTGCTTCCACCCATTTCTCTCCTGAGTCCCCACACTGTGTGTGTCTTCTGCCTCCTTGTTCACATCACCCTGCCCTCCACATTACAAGTTTCTTTTATATCCTGGGTAGTAAAATAGCTTTTGAATGAATCTGGACATGTCATGATTTAAAGAGAAAATCCATCCCCGTGCCAGCTGGCTGGGAGTTTGTCTATCTGTGCCATTGCATCAGCTGCCACCTGTGCCACACATCTGAGAAGGAAACCCTCAGCTTGTGTTTGATAAGCTCCTAGCCAAGGCAGATAAGTCACTGTGCTGCTGACAGCCTCCCACAGCTGCAGGGTTTAACCACAGTGGCCACAGTGGAGCGAGATTGTGGAAGTTATTAACTCATACCCAGTTTATTTTCTTAATGATGCTGTCATTTTTTAATTTCACCATGAGTAAAGCAGAACTTCTCACAAATGGCTGTGTTTAGGGTCGTTTGGGTGCCCTGCAATATGTTCACATATTTTCCACTGCTGAATGAGAAGGGGAAGATGAATGTGATGCTTCTTGTAGGTGTCTGTCTTGCTTGTGGATGGTCTAGATTTCTGCACAGCTCCTTCTCTGTTACGTGGGGCTTTCAGATTTCTTTATTGATTACAGTGGTTGCTTTTCTAATTAAAAGAATTCCCAAGTCTAACTATTGACTTGGACAGCAAATGTGCCAGGTTATTAAAGATAAGAGGCTTTTGTCAGAAAATATCATACCCTCTCTGACAAAAGAGGTCAGTGTAACTCGAGCAAAAGAGTGTCCTAAAAATCACAAAACAAGCAGAGGAAATGAGAAAGTAGGAGCCAGGCAAATGCAGCTTATGTAATCCCAGCAGAGCAAGTAGGGCAGGGAGAGAGCACCAAGCTCAGCTTTGTGCTGCCTGCTCTCAGGGCAAGGCAGGGCTGCCTGTGTGCTCCTCCTGCACAAAGGGGCTGATCCCAGGGTGCCTGCATGGCCAAACAGGGCAGGGACCTGCCCAAGGTGAAGGGGCAGTGATGGGAAAGTGCCTTTTTTTGGGGTGAGCCTTCACAGGGCCTCTTTGTACAGCTCCAAGGGGTTTTGAATGTGCATTTCAGCTCCTTCTGTAAAGTGTTCCTTCCCAGCTCTTGGCACGCCCTCCCCAAGATGTTACAACAGCAAAACCATTTCCAGAAAACAGAATTTCCTGCAATGAGGTTGAAGTCACTGGGCAGCCTCCCATGCCTTGCCCAACAAACTGCAATGGCAAGAGAAGCTGCATGCAATGTTTCTGCCTCTGAGTCAAAGCCTTTGAGGGAACCTTTCTCCCTCCACTCTTCCTAGAAACAAGTCAGCACAATTAACTGGGAGTAAGCATGGAGTTCTTAAATAATTCCATTTGCTTGGCATGAATCCTGCCCTGGGGAGCCTGAATTCCTTGAGGTAATCCATGCTTACCCTTGCTGCAGTTACTCACACCTCTGGCCACAGGTTTCATATGTGGTTCTCAGTGTGTTGTGGTACTTACAGGACTTGCAACATTTTATTTGTATACTCACCTCCATCACCTGGGGACATGAAATTCCTGCTTGTAAGGGTCAGCAGACAGGTGTTTGGTGCTGGGCAAACACAGGCAGGCAGCAGGGGTGATTTAACAGCCAGCCCTGGCACTGGGGGTGTGATTTGGAGCCCTGCTTGCTCCCAGGCACTGGGGCCTTTTGATGCTGAACAAGCACAGAAGGAGCAGCATCAGCACCCACAGGGGTGCAGGAGGGTGCTGGAGGCAGGGGTGGATCCAGGCAGCATTGGGAGGAAATCAGGATGACCAGGAGCTGTTTCCAGGCTGGCTCTGAAGGCTGGCTGGGTTTTTGTGATGCAGCTGCTTCTGAAACCCTTTCACAGTGACAGCAGGGCTGCAAACAGTGAGGTTTTGGTGAACACACACCCATACACGTAAGAACCAAATGTGGTTTTGGTCCTGCTCTCTTCACATCATTAACTGGTCAACCTTTCCATCCTCCACCTCAATTATTTTCAATTTCCTTATGCTTTTAAAGAGCTTTACCCTACATCAGATGATTTTTTTCCACTTTCTTGTATAAATTTTACCCTTGTCTCCAGTCCTGAAGTATTTATAGCTCAATGGCACACATAACCATTTGGCATACAGTAATTTCTCTTTGAATTCTTTCCATATCTCTCCTGTGTGCTTTTCCACCCACACGTGTTCCATTCCCTTATCCCAAAGGATGTCTTTATTCCTCCTTTATGCTTCTGGTATCTCTATTGTTTTTTTCATGTCTTTCTTCTTGATGGGTTGGGTGATTTTGCACATCACACAGCTTGAAAAAAATCTCCCTTCAGACTCTTTCATTGAACCAAATCTTACTCATCTGATATGCACACAGACTGAAATTCAATCCTGAGTAAAAGAGCAAACCAGCTGCTGCAGAGAACCTATTTTTGAGGATTTTTATGTGACAAAGGCCTCAGATTGGCCTCTGCACAGGGAGTAACTCAACCCACAAGAGTCTCACTGGCCACAGCACTGTCGTGACCTTGAGGGCTGTAATTGTACCTCGATTTTCTTGTTGGCATTTTCTTTTCTATGGTATTTTTGCACCACAAGCAGAAATTTTTTTTTTTAATGTTGATAATTTTTTTCTGATAATTCAAAATGTGTAAAGTTTTGCTTGCTTGTTTTGGTTTTTTGTGGTGTTTTTTCCCCTGTTTTTATTTATCCCTGTAAGGTAATACATAGGGAATAGCTGCCTATGGCAAGCACAGGGGTGTGGGCTGATAGAGAGTCATGCATCAAAAGATACAGGGAAGGCAGGCTCACAGGATTGAAAGTAATGACTGGATGAGACTTTAGGAGTCACAGTTAAATAGTCACAGTGCATTAGTTAGAAGGACTGCAGTCAGGGATATTAAGTGATATTACTTCTGCTCATACAAGCCTTCCTTTAATTCAGGAGGAATGATGGAAGTGTGCAGAGGAGGATGAGGCAACAGGAGTGACAGAGGGATTGGAAAATGCACGAGTTGGTAAAGCATCCACAACTTCCACCAGCTGCTCTTGCCAAAGAAAAGGCTTAGGGCTGGTTTGGCTGCAGTCTGGAAAGTGCTAATATTCCCTACAAGGAATGTTTCTGAGTAGGGACTGCTCCTATTTAGCACATAAAGGCATTATGAGAGCCTGGAAGTTGGAGTTCTCCAATCAGTTCAGTTTGCAGAGATCACTGTGGCTCTCAGAGCTCAGCTCCTCCCGTGCAGGGCAGTTCCAAGTGCAGACAGAGAAATATAAGTAACATCCTTTGGCCTTATTTTTCAAAGATAAAGAGTGCCAAGAATGAGTTGAAATTTCCTTAGCATTTCTGAAAATCAAGCCATAACTAATTAACCCCTGCATGCCATTTGGCCTAATTATTTTTTTTCCCCCACTTGATTTAAAAGAGGAAAAGAGAAACTTTGGACTTCTCAAAACTTTGCAGCAAGTTTGTGGTCAGAACTTGGAAGATCCTGAAACATCACCCCATCACTACTTCTTCCCCCTTTCTATTTGAATGAGTTTTTACCATCACCAATGCAACTTGTTGTATAGCATAGACCATAAAGGACAAACTCCAGGAATACCCCTGACTGCATTCCCATTCAGAGCTGGGATATGCCAGCCAGGAGCACATCCTGCCTTTAATTACTCTGAAGAGGTCTTGGTGATTTGGTGTCCTACATCAGCATTAGGAAGCTCGGGCATTGAATTGCTATAAATCAGGAGCTTTGCTGCTCTCACAACAAGCCCAGTGGGAGCCTGACTTTCTCAAAGATCTTAATTAAAGAGTGCTTATTGTCAGCTCACCCCTGTAGCCCATTAGAGCTCCGCAGAGATTTCTGTTCTCCAACATCCTCGTGAAAAGTGGGACAGTCCCTGCTTCTGAGGAAGCTCTGTGTTCATAATCACTTCCTCACATGTCAATACAGTCCTGGTGATCTTATATTCATGTTGCAATTAGCTGGTGATAGGTGTGAACAGGGCATATCTGAATAACTGTTTATGGAGATCCTGTTGGCCAGGCAGTTATTCAGCAGAGTCACAATTCTCCTCCTAGCTTGTACTTTCTCTGCCTGTATCTCAGTGTGGTTGCAAGAGCAAAAGTAATGTGTGACATTTCCAAAAAAGCAGCAATTTTCTTTCTGTGGTAGCACACACAACCCTGCCCTCTGAAGGACACAGCCCCTTGTGATTTACAGAGAACCCAAGCTCCCCTGTCATTAAAGGCTCCTCAAAACATTACTTACTTTTGGCTTCAAATCCTTGTCGTGGTAGAGCTGCACTGTAGTTAAATGAATTATTCACACTGACCTCTGCTGCTTGGTAGAACAGCTTCAGGTTTTTTCTGTGCATAGGGCTGGTGTACTTGGGCCCCCATCAGTCTCACCCACCTCCAACAGGCTGTTTGTATGTGTTTTATTATTGAAAAAAAGAGCTGCTCTCAGGCTCCAGGATGCACAGCTGCACAGTCAGGGTGAGAAGAGAGGGGTCAATATTACCCCACCCATGGTGCAAGGAATCTTGTGGGTCAGTTCCTTCCTGGGCTTGTGCCCATCAGGCACAGTCATCACCATGTGTGTCCCAGGAGTGCTGAGAAAGAGTTTTTAAATTGGATTCAGCATGGACACTTCCCCCCATGGCACAAGGACAAGCAGCCACCTCCCTGCATGCTGCACTTGGGCAGTGTTGCAGCCAAGCAAGCCCAGGGATTGCACAATTTCTGGCTCTGCTGGCCAACCCACATCCCAAAGGAGCTGAGAGGACACATTGGTTCTGGTTTGTCCATTACTAAGTATTATTTCCCAATGCATTTATGGAGCCATCCTTCCTCCAAATTTCAGCCTGGAGAGGTCAGAAATATTTGAAGGCTTAAAAAAAAAAAAAAAAAAAAAAAATAGGAAATTTTGTGGATCTAGCTTTGCAAGTAGTTCTTAGAACTTTCATATCCTTCATGATTGCAGCTATAAATAGATCTAGTGTTAATTAAACCAACTAAATGTGCCAATAAGGCTAAGGAGCAAAATGTAGGCTGTCATCCTGCCAGTGGCTATTCCCAGTGCAAAACTGACTTTAACAGAGCCATCTGAGAAGCTTTTTGCAGTGATACCACAAGGAAAAGGCTCCTCTGGCTTGTGTTCTTTGTTATTCCAGTAGGGTTTCAAACTTGCTGAGTTCTTGTGTCCTTCACTCTGCACTAAGCAATCCCTAAATTGTTTTCATTATATTGTGTCATCGTTGTCTTCCTGATGTCTGCTTCCCCACCCAGGAAGTGTTCACAGAATCCTCAGGGAGGACAGGAGTTTATCCTAGAGGATGAGTGGCCCTGGGAGGGCAGTTTTGCCTGTCAGTAAGTGAAATATTGTAAGATGTAAAGCTGGCAGCCACTTGCTCATGGGGTGTTTTGTCCACAGTTCCTCACCCTGCTGTGTCACCCTGCAGATAAAGATGTGTCCAAACACCAACTCCTCCACTGCCTTTTGGCACAGGTGAGGCACTGCCAACCCCACCTGCACACTATGCCTTAAATGCCTGCAAAAACAAAGATTCTCTGGCATGGAGCAAAGCCTTTCCCTCCCTGGCACCTTGCATGCAGGTGGCAGCTGCAGCCAGCCAGGATTGGGAACCAGCTCAGGGCATGGAGGAAGGGAAGAGGCAGGGCCTGAGCAGGGATGCCCAGGGAGGGAGGATTTCCCCATGCATGCCCAATCATTTTTCCTCAGTGGAACTGAGGAACAAGTTTGGCTCATCAGGCACAGGGAGATGGAGCCCCCCAGAGCCCTGGCAGAGGGAAAGGAAAGGCAGCTCCAGTCCTCCTGACATGAAAGTGCTCTGGTTTGGCAAAAGAGGTGGGCTCCTGGCTTTGGAGAAGGGATGTTCAGCAGCAGAAGCTCCTAAGCTGGGTCTGGTGGAGTATCCCCTGGGATGGCACCCAGTGACTGAAGGGAGCAACTTCTGAGCAGCAAAATTCCATATTTGTTTCTAGCATTTGCATCTGGGCTCCAGTTTGTTAGGTCAGGCAAAATGCTCATTTGGTTACACTCATCTGAATGAGGAAAGGTCATGATACAGAGGCAATAAGTCATAGGATCATTGAGTCATGGAAGAGTTTGGGTTGGAGAAAACTTTTAGAGGTCACCTGGTGCAACCCCCTGTGCTCAGCAGGGACATCCCCAACTCCATCAGTTTGCTCAGAGCTCTGTCCAACCTGACCTTGGATGTTTCTGGGGACAGGGCATCCACCACCTCTCTGGGAAACCTGTCAGTGTTTCACTACCCCTTCTTGTAAAAAAATTTGGCGTCTAAATCAACATTTCTTCAGTTTAAAGCCCTTACTCCTTCTTCCATCACAACAGGCCTTGCTAAAAGGACCACCCCTTTGTAGCTGTGAACAGCAGAAAAGCTCCATAAAGGAGGAAATTATTCTTCCAAGGATAACAAATAAGCAGTATCTGGAATGCCTTGGCTCTGCCAACCAGCCTCAGGATGGAGTCTGTCCTGTGGATGCCCACATTTCCAGCACCCACTACACAGGGTGCAAATGCTTTTATTTCTGTTTACTCTGCAGTGTGTCAATTTAATGCCAATTTTATGTCAGTTTACTGTCAATTTACTGTCAGTTTGCTGTCAGGTGTGTCCCCTTCCACTGTGGGCAGGGGAAGCTGCACATCAAACCCTGCCCTGGCCTGGGCAGAGGAAAGCTTGCATTGCTCCTGGTAAAGGGGCAGCTTTTAAAGTAAACTCTCTAGAATGACTTGGTATAGGAAAGACCCATGTTCAAAAGATTGGGCTCCAGCTTCTGCTCCAGAAAAGCTGCCCAACAAAAAGCACACAGACCCTCTTTCATTCTTCTTATAATTAATTGGTGGGCAGAAGCCAGTAAGGTCTCAGGGTCTGGAAATCTGAACAATAAAGAGCAAGCTATTGTCACAGAGAGCAGAAGTTCTCCCAGTTCCCTCTCTTCACCCACCTGTCAGCAAATCTTACACTTATCTGGGTTGGGTCACAGCCAGCTTGCCCTCATTCAAGCCCTGATCCTGGCAGGACAGTAGGTAAGCTGATCAAGGGCTCCAGCCAGCTCCTGCAGCCAAGACCTGAAATAGAAACATGCAGCTGAATGCTGGCTGTGCACAGGGACATCTCCTGGCCCTCATGGGGGAGGAGAGGTTCCTCAGAGATCATTTCACTGCTCTGCTCTGTGCTTGGATCAGTGATAGAAAAGCTCCTGATGTTCACGTGGACAATGGGGTTTGGCTGTGGCTGGCAGGAAATCACAAAGTCAGTTGGTTCAGCACCTCAAACTGTAAGTCATTTTGGAGGAAACCTCTGAAAAGTTGAGGTTTGCCCATCTTCACCAGCAGCTGTAACTCTAACCTGTGCTGAGTAGGAAGAATTAAAAAAAAATTTAAAAAAAATCCAGAGCTCTAGTCTCACAGTCACTAATCTCTGATGAAAGCTGCTTTTCAAAAAACACTGATCTGACTTCTGTGAAATGAAGACATGCTCTCCTAGCTCTTAGGGGCTGTGATGAAACCCTGTGACAGAAGTGCAGGAGCTGCATGAGGCCATGTGCTGCATTTTCCCACCAGGAGGGCAGGAGCTGCAGGCCTGGGTGAATCAGGAGTTTTTGCTCCAGTCCAGGCTCCAGCAGTGGGTCCCAGGCAGGAAGGGAAAACCTTGGGCTTTATCATGGTTGGGAAAAACTCCTTGCTCCCTCCTAACATAAAGGTCATGTTTTTAATCTCTGCTCTCCTCTGGTCCCATCCCCTTATCACCTGAGCTCTCAGGAGCATCTCCAGGTCACTGAGCAGCTCCTGCAGTGCCCATGGAGCACCCAGGAACAGAGAGTGCTCACTGAGGGTCTGTGAAAGGCACAACAGGAACAGCCTGTTCCTCTCTCACCTTTATGGATGAAAGTGGAATCTGGCCCCTAGAATGAAATACTGATTTTTAGTTTAAAAATAATCATTGGGGCTTCTTATCACTTTTTCAACCTGTCTGCAGCTTTTTTGGAATTAGTTCTCATACCTCAACCATTCTTAAGAGGATTTTTCAGTCTGATAAGTCTTTGTTCACAAGAAGCTACATATTTATCTGCTGAGGAGCAGACAGCCAGAAGGGTTTTTGGGCAGATACAAATGCATGAATAGCTAGGCAGAGACTCTGAGAGCTGCAGGTGTAACAGCATGACTGATGGACAGGCAACATTGAGCCACCACCTGCTTGGGGATTTGGGATGGAGAGCACTTCACCCAGCCCTTGCTGAGGCATGGAAATCACACAGGCTGCTCCTGCCAGGGTTTGTGGGTGCCCAAAAGTCCTTCTGTCATCTTTCATCTTTACTGCAAAGCTGGTCTGCCCAGGGAATACAAGTTGTAGAAAATCCAGATTGTGTAAATGTGCTCAGTGTGGAGATGGAAAAATCCCAACCCTTCAACCTGAGCAAAGGCCTGAAGTCACTGTTAATTCTTTGCAAAATTTACCACCCAGCCAAGCAGGAAGGGTTAAAGGCACCAATCAGGCAAAACTTTCTTGGCCATAACCAACCACCAGTCATAATCCAGGTGATTTTTATGGTCCTGTTACTCATCCAGGGCTGCACATGAGCAGTGTTTCCTAAGATGCTGTTAAAGGAAATGTTGGCTCCTTGCTGTATGGATCGGAGTCCAAATTTTAAACAATTTAAAATAAAATTAAAAAAAAAAAATTGGAAACGATTGCCTCCATATGTGAATGGAAATTAATTTAATTATGAAACATAACTTCTATGCAGCACTGCCAAAAGGCAAACAACTGAGAACTTAACTAAGAGGAGAAAATTGTCAGTCTTTCAGCACATAACCATTTTGATCTGAACAGCAATAATTATGAAAATGGGCAGAGGACTGTTTCACTGATGATAAATGTACAACATGTCAAGCAATATTTGAAGATTCATATTTAATTACTGTGACTATGCAAATTAACCAGTGGAACAAAGTTGTCAATGCTGTTTTTTAAAGCAGGGAAATAGATCCAAAGCCAAAAGCAACATCGTTAACATCGGTAACTCAAAGAGAGAGAGATTCCCTCTAGGCTAAATCTTGTGATGAAGGAGAGATGTCACTTATTATGCAATTTGGAATGTGTCTGGCAAGGTTAAGAGGTAAATAGCCAGAATAATCATTGTCTGTGTTGGTAATGGTTTCCTCAGTCTCATATTTACTCCAAGCACATTCTTGGTCTTCCAGGTTACTCATAATTCTTGATCACAATTTGTTGTTTCTTTTTTTTTTCCCTTCATAAATTACTTTAAGGCAAATAATTCTAGAAAACTCCATGCTCCACTAGTGGACCAGGCATGGCAGAGCTTCAGGGAGTTCTTAGGATAAAGTAAGTGCCACCTGGCCACCCAAACTGGTGGCATCTGCTCGCCCTGTGCCACCTGTTGGGGAGCAGCAGCAGCTTTGGCACCAGGCAGCACCTGCCAAAGGGCAGTGCAGGGTGCTTGGAGCTGCAGATTGGCCAGGATGAGCACAGCAAAGGCAGCCTGGGCTTTATTTCAGTGTGCACAGCTCCTCTGTGGGAATGGGGAAAGGTGATTCCAGAAGCATCTTCTGGAGCAGGAAGCTGCAGGGAGCAGAGTCCTCCCTCTGCAGTGCCTGGCTGGCACAGGGAGTGCCCCCCATGCCCAAACTCCTGCAGTGTGAGCACTCAGGGGCCAGGGAGGGCACTGTGGAAGGTTGTTCCTGTCCCATCACAGGCACTGGGCTCACTGAAGCTTTCCCCAACAGCTGTTCTGCCCTGATGGTGCAGATTTTAGCTGCAGAACTCATCCCAGCTTCTTGCAATGAGAGCCATGCTGCTGTTACTGGCCCAAGTGATGTGGGTGCAAACACCAGTCCTGATCTTGCTCTTCTGTGGGGGCTCCTGAATTTAATTTTTTTTTTTTCCTGGATTGCTCATCTGTAAAATAGGGAAGTTTTTTTGTAGAGATTACCTTTGCAAAGTGCTTTCAGATGTATCACTGAAAGGGCTACGTAAGAACCAAGTGGTAAATAATATTAGACACAAGGAAATACACCAGGGTAAAGTGCAGATTAACCACTGTGCCTGAAAAACAGAGACTGAATTGCTCTCAAGAACACAGAATTTTGTAAGATGTATGAATGGGAGCTGTTGCTTTGGAAGATGCTCTGTGTGAAGTGGATTATGTGGCACATTCTGCTGCAGTTGTCATGGCAAGTATTCATATTTCCCATGGCAACAGAACCATCAACTTTTTATGCAGGAAATAACTGCATAAGAAGCTGCATTTAGTGACCAGGGCACAAGTTAATTCTCTCAGCAGCATCCTTAATTCAGCCCTGGTATGGAGATTAAACACTCCACTGACAAGCAAGTGTTTCCTTCTGCATGTGACAGGTTTCCTCTTCATAGTTTCATTCTGATTCACCCACCAGTTGCTGTGCTAGTGACACTCTCTGTGCAGGGAATGTGGTGCTGCACGGTGTCTGAATTCCCTGGAGGAGATGATGACAGGGCAGCAAACCCACAGTGAGTGCTGCTTTTGTAGTGCTCTGTGTGAGTGCTGCCTAATGCAGGTCACCCAAAATGCTGCCACTAAAATGACTGAAGCTCTAGAAGAAACAATGCATTCTTAAAAAAATATTTTTTGGAGTCTCTTGCTCATGTTTCTCCTCAGCTGAAATGCCTTATTCTGCAAACTAGCACCACCACCAGGGTTAAGGGCAGGAATGTGCATTAAATGGACAAGGGAAGGATGAAAACTCAGAGAAACCAGATGTCACTATGATAGCAAACAGGCCAAAGAAGGACAGCCTTCTGCTTCATTGAAATTAATTGTTGTAATCAATTCACTGATGGTGTTTAGCACCTCCCCTGTGCCCAGAAAAAACATGTGCTTTTTTCTGTAAGTAGAATGCAGTAACATCCCACGCAGTTCTGAATAATTTTTTGCACATTTCGGTATCATTTTGTGGTAAAACAGAGATAAAATCTCATAGACTTGCAATTTAACTTGCTTTTGTTTAGGTATGAGCAGAGTGGCACAGCCTCAGCAACACGTGAGGCTTTCAGTCCATCCTGCTCTCTGGGCAAAATCCCTGTTGAATATCAGAATGTTTTATGCATTCAGGAAATTATTTAGAAAATTTCAGTGTTTTTAAAGAAAGGCAGAAGGAAAACAATGGAAATTACCCAGGAACCCTGTTGACTTTGATGCACCTGGGATGAAGGACATGCATTTTCTTTTCTGTGTATCCTAAAAGACCATTAAGGGAGGTGTTTGGAGAGCTCTGCCCTGGGGCTTGTGCTTCAGGTTTCTGTCCTTTCCAGTGTCTGGGTTTTGTTGTCAGTGGTCCCTTGAGCCCATCAGACTGCTTGGTTCTAAAGAACCACTGGCACAGTTTATGCCTAAAAAGCCACTGCTTGACATTTATAATCTGACTGTCAAACTATGCCTGGCCTTTAGTGGTTGTTTGAGGTGAGTTTGCAGGGTATCACGTCCATACACAGATATATTTGCATTGTTTTTCCAGTGTTTCCCAATCAGGGTGTGGTAGAAGTGTCAACCCCACACAAATGCCCTGTCTGCTTCCTGCTGCATCCTTATCCATCTTAAACAGTCTTGATTTTAATGTCTGCTTGTACAGAGCTGGGGAAGGGCCACACAGGTCACTTGGGCATGAAAAGGAAGGTTTTGCTCTCCTTACAAAGTGAAATCAGCAGTAGCTCCTCTCACACCCCACTGCAGGTGGTTCTGAGGAGGGAAGGTTTTCCCACCAGCACGGGGGCCAAGTGGGGCCTCTGGGACTGCCTGCAAGTCACAGCCACCCTAATGCCACTTTCTGACCCAGTTACCCAGTTTTGGGAGGAGATTAGGACATTGCTGGGAGCCCTCTGGCCATAGCCCAGTGCAGGCAGAGCAGAGGAGAATGACAGCTGTGAGAAAGATGGGGAGGCATGGACAGAGGCAGCTCCTGTACCAACACAGCCATCCCAACAAGGGTGTCCTTTGTCACCCACATGTGCATCCTGGGGGTCTGGGCAGACCCTGGGCTGTAGCAGGAATTCCAGGTGACAAGGGGAACTTTCCATCTGGCATATTTGGCCAAGAGCCCATTGGGTTTTGACTTGGGGTCAGCAGTTGCTGCACTAATCCAATATATTGAAAACTGTAAGATGATAATGTTACTTCTGCATGTGCCCTAAGTAAAGGCCCAAAGGGGAAAGTGGAAACCTTCAGTGCAAGGAATAGTTGACAATTCCCAACTGCTGTGTATGGGATCAAGTAACTAAGAATGGACAATACCAGAGAGAAGCTTTAAAGTGCTACCACCTTGTGTGAACAAAGCTCAGCATAATTATTAATAGGAAATATCCAAGTTTATCAATGTGGGTTCAATGTGCTAAGCAGTAACCACTGTGATTTATTCTGAAGGATGCACTTGCAGATGATGGACAGTAATTCTGCACTCACTTGTCTGTTCTTCCTCTGTGCTTCATCCAAGGGCAATACTGCTGCTGCTGCTGTTGCCTGGTGCTCCCTCTGCTCATTTGTCCTCTGCCTGCTGAATTCAGGGGGATTTGTGCCTTTAACATAATAATAATTAAGTTTCTATTTTATGTCCCTGTTCAAGAGGCTCCTTGGTAGCTGATTATACTAATCAGAGGTGACTTAACCCATATTTAAATGCAGCAGTCTGAATTTGTCTTCAGCACAGTCTCCAGAAGATATGAACCAAGCATCAAAGAAAATTAATTCATAGGTACATTATCCTGTGGGATCAAGCTAAAATGTGGTCAAAGAGCTTTAGCTTTAGCTTGTATGCTCTCCCGTAAGGATAAGGGCAGGAGAAGGCAGCCATGCTCCTGTTTGTGCAAGTTCCCCCCCTCCCTTCTTTGAGTTAGGCAGAATAACAGATCACAAGAATACTTATCAGAGAATATTTTACTGCAGTTAAGACAGAACACTTTTTTCCTTTACAAAAATTATAATTATTTTTGGAAGTACGATCAGCCACATGAAAAGTATTCTTTAATCTTTTTCTGGGCCAAAAATATGACTTGGGCACTTCTCAGCTTTTCAGATAAATACATTCATTTATCTGGCCAGGGTATTCATTTATCCAGCACAAGGCAAACAGGGCCTTAAATACACACAAAATTTGGGTACTACCGTTGCCTCTATAAGAACCATCTTAAACTATTTGCTACAAAATAAGGTCCTGGATGATGGAAACGAAAATATTCCATTTGGTTCTCAAAAGCTTAGGTGGAATTTTGTCTTAAATGGTGATTAACTCATTCATGTATGTTCATAATCCTTTTAAGCAGTTGTGTAAATATTCCAAGTGGCCCTCCAAGATGCTGGGTAGGACAGTGAGTAGCTCATTTCAGCCCACAGGAATGCAAGTTTTTATGCTAGGGGGGAAATCATGTTCACACTGGAGTAAATGTGTTTTTTGTTCTGCCTTTAATGGCATTTCTGTTCCTTTTTCTGAACTTAATTGGGAGCGGGATTTTACCCATTTCCTCACACAGTTCTGGCTCAAACTTGAATCCTAGCTTTGACCCTTTTTAAACTGGGGAAATTAAAGTGAAACTAAATAAACCCAGAGAAGGGATCCCTCTCCAGATGGGGAAGGACTCTGACAGCTTTCCAGTGAGCTCTGAGCAAACAGTGCCTGCAGTGCCAGCAGTGCTGCAGGTGCTGGGGAAGTGTCAGTGACTGCACTGCTCCTACAGGTGGGCAGCACTGTCCCTGGCCAAAGGGCCCTTCCCTCTCCCACCACATCCCCAGGGGATGTTTGGCATGAGGAGAGGGTCATGACACCACAGAAAGGAAAGTGCACTATTTCCAAGAACTTTCAGGCTTCACAAAGATAAGGCTAGATAAGGAATTTCAGGGACAGAGTTCACACGGGTAAACTCTCAGGCAGTATATTTTTATGTTGCAAGTAAGTGAAACTAAAATATTCCATAAACTTTCACCGTATTCTTTGCATTAAATCCAATAATTAGTTATCCATCTCCCAGCTTTGATTTTGTTAAATAACCAATACCCTAATTCAGAGGCAAGAATTTAATCCATAGAAAATTCTGGCCTGGGAGAAGATCAAAGTGAGTCCCGTGGTGTTAAGTACACACCTACAGAAGAAAAAAAAAAAATTAGGTGTATGTTTCAATCAGCCTATCCCTTCTTACTGGTTCCCATGCCTTAACCTAAGCTCTGTCAGTGCATTTTTGGTGCCAGGATCAAGGAGCTAGCCACACTGGGTTTCACAGGGCTCTGAAAAGGTAGCAGCAGACAGGTGAGAAGCCCAGCAGGCTGCGATGGCAATGCCTCCTCATTCCTCTGCACCTACCAACGCTACAGGAAGAGATTGAAAGTCTCTTGGGCGACATAAATACGCACGATAAGCGCGTACAGAAAACACAAAGGTGAAATGGCCCCGCTTATCAGGCACAATTAAAATGAATAGAGGATGACTAATAAAGAGGCAGTTTAAAATCTTTACATGACACAGTGTCAAGGCAACAGAGTTGTGCAATAGCAGTGACACAATTAGCGCCGTGTCCCTGCCTTGGGCAGAGCCGGGCTCGGGTCTCCCTCCCGCACCTTCCCATGGCGAGCTGTGGCTGCGCTCTGCCCCGGGCTCTCCGCTCCCCGCCGCATCCCGGAGCCTCCGCGGGACCTGCGCGCTCACAGCCGCTCCGGACCGAGGCAAGGCTGCTTTTTCCTCATTGGCACCTCCGTTCCTCTCTTTCTTTTCCTTTGCGCTGTCCCAAGCCCCGCGGTTGTGAAAAGGGAGGATGTTTCACGTTGAATTTCTGAGCGCGCTCCGGAGGGAGGCAAGGCTGAGGAGCCTGGTCAGAGCCGGCGCTGGTTGTTGATTTAGCACTGAGCGACGCAAGCGTTTCCTGGGTAGGAATTCTTTTGCAGTGTGTAATTTAAAAGCTGGTTGGGACAACGCTTTGCTTGGGATGATAGATGGCGAATGGGAGTGTGATCTTCCAAAATAGATCTCAAGGTATCCTTCTGGTTCTTCATTTAATGCTGTTGCTCCTAAGTGGTGCCTGTCAGGATGCAGGATCTCCCAGTCCACTGGGAGAGTGCAGCAGGGACAGGCTGGCTTTTATAGATTATATATATATATATAATGTGTACATACATGTATGTACGTATTTTTAATACACATAGATTTTATATATTTTATTCACACACAAGAACCTATATAATACATATGCAAGAATATATATAAGAACAACAAAGATAATTCCATTTTTCTTTGATGTTCTTATTTTCTGTCCAAAACCAGCTCTCTCTTGGTTTTATTGCTCATGGCATGTCTTTGCAATGCAGCACTGCCAAAAAATTAACAATATAAACAAATTTGAGGCTATGCCAACCATCGCTGAGCACAGCCAAGCTCCCCAACGCCACAACTTGCTGAGCAATGTGTGAATTTTGCAGTGGCAGAAATGTCTGTTTCCCTGTTCCTTCTTAACTTTCGGAAAGATCTTGGCAGAAAGTGTGTTATTCTAAATGAGATAATTAAAGTAATTGATACAAAATTCACCATTGCTGCAGGAGGAAGGGCCCCTGTATTTGCCCAGCCTGCTAGCTTTACCTGCCAGGGGCTGCAGGGGAGTTGATTGGAACACTTCAAATAAAACATGATTTCTGCTCGGCAAATAATGTTTTTTTAATGAGGTAAAGTGGTATTTCTGAAGAGTTTGCTTTATTAGAAGGCAGTGTTGATGCTGTTTCCTGTGCCTGTCAGGCCTGTGGGATGGGGGGTGGCCATGGCAGTGTCCCAGCAGTGCCAGCACCCCTGGCCAGCTGCTAGCACAGCTCAGGGCTGTGGCACTTGTACCTTGAGGGGAAACCTACCACAGCCTCTTTGGGGCCACATCCTGCCTGCCTGTGCTTCCCACCCATCCGTCTGTGGGTGCTTAAAGTGCCTCAGTCAGAGAGTTCTGTGCTCATCGTGCCTCATCTGCTTCCCCAAATGTGTATCTGCATGCCCACGTAGGGAGGCAGTGACACCCCCTTGTCACAGGTGATGGTCACTGCTGTGACAGGGCTGCACTGCAGGCTGCAGAGACACACCTTAACCCAAGTAAAAGTGGGGAGAAACGCTGCATTTGATAGCTGGTGGTATCTCACCCTAAAGTGAGCAGGAAGGATTTTTACCACATGAAGGAGGGAAGGGTTGCTGTGTTTCAAATGATGAGGCTGCGTGCCTCAAAAACCCACTCTAAGTGGGAAAAAGAGATTTGCCACTTGTGGCAGGCAGCACAACCAAGCTATTTTCTTTGCCTGCGATAGGAAAGTAAATAAGAAATATTAACTGTGTGCAAAGGTGGCCTTTTACTTGTCCTCATCAATAACAGCTGATATTCCTCAGGGTTATTGCTGTGACAAAGTCACTTCCCTTTCCTCATTGGCATCAGTTTCATGTTAAAAACCTCACAGTAAAGTCTTTTGTCCACTGTCCCATTTGTGGTTCTGCTTTTGTCCCTTGTGCTCTGCTCTGGGGCACTGGCACGTGTGGGCATGGGGCCGTGCAGGCTGCCAGCCCCTTTCCTCCGGCAGAACGAGGGCTTTTGGAACAAGAATTTTGGCTGAGCAAGGAGAGCCAGCGGTGAGGATGCCAGCTGTGGGAAAAGGCTACTAGGCAGTAACGTGCTCCCAGAGGGAGGGCTCCCAGCATTGCAGAGCTTAAGGAGCAGATTTCCAAAAGCAGCTGAAGTGGAGAGGGGGAAAAGGCACCCCCAAAAATTATCTTGTTGATAAGGGAGTGCAGTCGGTTTTGGAGCAGAGCGGGGCCGGAGTCAGGGACTCAGCGATGTTCTCCCAAGTGGTCCCAGCTGTGGCTTCCCACCGCAGCGCTGGTCCCCATCCGGCAGTGCGAGGGAGGAAGAGACTTCAGAACAGTCTTAATGTCCCAGCTTTGGGGCATTCCAGATACAAGAGGAGCATAAACCAAACTCTGGCGATGGGCTGGACCGCAAGGAGCGAGCGGCGGCCCCCGCCCGACCGTAGCCGCTGCTCCTGCGGCCGGCTGCGGCTCCGCACGGCGGTAATCGCGGGTAGGGAAAGGAGCTGCCCGCTGTCCTTGGGAGAGGAGGGTAAATAGCCACAGCGGAGAAAGGGAATTTAAAAAGAAAAAAACAAACCGAAAAATCTATGAGGAAGGAAGCGGCAAATGTTGAATGGGTGACTCACGGCACGGGATGACTAATCCCGTCGGGGCACAGCTCGTGCTGCCTATGGAAGCGGTGCCGCGGTGCCGCGCGCCCGGCGGGGAGCGCGGAACGGCTGCG
>WEIU01014851.1:2022294-2056578 GCA_013389925.1 Aegithalos caudatus
AAAAAAAAAAAAAAAGACTAAAATTACTACTAAGCCATTTGTAAACCTGAAATGAGGCTGAGTCAGAACGCTGTCTTATCCAGGGCACATGTTTTGAATCTGGAGCTGAATTCCTTATATTGGATATATTCATAGTTAAAAGGGCAAGGAGTGTTCAAATGGAGTCTGAAGGGTTAGAATGATGAGTTTGTTGCTGTTGTGTCTGAAGCAGAATTTCTGTTTTCACTTGGGGAATGAAAAAAGACAAATGCCAACAAGAACAACTTCTGTGTTTTGATTTTTTTTTTTTGAAGGAAAGCATGTGAATATTAATAAATGATCCAGCTGGGATAGCATCTTTCTTTAAAATTGTCCTTAGAGATAGTGTATTATATTAACAAACATGAATTTAGTTGTACTGTAAATGAAATGTTATAAATCATCAACTTATTTCAAAAGTTGCAGTGCTGAGGAATTTTTTGGGGGGATTTTCTAATATAGTCTGGTTTGAATTGTTTGAATAAGAAGAGATATTGGTGAATAAATCAGATAATGAGCTGCTTTACATAGAAGGCATAATGCCTATTTATGATGTATAGAAGTCCCTAAGAGAGATGAATTGCCAGTTTAATCTTCTTTGGATTGTGTTTGAAATTTACTTTTATGCAGAATTTCTGACTGTTTCAGAGATTATTTTTCAGACACTTACCCAGACTTCATTTCTATTTGAATTACAGCTCTGCAAGGCCATTTGCAAGCAAATGTTCATTTACTTCACTTTTTTTTTAGTCCCTTGACCTTGAGGTGAAACTTGACAAGTGTTGCCAAAAGTTTTCTTTTGACCCAGTTGCTCTTGTCAGAACTTAGTTATCCCCCTTACCAGAAGGAGTAACAGAGTCCAGCTCTTGTAATTGAAATCTCTGGCACTGGAATGTGGCTGAGCTTTGCACTTGACCTGAGAGGAATGGAGATTTCTCCCTTGCTCTTGCAGAAATAAGGAGCATATTGAGAAAAATACTTCTTTTTTCCTACTTTTTTTGGTAAGTTCTTTTGATAAATATCCTGTGGAAGAGAGGATTGCTGGATGAATTAAATTAAACATTAGATTTCTCTCTCTAGTAGTGCATTGGCATTGACTCCCTACCCATCAAACAGTTTTTATTTGAGAAAAAATTTGGAATTATTTTTTGTCTTTCCTGACATGAACATCACACTTTATGAGGGTATAATGTCAATCAGCTTTATTAGCAGCTGATTTTTCCCACAACCTTGCAACACTTGCAGCAGCTTCCATCCAAGGGCCCTGGTGGGAAGCACTGGTGAAAGGATGACATGCAGTGCTGCAGTGTGGTGCAGCAGGATTGCTACTCTGCATAAAGGAAGCAAGCAGCTGGGAGATATTCAAAACTCCTGACAGGGATAGGAAGATAATTCTCAAGATAATTCTGCTCCAAGCTTTACTCTAGCTTCTGTCTCTTGCCAGGCTCCCCAAGCCCTGGGTCACAAGGTTAGAGAAAGCTGTGGGCTGGTTGTGTCATCCTGCAGCTGCAGGTGCAGCAGAGCTTCCCCATTGCAGTAAACCACCACCAGACCCAGAGTCTGTCATCACCCTCCCATCCAGGATGATGGTTTCCAAAACATTAGCATTCATCTCAGCTCTAGATAGGGATCAGCAGAGGCTTAAATCCTTGTCAGGAACAGATGTGAGATACCTAATCAGTTATTTCCTAAGGAAAATGAGTTTGATTGCATGAATAGTTGTAAATATTTCATTCAGCAGTTCAGCTACTACAGCAGTGGTAAACAAGCTTCTGAGGCTGAAGAGAAGCATTTTGTGGCACTTGATTTCTTATTCATTTTAACTTCAGTGTAGAAGAAATCAGTTTAGGTACTTTGGATTACATTTTGTGACAGCACAGATCGTAACCAGGGGCTCACTTTGAAGATACCCAAAGGGAATCATTGAAAGGTTTGGGTTGGAAGGGACCTTAAAGATCATCTAATTCCAACCCCTCTGCCATGGGCAGAACACCTTCCACCAGAGCAGGATGCTCAGGGCCTCACCCAACCTGGCCTTGAACACTTCTAGGGATGTGTATCCACAGCCTCTCTGGGCAAAGTCCATTCCCCCTTGTCCTATAAATATCTACCTATGTAAAAAGTATCTCTCTCTCTTTTTTATAAGTTCCCTTTAGTCTTTGAATGCCTCAATGAGGGCTCCCCAGAGCCATCTCTTCTCCAGGCTGAAGAACCCCAGCTCTCTCAGCCTGTCTCCATAGCAGAGGTGCCCTCTCATTTTTGTGCCCCTTCTTTGGACTTCCTGCAGCAGGTCCACATCTTTCTTGTGCTGAGGACCCCAGAGCTGGATGCAGAACTCCAGGTGGGCTCTCATGAGGACAGAGTGGAGGGGGGAAGCACAATCCCTGACATCCCTCACCCTGATGAACCCAGCTCAGTCCCAGTTTAGTGTGCAGCGCTCGTCCTCAGGACAGGCACAGAGCTGGAGATGCTGCCACTGGGAAGAGATGTTCATGGCACTGGAGTGAATTCTGGCTTGGAGAGGAAGAGGAGAGCCTGAGGACCCATCCTCTGCCTCAGCTTGGCAGTGCCCAGCTGTGGTGGTGAGCACAGCCCTTGTGTGCAGGCTGAGCCAGGATCAGGTGCTCTGTGCCCTTTGGGCACTGGCTGCCTCATATCTCTGCTGGCTCTTTGAAGTACTTGCTCTACATAAGCAATAATTAAGGACACAGCTCTAATTTCTTGTTTGTTTTGCACTTCTCACTTCTTAAAACCAAATTCAATTGGAAGAAACTTAGGCATTAAATCAGGGTGGGTGTAATACCAGTTTTGAAATAGGTAAGGGTTTCACTACTGATCTCTTGCAGAAAGGCTGCTGAGACAAAGGAGAGGAAGGAGGAAGTTAGCTTTTCTCCCTGCCTAATTGAATGTTTTCCCTGTTTGAGTTTCAGTTAAACCTCTGTGTAGTTTGCTGGTGTTTTTTAGCAGATGTGCACGTAAGCAGTGCACGAAGGAAGGAGGCTGGGAGTACAGCTGATGTTCACCTCCCAAACGTGGTGTGGAATTCTGAGGAGGCTGGGACTGCCAGCTAAAGGTCATGGGCATTTTTAACTGCTGCTGCTGGCTTCATGCTCCTGTGTAGATGTTTGTCAGGAATCTTGCTGGCCTTGGTGGAATTCCATAGTTGGATTATCACAGAAATAAGCTCCATGTGTTTTTTATACATGTACGTTACAGCGTGATTCCGTTCATCAGCTGATTTTATTGTGGATTTTCTCAGCCAGCCTAATTTTGTTCTATTAAATACAGTAACAGACATTATTAGTATCTGGTTATACAATTTAAGGTGCTTTAGTCAGGAAAGGCCTAGGTAAAGAAACTCATGTTTACCCTAATACTGGAAAACACAAATATATCCTCCTGTTTTCATCCAAGAATTACACAGATGGTTAAAAACAGAGACATGTGCCAGTGGTTCTGGCTAAATGAAGGGCCAAGCTCTAAATGCTCTTTTCACTCTGTCCCAGGTGAAATATGTTCTCACACTGCAGCCTTTTCAGCTGGGCTAGTCTCTTACTTGAAAGCCAGGGACCAGAGGTGTCAAAAATTCATACCCACCATCTTTGCAGTCACATCCCTACAGCCAGGATTGCTCAGTGTCCATTGCTACTGCCATTAGCTTACTCAAGTAGAGGAGAGTTATCCAAATCATATTTTAAATTATTCTGTGTGCTTGCACAATTGTAATAACACACAGACAGAATTTAGATGTCCAGAAAAACATGTATGTCCTTAATATTAAGGATGCCCATCCTTGAGGAACATGACCAGTTCTCTGTCCTGCATTCTCCCTCCACCCTGGGGAGGGGATTTTGTGAGAAACCCCCCTGTCCATGCTGCAGGGGGGGACAAGGGACCCTGCAGCATTGGTCAGAGCAGCTGAAGAAACCAGAGCCTCTCTGAGGCCATGGCAGTAGAAATGTTATCCATTCCCTTTCCCTGACCTCTGTGTTTAATCAAATCTTTTTTACATTAACATTATCTGGGAGGGACACATCTTTTCTGGTCTTCAATAGTTAAAAAAAAAAAAAAAAAAAGAACCTCCAAGAAAATCCCCAAAGTGAATTGGACATTCAGCCATGCTGAGTCATATTTTGTTATTATGACTGATTATCCAGCCAGCCATGCAAATAAACTGTAAGGGGGAAAAAAAGGATGTGTGTGAGCAGCTTATCTACGACAGAATGAGGCCTTGGGTCTTTGTGCATAATATGTGTAACAACAATGACCTAGTATGAAAGTGTTCCAGTGACTGACACATTTGCAGTCTAAAAAAGATAAGAAAGTAATGAGAGAGAGAGAGAGAGATATCTGGGGATCTTCTGTGTTATCTTTTCTTCTTCCTGAAGGGAAGTTTTACTTTCTCATTATACTTCCATGGTACCATGCAGGATGATGAATATGATTGCAGTTAATTGTTTAAATATTCCTTTATTCCCGAAGCTTTCCAAGCAAATAACCTCTTTTGAGGAGCTAGTTGAGAAGTGATGTGGGCAAGATAGTGCAAAAGAGAATATTGGATGTGAAGTTAAAAGTGCCTCAGAGAAGAGACAAAGAAGCATGTGGGGATGTTTTAAATAAAAGAGAAAATACCCCAGTTATTTTATTACCAAGATCAGTTATATTATTAGTAGTACCAGCATAAACAGCAAGAATTATTCTTGATAAAAACTCATAAACTTCAATAGTTCATCCTTGATGTACCAGAGA
This sequence comes from Aegithalos caudatus, assembly GCA_013389925.1. Taxonomy (NCBI): domain Eukaryota; kingdom Metazoa; phylum Chordata; class Aves; order Passeriformes; family Aegithalidae; genus Aegithalos; species Aegithalos caudatus. The sequence goes on from WEIU01014851.1 coordinate 2,027,062, forward strand.
AGGAATTACAGTTGGGCCAACATCTTTTCTGTTGCATCAGTTTTCTAGTGTTACTTAATGCAAATACTACTAATGAGTACAGCTTTGTCCAAAATACATTTGCTGGCTATATTTGTCACGTCTCCTTCATAATAAACAAGAAGAGACATCTGTGGAGAAGGTCTGGTAGCCACAGAAAATATTTTGCATCAGTTTCTAAGTGGTGCCATTATGAGCTATTCTCAGCTCAAAGGGCTGTTCTCCAGGGCAGCTGAAACACAGATTTTTGGATCTTTGGTGTTTGTGCCCCTTTGCGACCGTAATTTATATTTGCAATGCAAGAAGTAAAACACTGGGTGGGAAAAGTGCCACTTCAAGACACCTGTGAGTGATTTTGGGAATTGCCAGTAATTTGTGGATAACCCAGAGGTGGGTTTTCTCACAATAGTGCTCAAGTCTAGCCCTTAATCATGCACTTGAAACAAGTGGGCTCAGGCCTTATGAAAGGTGTTTACTTACTCAGCTTTAAGGCACAGGCCAAGAAATAACTTGATCGGATTAGCCGAGTTTGAATAGGAGCAGCAGCAAATGGAATCAAAGGAGTGTGAACCATGCTGCTGTGCTCTCCATTAGAAAAATATCTGCCAGCTGCCATTGCAGGGAATAATCCTGCAAGATGCTGACACCTCCAGTCTGCATTGCCCGAGGGAACTGGACCAGGGCACTTCAGGCGTGCAGCTCCCATTACTCACCTTAGCTGAACAATGTTGGTTTTTTTTCCTCTGAAATCCTACTTTTCCCTGTTATATAAAGGCTGGCTCTTTTCTGCCTCCTGCTTCTTGAAAGGCTCTTGATGCTTACAGGGGCTGAGTGCATGGCTGGTTATTCTCAGCTGCAAGATTACAGAGATGGCAGTGGTCGGGTCAGTGGGGCATGAACGTGGCTCAGCTGGAGAGCAGATGTGAGCAGATCATTTAAGGAAAGCAGCTGAAATTCTGGGAGCCAAATGAGGATAAGACAAATTCTGAAGTCTAAGGGCTTTGTTTAAATGCCTTTTGACTTAGGTGCAAATGATAACTGGTATGTTATATGTTATAAAATATGACTGATTATACCTGGGATGCTCCAGAATTAAACACACCAAAAGGGTAAGGAAGTTTCCTATGCTTGAACTTGAATGCTTAAAGCCAAAGATGTAAAATGAGGTCAGTTAGCTCAGCTGCAGTGAATCCTTTGATATTCATTTAATGGATAAGTAGATATAACTCTGAGCTTGCAGGGAGGACTTTGAATTTTAACTACTAAAGCTCTTTATAATTTTCTCAAATGTCTTTTACATAAACTGGACATTGGGAAGCCTTTCTTTAAGGAGAGGGTGGTCAAAAACTGAAACAGGCTTCCTAGAGAGGTGGTCAATTCCCCAAGGCTGACAGCATTTAGGAGGAATTTGGCAATGCCCATAATACCACACTAACTTTGGGTCAGCCCTGAATTGGTCTGGCAGATGGACTAGCTGGTCATTGTAGGTCCCTTCCAGCTGGAATATTCTGTTTTATTCTATCCTGCTGAGCAGTTAAACTGTACAGACAGGTAGTGCTGCTCCCCTTGTGCTGCACTACCACACAGATCTCCTCAGCAGAGGTTGGGAGGTGGTCTGGCTCTGGGAGATCCACTCTGTTTGCAGTGTCTGGTTAGAGATACTGGTCAAAATGGAGAGGTTGAACTCTGGATAAGGAACTGGATTATTCTGTGGTACAGGGATCTTTCAGTCTGGTTCAGACCTATCTCTAATCCTTTTGCTGTAGTATTTCCTTTTATTGAATAGCTTCCTTATGTATTGAATTCCAGAAATTCCAGGTTGGCGATACACATGGGAAACAGATTGCAACAGAGAGCAGATTTAATTACCCAGGTCTAGAATTACTGAGGCAGAACATTTTATTGTCATGTTGTTTGAAAAGGGAGAAGAATCTCCCCTTTTTATTTATAGGAAGAAGTCTGAGATCAAGTGACTCTGAGCTGCCCTTTCATTGGTCATTCAGTGATCACTTGAGGGAAAAATAATGAACTGGATTGTTCTCCCCCTTCCTCATTTGAAAATCAGGTCTTACCAGTGCTGTGTGTTTAAGGGAGTTCTAAGACTATAGTCTTAGATGCTTCAGGAAGCTTATTTTAGGAGGAGGGAGGACTTGACTGAATGCCAATAGACAGAGCTAATCATCAGGACATCTGGATTCACTTCTTAACTCTGCTGCATGACCTTGGGTCAATGATTTAGGTCGAGTTTTTCCAAAATGTTCAGTATTTGTAAGTGCTTTTGCTGGATTTCAGCATTACTGAAAATGAGGCTATAACTGCATTCACTGTTTCAAATTCAGCTTCCCGAAACTGGGACACTTGTGAAAAGGAGACAGAAGTAAAATGTGTGCCCCTGTTTCCTGATTTGTACAACAGGGGTGGATAACTGTGTTTGTAGAGTGTGCTGAGACTTCCTGAGGTAAAAGCATCAGACAGGAGAAAGGATGGCAGCAAGCTGCTTGCACAGTGTCAGAAAAGTAGACAGTGTTTAGTAGAAATCAAAGGATGCGGAACAAGGACCAAAATTCCAAGAGTTCAGCAGCTGAAGGGCTCCCCAGACTGTGTAGAGGACCAAGCAGATGCCAGGAAGTGCAGAAATGATGGGGCCAAAGCCCATTTCCAGCTGCCTTCCCACCTGCTCCCAGCAGCAGCAGCAGAGGAGCAGCTGAATTTCCATTTTTTTGGAAGGGGGATCCAGAGACACAGGACTGATCAGTCCTGTCCTGACACAGGTGCAGCAAGCTGTGTGCTTCTAACAGAGCCTGGTTTGTGTCACACACAGCCAGTCTGGGCGTGCCAGAGAGGGGCAGACCTGCTGGGCAGGTGTGGGGCAGTGCTGCTGAACATCTGCTCAGACAGGGGAAGGGTCCTGCTAGCATCAAACTCCTTTCCTAGTTATTGCTGGGAGCTGCTGGACTCCTCCTGCTTTCAGGGCTGGTGAGTTCATCACTTCCATGGCTGCATCCTGACTCCAATGCTCACTGTGGCTGCTATCAGGATTTAAAATGAGCTGAAGCACATTTATAGAGCCATGGCCAGGGAGTAATGCTTGTAGACAGAAGACAGTTTTGAAAGAAAATCCTCCAGTCCACAAATAGCTCCTACCATCTGCTGGTCCTGCAGACTGGGAGTAGATGCAGGATGGAGCCAAGTCACACACTGTTTGTGCCCCACTGGAGCAGGGCTCCTCTGCAGTGTGGTCCTGAAACCACCCAGGACCCACTTCTGACCCAGCTGAAGTCCCCTGCTTTTACTGTACAGAGCAAGAACCCCTCAGGCCTCACATTTTATTTTTGCAATAGGAGTTCAACCTCGGGCACAAGCAAACACAAAGCGCTCATCTCCTTATCTGTACCATCCTCAAGCATCTGAAATGCACTTTATAGATAGAATGGAGAAAGGCAAAGAAGCAGCAAAGCAAAAAATGTATTGTTTGAGGAGAAAAAGAGAACAGCTAAGGACATGAATGCTACTATTGCCTCTTTCAATGAACTGGTAGTTGCTGGGGGTGTTCTCTTACTCAGAAAAGTAGAGGAGAAGGTATTTAGTTTAATTAGATCACTGATTTTCTTTGCTGTCTAATGATTACATTTATTCTGTGCACAGGGAGAGCTCAAGGCATAAAAGCAGGCAGTTTTTAATGACATAGAGTTTATGTAGCTCTGTGCTTAGGATGAGTTCCACCTGTAGTAAATAGAAGAGGAATTATAAGAGGGATTTCAGGGTGATGCATCCAAACAGGCAGCTTTGGCATGTTTATCCTGGTACCCACCTTGTTGCCAAAACAAAATCCAAACCCTAGAAAGGACCTGTGACCTCACTGAATGCAACCAATGCAGCTGGTGCAAGCTGTGTCCTCTTGGTGGGAGTAATGCACAGCCTCTCCCAGGGAGTCTGGTGATCCCTGAAAAAGGAACAGGAGGGGTCAGGGTGCCCAGCACCAGCTTCACAGGCAGTTCTGCAGGAGATGACACTGCTGAGAGAGCAGAGTGCTGCCTGCTTTTAAACTGTCCTTTGCTGGTTGGTTCTGATAGTGTTAAAACTCTTCTGAATGAAACCCTGACATGAGCCAGAATTTCAGCACCAGGTTTATGATCAGATGGTGTTCAAATTTTTTAAGCTGGAGAATCAATAGCTCTGGGAGGATTTTTTTTTTTAGCTTGTTAAGTCACTGTTTTCATTGAAATTTATTGGGTTAACCTTCCCACACCCCACAGTCCTTTGTGATTTGCCAGAGAAGTGGAGAGGAATAGGAACTGGCCTGAGGCAGGAGTGAGGGCTCTGCTCACCTCCCTTGCCATCAGCAGCAGTGGTCACCCAGCTCCCAGCATCAGGAGCTGAGCTGCAGGACTCATCCTGAATGCCACCACTGCTTCCCTGGGTACAAATTGCTCTCGGTATTTTTTTGCAAATGGCTCTGAAGTAAAATATGTGTTTGTGCACTCACCCCCACACACATGCATTTGCATCATTTGGATCAGCCAGAAACAGAAACGCAGCTTTGAGAGCTGGAAGTTTTGGAGAACATTCTGTTCAAAAGACTTTTGACCATTCACTTTCAATATTCCTGCCTTCTCTTCAGCTCTGTGTACCTTTCCTGAAAGTAGTCCCCTGAAAACAAAAAATCTCAACTGCTGCTGAAGGATTGACTGTGAACAGCTACCTTTGCTCTCATTCCACATGAGGGAAAGTCACATTATATTTGAGGATTATTTAGCTCTTTGTCTGAGTCAGGTATGGTAAAGAATTGTTTATAGGTTGAATATCATTTCATACTACAACACACATTTATTTACCTTTCCTGTAGTAACTGAATGGCAACAAATGAACACAGGTATTCACCCAAAACTGCAGAAGAAATATTATTTGCAGATGTGTTCTTATCCTACCCTGCCTGTGCCAGAAGTACAGTTTTGCATTTCTTAGGGTTGTGGATCAGCATTTTGCTTTTTGCCATGTTTTGGGAATTTTAAGGGCGCCATTAGACTAATTGGTAGAATTAATTAGATGCCTGCTCTTCTTGTTACAGAAACCCCAGAGACATTTTGAATAATATTGTACAGTGTTGTATCTTCACCCTGCAAGGTTCAGCAATTTGCTAGAACAGAGCAAACTTGGCCAGCTATTTTCTCCAGGATCTGATAAAAAATCCTAGAGAACAAAATGTTCCAGCAATCATCTTTTCTTTTCAAGTCTCTGTTAGTTTTTAATCCTTTTCCGCCTTCCTTTTTTCAGAAGCACCATATATTGGTTAAAAAAACAAAACACCAAACAAACCAACACACCACCATTGTTCCTGCCTGTATCTTTCATTTCACTTTTGTGCTGAATCACAGTGTTCCGTTACAGCCTTTTTTTATGGTGTAATTGTTTTGTATAATCCATTTTCTTTGGACATTTTTTAGCTTCTGTCTGGAGCTGTTACTGCTATAATAAATGTAGTCATAAATCTGTCACAGGTAACAAGCTAAATTCAGAGCTCTATAAACCAGGGGAGAGTGTGCTGTAGATAAGTAGGTGCATTGAGATGCAACAGTCACAGCAGTAGCACAAAAAGTCCATTTCTGGCAGGTTAACAAAGGGGAAACACAGAACATTTGGTTCCCTCTCCCACTGACCACCATCACCCATGTTCTAGCAAAGATGTGTGAAAATAGAGTCATGGGATCCCCAAAGAGTCCCAGAGTGTGTTCCAGAGTGTGTGCTGGGCTGGACCAGTTCCCTCAGCCAGCGGTGTTTCTGTAAAGCTTGGAGCTGCACAGCTCTGCCACTGACCTGAGGGACATCCCAGATCCTCCAGAGAGAAACTGGGATTGGAGCTGTCCAGGACCCCGTGCTCCTGGAGCTGGACTGAGGTTATCCTGGGAGCCAGAACCCCCCAGATTGCTCAGGCAGCATCCCTGAGTACCTCAGGGCTGGGCAAGCCAGGCTCCCACAGTGAAATGCCTGGGACATTGTCAAAACTGAGGTCACTGTAGATCTTTTCTCTTTTGGGAAGAGGAAAGTGAAGAATGTGGAGGAGAAAAAGCAGTGGAAAGATGAAGGCAGGTGATGTAAGAAACAACAAGATGGGGAGAAACCATGTTCAAGAGAGATGCAGTTCTGTGAATTGTGATCCATGGATGTTAAGTGAGGGAAGGGCAGAAAAGAGTGAAGAACAACAGAGGGCAAGGCATGGCAAGGAAAGCAGAGGGTGAAATAGAGGCAGAAAAAACTAAGCAAGCAGATTAAATAACACAGGTATGCAACTCCTTTGCCACACCTGGTTTAGTCTTTGCATTTCTGTGTGATGCCTTCATGCTGGGCTGGGACACAGCCGTGCTGAGGCCGTGCCCTGTGGGGAGCTCTGGCACATGGGGATGCCACAGCTGTGCCAAGCTCTGCTGCCCACTCACTGTGACACTGGGGCAAACATCTGTGTGTGTGTGTGACAGGAGGGTGGCTGGGAGCACAGGGTGAGTGCCACAGCACCTTCCTGTGCTGACAACCAGAGGGGTTCAGCCACACTTTGGTGGTTTTGATGCCATTTACACAAGCATCTTACAGTTGAACCACTAGCACTTTGCTGAAGAGGTTAAATTCTGCTTTTTAAAAATGAAATCAGCTGTTCTGCTGCCAGCCACGGTCGTGCCCTCCTGTTGCCTCAAGACTAATGAAACCCTGGCATACTGACACATAAATCATATTGCTGGAGAATGTGTTATCTCTCTCATTTGTGACTGCATCGTGCCACTAAGTGCTGCAGCTTGTAATTGAGGGCTCTCTGATGAATTCATTGCATGCAAAGTCTGTGGAAATTATTGGCACAGCACATTTCCATAATTAAAGTGTTTTCTACAGTGTAGATTTGAAGACTCTCTAACTGCTGTGTGTCACTTTAATGCAAAATTCTACGAAAACTTTAATACAAGCAGAACAAAGTTTTTATGCATAGAGAATGTTTTTCGTTAGACCAGTGGTTATAGCTGGGAAAAGCAATCAAATCATCTGGGTTCAGGCACACTTTTAGGTGATGGATGAAAGCTTTATTCATTGCTGATCACAAATAAATGGGCAGCATTTCTCATAGAAATACCTTTGGCTTGCCATGAATGACATAACCAAATAATTAAAATTTAACCTATAATGAAACGTTCATAGTTACTGTTGGTTTCAGGACACAAGTCTGACTGTTCCATTAAGAATTATCCTGAGGTAATGTTAATATTTTGATGGTTTGCAGCAAGTCAATATATAAGCTTTTTTTTCCTCACAGGTTTGCAGTTTTAGATAGCTCCTGAAGTCAGACAGTTCTGCAGAACAGAAAATTCCCTCTGCCATTCTCTGTTCAGTAAAAAATGTCCCAGAATACAGCAGATAGCATGGAATAATGCTTTAACTATTAGTTGTTGTCTGCAAAGTCCATTTGCCTTGTTAAGGCTGTCATTTGGCTACATTACCCTTTCTGTAACCCTGGAAACAACTTCAAATACTGTGATATTTGAAAAGTCTGAAATATAATGTACCCTTAAAATGCTAGGAGTGGTTTTTGAGACTCCCTGTACAAAGGAAGGCAAAAATAATTTCCCTTTACAGAGGGCATTAAAGCAATGATGGATGTGCATTGCTTTGTGGGAAGGCTGATCCTCACCTGTTGTAGGTGGGATGAGAAATGAAGCCAGCAGCACTGACAAGTTTCCTCTTTACCTGCCCACAGAGTTCAGGAATCCCTCTCTCAAAGTGTTACAGAAGGGGATTTTCAGGAGGCAATAAATAAATTTTGATCCCTCTGGTTAATGCAGTTAAGGTCAAAGAGATTCTATCTGGATCTATTTAAAATACTCTTAACCTGCAGACATACTGCTGTCAGTAGTGCTAAGTGCCTTAACTGGCTGAGGAGTGTATACAACCCTTATGAAACTATTCTTAAGTATTCTGGTTGCTATATTTAGCCCTGTCTTATAACAAGACAAAAAGCACTTAGCCAAATGCAGTCCTGAAGTGCTTAATCCAGTTAAGATTATTTTGTCCTTACGTGTCTTCTACTGAGACTTTTTCCAGCTCACCATCCTGCTGCATCATGCAAAAAGCTGCTCTGTGTGGTTGGGCCTGTGAATTCTTTTATGGGCATTTGTTCTGTGAGCTCCTCCAAGTGTGGAGAATCCAGGTTTCATTTCCCAGTTCAGGCTCAGGGAGCAGTAGCTGGACTGTTGAATCTCTTGGAGGCCAAGCAGTTTCCCTCAGCTTGCTGCTGTTCCAGCTGGGTAGAGTTCCAGCCAACCATTCCAATGAGGCAGAAAACCCACCAGGCTTCCTGGGAGCTCTCAGTTGTTAGACAACCTGTGGGCAAAGTTTCCATAAAATACAGTTGCTGTAAAGTTTGCACTCCAAGCTCAGGAATAATCCTTTTCTTTAGCTGAATATTTGCATGGTCAAGTCTGCATGCAGAGAGCATTCCCTGAAAAATTTTGCTGGATCTTTCTGTGTGTCCACAACCATTTTTTTAATCATTTAATCCATTGCTTTAAAAATACTTTTCTTTATACCTGTGTGTCTCTGAACTTATCCCCAGTCCCCAAATCTTCTTTAGGGGTCATTCTTCTAGAGGAGAAACAACTGTTTGGTTTTTACAGAACAGCACTGAGGGATGGGCAGCAGTGATAAGAGCCTCAGCTCAATGGGGTAACAAATAAGATCACACGCTCCTTTTGAGCTGGAATAAAAGCATGTCACTTCTCTCAGCTGTGAGAACAGAGACAGAGCAGATCCACTGAGTTGAAGGTTGCTGTGCAGGTGTTGTTTCCAGCTGCAGCTCCACTGAGGGTGTCAGCAGTTACCTGGTATTTTCCTAGATTTTGTTACATGGTATTTCCCCTGGATTTTGTGTGTCCCATCAGTACCACCTATCAAAGGGAGGCCTTGAGTCCATCCACAGGTGGGTGGTTGTGGCTTGTGCTGACTTTTGCTGATCGTGTTTGTCTTGAGGGAGGTTTGGCTTGCAGGATTTGCTAGATGAGGTCCAGGTCATACTTCTGCTTTTCACAGCACACCAGGTGAGCTGCCATACTTTGGAAGAGCTCCAGCAGATCCTCAGTGGCTCCAAACCAGTAGTGCCGTCCTGTCCCACAGCTTTTGGGACATGAGGGGTCCTGTTGTTCTTCCCAGGCTGCTTCTGTGGCAGTAGGTGGTGCCCACAGAGCCAGGAGAACTTGGTCCCACTCCCATTGCTGGAGCTTTCCTCAGTCATACTTGAGCATGTTTCTAATTTGTGGTGGTAGACTTTTCTCAGCTTGAAGTGATTGCAGCTGTCTAGGCTAAGTCTTGCCTGCAACTGTGTTTTAACTGGACTTGCTTTTCCTTCCAGGATTAATTTTTCTCCGTCTCTATTTACATGGTGATAAGAAGTGCTAATCCCACTCTGTCAGTCTGGACTGATGAATCTGAGGAATAGAACAGGTAATTTCTAATTTGGCTTGAAGCTTTTTGGTGGCTTGGGCAGTGAGAACCACTCCCTCTTTATGGAGTGCATTCATAACAAAAGAATTCATACAGTTTCTTCTGCCCAGGTTATCTGCAGGGAGGGAGATCCTTGCCCTGGAGCAGTGAAGGAAGGAAGGATAAAATTTTGTAGCTGTTGCTGTGAGCATCATCTTTGACTTCCTGACAGTTGTGGGTGGTTCTGTTTTGTGTTATTTTTATAGCAACCAAGTTGTTTGAGCTTGGAGTAGTCTCTAAACAGAGAAAATCTTTTGGCTGTACCTATTGAGAAATGCCTCCTGAGTTCTGGGCAGCACGGGGTGTTTTGCGGGAAAAGTGCTCACTGGAGATGGGGGGGATGGTGTGATTTCCTCTTTGGAAAGAGAAGTCAGAGAAAGAGGAAAGCAGAGCTGACCTGGGCAATGTGCAGTGGCAGCAGCTGCCTCACCTGCACCTCCCTGGCTCTCTGTCCCTCAGACTCACCCACGTGAGTCACAGAAAGCAAGTGAAGAAGTTACCCTTGTGTTGAATTCTCCATCCTTTAATGGGGTTTGAGGGTACTGTGTCCTTACTGGGAGCTGGTGCCAACTGTTCTCCATCCCTGGTTAGTGCCAGGTGAGGATATTTTAAATGGAAGCCTTGGGTATGAATCCCAGGACACTGCTCAGATGGTGTGGGAGAAGTCCAGCAGTGCAAGCAGCAGTCATTGTCTGCAGGATGCTCTGGATGAACCTGTCCCATATCATCTCTTAGATATCCTGATAATACACTGCTGTTGCCTAATACTAATCCTTAAGGGGATTAGCACAGTTTCTTTCTTTCTCCTATGTCTTTCCACTGGAAGAGAAATCTCAGATATGTTTCAGGCAGGGCGGGCAGTGATTGAAATCAACCAGTCACCTGTCTGATCTCCCAGAACAGGACCAGCTGTGGTGCAGACACCAGGTCGGATTTCTCTCCTTTTTCCTCTTGCACTTGCCAGGAAGATGCTGATTCCTGTGCAGAGATGGGTGCTTCAGCCCTAGCCTGGCTCAGAGGGCAGGACAAAGGCAGGCTGAGGGGCTTTTAGATCTTTCCCTTTCAAGTCCTGTTGTTGTAGCTGGATGTTTGGGCATGTAGCAGCAGTCTCACTACTCGTGCCTCAGTAGCTGACTCAACAAGCAAGAAAGACACACCAAGAGTGGAATTTGGGAAAGGGAAGACTGAAGCATCCAGGAGATCTTTAAGTACAAACCACTACACTCCATGTTTTGAGTTCTTAACAAAATAAGGGAATATCCTCAGTAAATACTTCTGTCTTTTCCTTGCAGAGCCCTGTGTTGTGTAAACGAACTGATGGATGAAGATGAGAAGGACAGGGCAAAGAGGTATGAGAGGATGCACTCCTGGAGGAGAACTGTAAATGCTGTGTTGTCCAGTGCTTGGCAATGAACTTGACCCCACTGATGTCAGAGGCAAAGCTGCCACACAGTTTACAGGCTGGGTATAGATGACCAAAAGCAGCAAAATTTAAGTCACTGTTCGGGCCTGTTTGAGTTCAGAGTTTCACTGTTCAGAGTTTGGCCACCCCTACAAAGGGTTATCTGGCTGAGTGGTCCTTAAATTTCATTGCTGTGCCCTCAGGATCTCCTGCTGTCCCATGGCTATTTGTTATCTTGAAGCAGGAGTCCTGACCTGTGATTTTATTTTATTTCTCAAGCAGCACTTCCCACCTGGAGCAGAGTTCCCTCAGCAGGTCTGAGTTAGTCTCCTGTCAGAGAAGACTTGGCTCAGTTCTGTTACTCACTGTACACAAGTGCCAAAACAGAGATGGCTGTGAACATGAATGCTGGATCTGAGAACATCCAAATGCCAGCCTGAATATGAATGGAAACGCTTTCTGCAGCCCACCCTCAGTCTAGATCACAGGAAGAATGTATCATCATGAATACACTTTTAAAGCAAATTAATTTCTACTGGAAGAAGTTGTATGAAAAGTGTTATCTCAGATATGAGCATTGGAAAGAACAGTTTGGAACAAGCTGAATGGATTTGCTTTTCTCCTTTATTTTTTGGATGGAGGGGAAAAGCCTAATAAATATTCTTAATTTGTGAACTGAAAACTAGTTGTGGTTGTGCAGCCAGACTCTTAACATTCCCAGTTTCATATATCACAGCAGTAGATTTTCAAGACCACATAGAAAATCTTTTTCTGCAGTTCAGTTGGCTCTGCACTGTGCTGTCTCTTGATAAGCTCCTTTTGCAAGTGCATCAGAGAAATCCTTCACATTTTGATGTTTATATGTGTGTGTACAAACTGCATAAAAGTTTGTGCATAAAAGTTCATAAAATTAAGTGAGCAAAACATGAACATGCATGAACATACTTTTCTATTGCTGGAGGAATTTCTCCCATAACACCTTCACTATTACTGCTTTTGAAACAGTGGGAACTGCTGCTGAAATGTATGTAAGGATATGGTTTTTCCCAAATGAACCCAAATTTGTGTTGCCTCCAGGTGCTCCTTGCTGCTGGTGAGTTCAGTGTCCTACAAGGCTCTAAGCACCAGCAAAATCCTTGTGTGCAAGCCCAATTTTAAACAAATAAACATTCCCAGCAGAGTTTAGGTTCTTGTATTTGAAGGGTTTTGCTGGGGCAGGGTGATCACCTCACCCTGGTTTGTGCTTCATTCTTCTCAGCGGCATTTGTGTTTTTGTCACCCAGGGCATCACGCAACAAATCTGAGAAGAAGAGGAGAGACCAGTTCAATGTCCTCATCAAAGAGCTTTGCACCATGCTGCAGGGCCACGGCCACCCTCTCAAGATGGACAAGTCCACAATTCTGCAGAGGACCATCGACTTCCTACAGAAACAGAAAGGTGCTGGAGGGGGCTGGCTCTGCACCTGCCCAGCAGCCAGGTCCCACTCAGAAAATGAAAACTGTTTTTTTTCCAAGCCATCCAGGGAGGAGATGAGCCTGAGTGAGGGGCAGGATGAGGCACAGCAGCTGGCCTCAGGAGCTGGGATAGAGCTGAATGCATTGCTGACCAGTTAAACACAGATTTGAAAAGATGCAGTGCTGTATGCTTTTCTACTGTGGATACATCATTACCCTCACTGGCCTCCACATCCCCTGGCCTGCTCTGTGCACTCCCAAACAGAGCATGAGGAGGGAAAAGCTGAGCAACAGCACCCATTACAAAAGTCAGGGGAGAGGGGATCCTGTCCCATCTTCCCAGGTCTCTTGGATTAGGAGAGGGTAAGCCTGTCCTGCTGCCTGTGCACTCACAAGAGCAGCTTGTGAAACAGCTCCAGAATTGAAGGAAACAGCTCCAAAAGTGCAGACACCCTTTTCTCACAGGGATGCTCTACTACTCTAAAATTAGCCTACTGATCTTAATGTTTTAAGGTAATCTTCAGGCCACCTAAAATGTCTCCATTTACCTTTTCTTGATTTCTAATGCATTTGTATCACAATGGCCTGGAAAATGACTGTTGCATGCAAGAAGGCTTTGTGTGAAGAATGATACAAGGATGATTCCTCTAACAGCATCTTTTAAGAAATCTAGTGTTACTTGAAAATGAAAAAAAATCCAAGTAGCGTGAGTCATGTTGCTTTTTTGATATTTTCTCTTTAAGAAATCACAGCACAGACAGAAGCCTGTCAGATTAGACAAGACTGGAAGCCTTCATTTCTTAGCAACGAGGAGTTCACCCAGTTGATGTTAGAGGTAAGAAGAAATTAAATAGATTAGTCAGAAATAATCAGTTCAGTGGAGTAGATCAGAGATATACAGTTCTTTTTCACCTGTAGGTCCCAATGTTAATGATTTCTACTCTGCTGGCACATACAATGCAAACCTGACCTAGACCAGTGTTGTACTTAAACGCTTAAAAGACACAGAATTAAAAATAAGATTGCTTCCCCTTAAAGGTAAATGGCTTTTTGTTTGGCAGTGAAGACTGATTTGGCCCAGATTTGGCTTGGTGAGAGAGGAAAAAGAGAATTTCCTTTTCTCAGAAGAGCCGCTTAGAGCTGGCTTTTTTTAGGAAAAAACTTGAAAGGACCTGAAAAAAGCAGAGCATCTCTCTTCCTCCCACATGCCATTAGGCAGGCAGCACTGCCTGTGCTGCCTCTGCAGCTGCTGGCTGTGTGCTGCTGTCCTCCTGATGGGAGTGCTGCCTCTTCTGCTTGAATTGCCTTTAAGTGCATTCAGGAAAACAGCTCTTATACTCCCACCTCTAAAATGCTTTGCCAATCTAGAAATCATCCCCCAAGCCTACATTTCTCCCCTTTTTTAAGAATGTGGCTCTGGGTTTGTGCTCCCCCTGGCAGGGACATGTCCTACCCTGCGTGGGCAGCTGCTGCTCTTTGCCCCACCAAAATCAGGGTGTATGCTGGGCTGAGCTGGGAGGTGCTGCTGTGTCTTAGTTATTCCTTTTCATCAGGATGTCATGACTCACCTCTCTGGAAAAGTCTGTTCATTCTTTCTGGGAATCTCTCTTGCCAAACAAGCTAGCTTGTTCCAGCTGAATCAAAACAAAATCCCCCCTTAGATTGGAAGTGGTTGGGGAGAGCAAGCCCTGTAATAACTGCTGGACTCTGGTCCATTGAACAGTTTGCTTGAAATCAGTAGGGTTTTTTTTTTCCAGAAAGGACCCAATTTGGGCAAAGGCAGAGTGTGGAGTGAGGTGGGGGAGATGGTGAATGCTGCATCTTTGGTTCCCAGAATGCTGCAGAGCAGCCTGACAGTGTCTTTAGAGGAGCTGGCTTTGTACAGGGTATTAAACCATGACCAGCTATTAAACCTCCCAGATCCTGATGGTAGAGAAGAATAAGGACAGGCACTGGGTAAATGGTACAAGGAGATATTGTGAAGAACAGGGAGCACACAGCATCCAAGGAGAAAAGCACAGGCAGTGACTTAAAAGGGACAGAGAGCTCTGGGACAGAAACCACTGCAAATGAGAAAAGGGAAATAAAACAAGCCTTAAAATTGTTTTGTCACTAGCCTTACAGATCAGTGTTTAAGCAAAATAAACTAGGCTTTAGAACTCCTTCATATTGTCCATAAACTGCTAAAAATACATAATTGTATAATTCTTCTCTCTCTGCTTATCCACCCATCTATCCATCCACAGTGCTGGATTTGCCATGATGGTATCTGACATCTCCTTACGCACTGGGTTTGTTAACTGTGGTGTAATTCAGAACACATAATGAAGTGACTGAAGTCAGCAGGATTGTGTGGGTGTTGAAATTCTAAGCATCACTGTCTCACTTCATGTTAAATAAATATTCACTGGGTGAAAAATACAAGTCAATTTAATAATAATGAGAACGAGAAAATAAGAATATAAAAAGAATGTTGAATCAGACAGCATGTGTAATTTTTATTTTTCCACACTGAACTGTCATTTCTTTGATTAATTTCTGCTAGGTCAAAGCTAAAATATTTTAAGTTTTTCCCTTGCATAATTCTGGTTTTTTTTTCTTTTTCTTTTCTGTTATCATTAGGCACTAGATGGCTTTCTCATTGCTCTTACCACTGATGGGATTATTATTTATGTTTCTGATAGTGTTTCATCTCTGCTAGGACACTTACCGGTAAGTTCTGACCATGCAATTCATTAAAGGCTCATTCCCCTCCTGAATGTAAATCAGTCAGTGCAGGGCTGGGGATTGGACTGACTGTGGGTGGAAGGGCAACCAACAAACCCTTGTGGAGTTTCTCAAGTTACTGTGAATAACAGATTCTGTCCCAGGGTCTATGAGTTAGCTTAAAAAATCCCCAACTATTCAAAATCACTGTACTCATAGCTCATCACTTGGCTCTACCTCTAAAGGTCTGGGAGGTGTTTGACCCAGCAGATAATAGAAAACCTTATGGTTGTGAAATCCCTGCTGCAGCTCTTCTTAGATAATGTAAATATTATTTCAGAACTGAATCTGTGCTCTTTGAATGACATTGGGCTTTTCTACTTTGAGCCTGTATAATCTTTAGTAACAAACGTGTGGCCTCAGGGTTTTCTGGGAGAACTTCTAGAAACCAGTGAGTTGTCAGGTGCAGAAATTTCAGCTTGGCCCCTCAAAAACATTTCCCTCTTTATCTGGTGCCAAGCATTGAAGCACCAAGGGTGCCCTATATGAGGGCAAATCGAGCATGCAGTTACCTGAATTGTGTGCAAAGAACAAATCTGTGCTGACATTTTGGAGAACCCCTTCAGTCAGGATGTGTGGGTTGATGAGCACTGAATCACTTGTGGGTCAAGCTGATTTTGCCAGATGTTCAGCCTAGAAGACAAAAGGAGGATGTGAGGAGGAGCACTCCCTCTCCTGTGTCATGCTTTCAAAGAAAAATATTTCATTTCTCATCATGTTATATTCCTGTGGTACCAGGGCTTCTTCTCCAGCCTGTATCTGTCTGAAATGAAGGGCAGCCTCTGGGACTCATTCAACCTTTTGCAAATAGATAGTAATCCTGGGGTAAAGCAGTCTAAGGGTTATATTCTGCCCTAGATGCATCTGCAGAATGACTGGGCTTCCTTATCTTAGGCCAGACCAGCAGTGTCTGTGCTCTGCTGAGGGATGAAAAGGCATGTGGTTGTGTCAGGCTGTACTGCTGAACATGACAAAGCATTCTTTTGTATCAGTCAGATTTGGTGGACCAAAATATATTGAACTTTCTGCCTGAGGGGGAGCAGAGCGAGGTGTACAAGCTCCTTTCTCCACATGTGCTCATGACAGATCCTGTTGCAGCTGATTTCCTAAATGGTAAGCTCTGCTCTTGTCTGTTGGTCAGAGAAGTTTGCCAGAAGTAAAGAGCTCCTGGGGAGGTCTGCACAGAGTTCTCCAGCTCTTTAATGCTCCTGCCTGCCACTTTTGTTTTGCTGCATTTGTGGGTTTCAGTGCATCACATCTCTAATGTCCCTGTGTGCTCTTTGATTAGGACAGTCTTTGTTTTACCATCTGCTTTGCACCCCTTGGATAGTTTTCATGAGGTGGGATGCTAGACTAAGCCTGAGAAAGGACTGAGGGCTCAAGGGAAAACTTTGGAGAAATCCCAAATAGTTTTGGCATAGCCATTACTCCTTAAGAAGCCTGCATGTCTCAGGACACAAGAGGACCCCTAATGTAACTTAAGCCTTTCTACCTGAGGAGTCCATCTGGATCTGTACTGCTGGCTGCTGTCCCACGTCCCTTTCCCACAGAAAGTGTCCCCAGGACCAGAGCAGGCAGCAGCACCTTCCCAGCACCTGTGTTCCATTAATCCTGTGCTGAGCCCTCACCCCTTTCCCAGTGGGTTTGGCAAGACCAGGCAGCACTGGGCTCCTCTCCCTGCTGCCCCATGAGCACCAGTGGGAGCTCTGAGCACTCTGATGATGCTCTGAGCACCTGATGATGCTCTGAACACCCTGGTGATGTTCTGAGCACTCTGATGATGCTCTGAGCACCTGATGATGCTCTGAGCACCCTGGTGATGCTCTGAGCACCCTGGTGATGCTCTGAGCACCCTGGTGATGCTCTGAGCACTCTGATGATGCTCTGAGCACTCTGATGATGCTCTGAGCACTCTGATGATGCTCTGAGCACCTGATGATGCTCTGAGCACCCTGGTGATGCTCTGAGCACTCTGATGATGCTCTGAGCACCCTGGTGATGCTCTGAGCACTCTGATGATGCTCTGCTTGGGGAGTGGTTTCCCTCTGGCTGAAGGCTGTGTGGTTTAATCCACAGAATTCAGAAAACTGGATTAGGGCTTGGCACAATGCCCTCCACTGTTAATGGAAAAGCTTGGGGTGAGTTCAGTGCCCTGTGGGTCCAGGTCCTACTGAGCAGTGCCAGAGCAGATTCCTGCAGTACCATGGGACTGCTTTGCATGAAATCCTACATCCAGGAAGTCAGGAGGAAATCCTGCTGACCAGTACAGCCAGGGCTTCCCACTCAGCCTACTGGGGTGACTGCAAGGACAAGAAAAATGGGTGAGAATAAATTTCCTTAAGCAGAAACAGCTAATAAATTCTCCTAGTAGTTATATATGTACTTCTGAGTATCAGAAGCTCCCCAGCATGGTGTGCTCAGATGCCACAGCAGCATGGTTGGCAGATAAATTAAATATGTGAGCAAGCTAAAGTGCAGATTTATAATAACATTTTCTGTTTTTCTCTCTTTCCTTCTCTTTCTCTCATTTCTTTGGAAAAACAAATAGAATTTTGTTGCCATTTAGCAAGAGGCAGCTTAGATCCAAATGAACCCCTGATGTATGAATATGTGAAATTTGTAGTGGATTTTAAATATTTTACTCATGGTAAGTTACTGCTCCAGCCTATCTTTCCCTCTCCACCTCTCTCCTTTAAACTGTCTTGATCTGTAGCATTTTAAGGGTTCTGTTTCTGCTGAAAATGCCCTTTAATTGTCAGGGATAGAATGAGCTGGGCATACATTGGACATATTTTGCATACAAAAGTGGTGGGGAGTCTCTTGGTCAGAAGAGTGCACATGTTGTGCCTAAAGCTGATACCAGACTGAAAATGCCTCTGTTTGACCCACTGCCAATTGTAAAGCAGCCTACTTATTCAAATAGCCAGTAAAATATGGTATTGTGTTTCACCTGTGGCAGTGAAACGACACTTTACAGAGATTAAATACTTTGAGGTGCCTGTAAAATCCTGAATATTGCAAATGCTGGCCTGGAAAAAGGCTGACAAGGAGCCTGCAGCTGCACACTGTGAGCTGCTCAGAGCTGTGTTACAAAGCTCCCCTAACAAGCCACAGGTAGGTGGTTACAGCTGTGAAACTTGGAGCCTAAAGGGTCCTGCTGGAAATAACATCAGTGTGGCATCACCCCGGGGGTAGGAGGAGTTTGTTGCTTGGGTTTTGTCAGTCTCTGCACCTTCCTCTCCTCCTTAAATAAATTGTCTGGTTGTTCCTAGTGCCTACACCCTCCTGTAATGGCTTTGAGTCAGCTATTGCACGAGCTTTCAGGTCAGCCACGGAGGAGCAGATTTGCCTGGTAGCGACTGTTCGTCTGGTCACGCCACAGTTCTTAAAGGTGAGCTCTGAGTCCTAAAAAGGTGAGCTCTGAGTCCCCAAAGGTGAGCTCTGAGCCCTCAAAGGTGAGCTCTGAGTCCCCAAAGGTGAGCTCTGAGTCCCCAAAGGTGAGCTCTGAGCCCTCAAAGGTGAGCTCTGAGCTCTCAGAGGTGAGCTCTGAGCTCTCAAAGGTGAGTTCTGTGTTCTCAAAGGTGAGCTCTGAGCCCTCAAAGGTGAGCTCTGAGCCCTCAAAGGTGAGCTCTGAGTCCCCAAAGGTGAGTTCTGTGTTCTCAAAGGTGAGCTCTGCCCCAGGGCACTGCCAGCAGCAGGGGCAGCAGCACAGCACAGCTGGCTTGTGCACAGGGTTAGCAGAGGAGAGGACATCAGTGTGGTTTTGGGAAGGTGAGGTACAGAGCAGGAGCTGTTTTTGGTTTTGGGATGGGGTTGTCTCGGAGGGGGCAGCCTGGGAAGCTCCAGGATGAGCTGACCCCACTTGGGAATTTGCAGCCTTCCTTTGTGGAAGGAAGAAATCTGCATCATGGAACATTGCCAGGGTGTGCCATGGGCTCTTCCTGCTGGCCTGTAAATGTCCCAGGGCACTGATGACAGGGATAACCCTCTCCAGGTGCTGCTGGCTCAGGAGGGCATCAGCCAGCTCAGAGGCTGGACCTGGAGCTGTCATCCATATCCAAATACCAGTGTTTGCAAAAAGCTGGGGAATTTTGCCTAGAGAGTGCAAGATGAGACTCTTTGACTATTTATCCTAGCTCTGAAATTCAGCTCAAGGTAAACTATTCAGGCATTTTTCATCGGTTCATGCATCTATAAAACAAGGCTCACACATTCCTTAGAGGAAAATAAGTCAAGTGCTTTAAAAGCACTGTATTTTTGCTGTGGTTTATTATGTCAACAAGATGCATCCTAGCCTTTGATAGCAGGCTCCTTTTGTCATTTCAGAGAATTAAATGTCTGTGCCCACTATTTTGCAGGAGCTCTGCAACGTTGAAGAGCCATGTGAAGAATTTACATCGAGGCATAGTTTAGAATGGAAGTTCTTATTCTTGGACCACAGGTAAGAGATTTGGGTTTAGTGACTGGAGAATAAATAAACTGTAGTTTAAAAATAGAAAACTTTGTATACCTATTGCCTGGGATCCCAAATGGAATACTTCTAATAAAATGCAACTTAGTAAGTAGCAGTACTCTGAACTTAGCTATTAGGCATCCTTAAAAGCTTCACTATTTTCCATATTTTAGGCAAATAAGAAACCATGGAAAATGTCTAGGAAAATGTCTAATCTCCTAGCCAAGATAATAAGTCACTGAAAGTGAGCAGTGTGGGTCCCAATACATTCCAAATATTGGTTTAGCTCCTCTGTTTTACAACTACAGCTTCCAGAAATCCTTCTAAATCTTTTACTGTGTCGATAAACTTTTGACTTTTCACCTTGAGAAATGATAGGATTTCTAAAAGCAAAATAAAAACCAGTGGATTTTATTACTTAATATTAGATTAGTTTTTGACAATGCAACATGGCAGGCTAGAATTCAGCTTGGTGAATGAAACAGACTGGAACCAGTTTATAAAGCTTCTTAATTTAGGATTAATTTTCTTCAAAAGAAGCTGGAGGGTTTTATTCACTTTTTTTACTCCTCTGTATTTGACATATGTGCATAAGCACATTGCAAATTCCTACCCTTTTCATTATCCCTCCCCTTGTGAACTGTGCCAAGGTAGTCATTACTAAAACCAGAAGAGTAGTAAATAAGACTCTAAGGAAAAAAAGAATATTAGTGAGGAAAGGAAAATCTAAATACCATCTGCACATTTACAGCAAGAAAGAGAGAGAGCAAAACAGAGGGGGGGCCACAAGAGCACAGGTCCTGCCTCACTGAGTGCTGGGAGATGGAGAGTGCCATCCTGGTGCAGGGAGCAGAGACAATAGCAGTGGTTTTCTCCCTCAGCATTTCAGTGTTGTTCCATAACCATAAGCTATCAGGCTCCAATGGAGGCTGGGTTAGGATTACCTGCTTTAAAACAAATCTCCTATTTTGCCTAGAAAAAGGAAAAATCTAGAATTGCTAGCAGAATAGTGAGGCAAGTCATTGTAATGTGCCTATCTAAGTACTTCACCAATTCCTTCTCTTCCAACCAAAGCAAAAACAGCCCTAGAGCAGCCCCATGCCTGTTGCTATCTGTACTACCAGCACACAAAGTTTTGTTGGCTATAGTTTCCCAAGCTTTTCCAGGGGAGCAATTACTTTTTCCCAAGCTGGTGCTGACACACACTGCAGCTTCTCACTTCTTTTCCCTTCCACAGTTACTACCCAGATGACATTTACATCCAACCTGCTGGGTAATTTTACTCTGGCTCCAAGTAGTTATGTGCAGGATCAGCCACAGCGTTTGTCAAGCTGTGTCTCACAAGCATCCTTAATGAATTGAGTCACTCACATATGTACATGCCTTTCTCTACACCCACATAATGAATAGGCTGTGAAACAGTAAACACACACCTTTTCATTTTCTCCATTTTTACCTCCCCCTCGCTGTCGGGTTTTTTTTTATTTGTATATAAAAAGACATCACTGCCTATATGAAAATCCACTCCAGATTTCCCTGCCAAGTGAATGAACAAGGTGTTTGTTGCTGGTATCTCAGCTTATCTGCCAGGATGTCAAGCTTTGTGCTCACTCCCTGCCCTTTGCTTCCTTTCTAGGGCTCCACCTATTATAGGATATTTACCCTTTGAGGTTCTGGGAACGTCAGGGTATGATTACTACCACGCAGATGACCTGGAGCTTCTTGCTAGGTGCCATGAACACTGTAAGTTGCTCTGCCTCTCTAATATTTATGTCTCTGATCTCCTTTGTCACTTGTGCAAAACCTTTTACTGTCATTGCCAAAGGCTTCTTCTTCAGGGGCACGTGGGAACTCTCCCTTCCCATGACACTGGCACAGCTGCCACCTGGGAGATTGAAATCTGCAGAATTCAGTCAGATCAGGAGCTGTTTGTGCACGTTTCCTAAATTGGCAGATACCTTGTTTGAGCACAGGTTGTCTCAGAGTGAAATGAGATTACAAGGTTGGGAGTCAGAACTACCCCTGCGCTGCCCTGCGAGTTTTGTTGATTTGTCATAGTCCTTGCCATTCCCCTGGGCTCCAGAGGAGGCTCAGCTCACCCAAACACCTTCTGAGAGCATCATTTGGATCACTAGCCTGTGCAATTAGATGTTGTGAACCTCACTCACTCATTAGTAAAATGCTCTGGAAATTCAGAGTTATTTTACGTACAGAAGTACTGAACACAGTTTCCCTGTGGGTGAAGATGGCTCACATTTGGTCAACCTCAAAGGAAAACAACAAAGCAGAAGAGTCGAGTTCAGGCTAATGTGTGAACACCAAAGAAGGTCCATGAAGTTTCTTTTCATGCAGGGTGGAATTGTTTGGCCTGTGGGAGCCAGGGCAGAAGGAGAACTGGTGTGATTTCCACAGCAGTGCAGCCCAGTGCTGAAGAACCATGTCCTGCTGTGGGCTGGGGCTGACACGAGGGAGGGCAGAAGGTGTCTGCAGATGTGGGCTACTCTCAATCAGTGTGCAGTTCCTATCAGATGTGAGATGCTTTATCCCCAAGACCCAGATTTTTCCATTTTATGGGTGCATTTCAGACTGAGTACAAGGTTATGTATCACCTGTCTTGTTTACAAAGCCCATTTTAGCACTGCCTCAGTCTGGGACAGGGCTGTGGGGCTGAATGGATTTTCTAATCACCTTTGCACCGTAAAATCCCTGTTTGCTATAACTTGGTTTGTCTTTCTGTTGACCAGTGATGCAGTTTGGAAAAGGAAAGTCCTGTTACTATCGGTTCCTGACCAAAGGGCAGCAGTGGATATGGCTGCAGACACATTACTACATCACCTACCACCAGTGGAACTCCAAGCCCGAGTTCATCGTTTGCACTCACCTGGTAGTTAGGTAGGAGCAGGCACCAAACTCTTCACAGTGTGTTTTATGTCTCAGTGTTCAGCCATTGCTTTTTCTAGTTCTGTGTCATGATAACCAAATACTTGTTGTGCCTACTGACACACTGAAATGATATGTAATTCCATTAAACTATCCTGACAAGGAATATGTGGTTTATTTACCTATTTACCTTTTTTTTATTATTATTTTTCTTTTTTTTTTTCTTTTGGCAACTGAGCCAAAACCCTGGAAGCTACCTTTGACTAAATCTATTAGTATGTTACATTCCCCTTTTGTCCCTAGTGATGACATGGCCTTAGAAAGAATTAAAGCTTTTGGCAATCAGACATCTTCCTGGGCATGAATGAGATCATATAACTCCTACAAAACCTTTTGATCAGAGCTTTAAATATTTATGATTTGAAGTTAGCTGCTGGCTTGCTGGCCTTATTCCTCACCCAACTCCAGCCCTGGATCCCCCCCTAGTGGGAAAGCTGCTTGTGCTGAGCTGCAGCCTGTGCTGGAAGGCAGTGCATGTGTGGGATGCTCCGAGTGCCCCTTCTGGGGGGAATCTGCTGGATTATCACAGCCTGCTCAAAAAAGACCAATAGAAGAGTAAGAATGTGTTTTCTGAAGGGCTTGAAAAAACAGTCACACACTGGTTTGCTCTGTTAACTGGAGTAAACTTCCTGCTCATTCTGTGGTTTTTTTACTATCAGGAAGCAATTTTTTTTCTGGTGCCCCTCTTTTTCTGTCAAACACCTGGAAGAGCAAACTCTAGTAAATGTGAAATATATGGGTCTATAGGAGTGAGCCAGAGGAGGGCCATGAAGATGCTCAGAGGGCTGGAGCACCTTTCCTGTGAGGAAGAGGGATGGGGTTGTTCAGCCTGGAGAAGAGAAGGCTCCAGAGTAACCTTAGAGCCTCTTCCAGTGCCTAAGGGAACTCCAAGAGAGCTGGAGAAGGAGTTAGGGAGTTCTAGAACAAGGGGGAATGGCTTTAAACTGTCAGACATAGGCTTAGATCAGGTAGAAATTCTCCCCTGTGAGGGTGGTGAGGCTCTGGAAGCCCTGAGAAGCTGTGGCTGCTCCATCCCTGGAAGTGCTCAAGGCCAGGTTGGCTGGGGCCCAGAATAACCTGGGATAGAGGAAGGTGTCCCACAGTACAGGGCTTGGAACCAGATAACTTTTAAGGTCCCTTTCAACCAAAATTCTATTAAATCTGATTCTATGATCTGTGGTATAGAGTACATATGAAGTGTTAACTTGAGCAAATGTTACACAGAGAGAGATTGCCTCTCAGTTGTCTTGCCTCTGTCATCCTCCAGGGAATTCAGCTTCACTTTAAAGACTGAATTTATTGTGCATGAACTTGTTTCTTCTTTCTCCTTCTAGTGCCTCTTCAACCCAATGATGTAGTCCTAAATTTTGAAGTTCAAGTCTGTCTCAGATAGTTCAGGCTTAAAATATGTTACTGAAGCACACAAGTTAAAAACGTTTCAGGAAAATTCATTGCCACAGTGATATAAGTGAGGTTGGTTCAGCAACTTCTCTTGCCTCCAAGGAAGCTTGCAGCTCATTAATATTTCATCACCCTAAAGTCTGGCACCTCTCAGTGCCCACAGTCCATGAGCACTCAGAGAGTCTTTGAAACATCCTCTCCAATTTATCCCAGTGGTGAATTGTGTGGCATTGCTTACTGTAAATATTTCATTATTTCAGAGGGAAAAAAGTAAGGAAAGAAAATACACACTTTGAGAGGCACCTTATAGGGGTTCTGCACTACACATTGCACCTGTGTAGGTGCCTGTTTGTATTTGGAGGCTCCACTGGAGTGCAGGATGTTAACTCTGATGCATGCAAAGTTCTGTGCACCCTCAGAAGGAGGGACCTGACCCTGTCCTGCCCAAGGCACTGGCATTTTTTTGCACATACCATGCAAAAAGAAGGATTCTTGTTCATCATCATCAGGTTATAAAATGAAGATACACTTGTTGTGGCAGTTTACCTGCAGAGAAGCTGTAAAATCTTGTTTGTTTGTTTGTTTTGGGTTTTTCAGTTATGCAGAAGTTCGGGCTGAGAGAAGGCGAGATCTTGGCCTGGAGGAGTCATCAATTGAACTGGCATCCTCTTCTCTAAAGGTACCATGTTCCTTCACAGCTGAATGAGATGTTTTAACCAAACTGAGTAATAGCTTGCCAATCTTAGGGAAATACCTGTTCTTTCTTCTCCATTTTCTTTACTCCCATCTCATTCCAAGCCTTCAGCTAGATCATGGCTCAGGCAGGCCCTAAGAAGCTTTGCTGTGCCTGGCTCCAAACTGTCCCTGTTGGCTCAGGACAGGCTGGATGAGCTTGGAACTGCCTGATCTAGGGGAAGATGTCCCTGCCTGTGGCAGGGGGACTGGAATTAGATGATCTTTAATATCAAGTATTCTCTGATTCTGCATCAACTGTGGATTCAGCAGTTGCATTGCTCTGTTCTGGTCCCTGGAATCTTCCTGAGACCATGACACAAAGGACAGGTGTCCTTTGAGGAGACAGAGGAGCAGAGCTGGGGCCAGAGGCCAGATTGCTGTACCTGTCGTCCTTAGCAAGGCACAGAGGATCCAGGACAGTGCTCAGAGCTCCAACAGAGATCCCTTGCGGGGCCATTCCCTCCTGCTGAGGCTCTCACCAGCTGTGCTTTCCTCCCTGCAGAGCCACAGCAGCTTCCTGGACGTGGGGCAGTGCGGCAGCAGCCAGGACGCCAGCCGGGAGGGAGTGTCACTGTCATCGCACAGCTCGCGCTGCTCCTCGCACACCACCCTCTCCAACTCCACCTGTAGGTGCTGGGGCAGCCCCCTCTAAAGGGGTGCAGGCTGTGGGCTCCAGGGCAGAGCAGCCCCCAAAATGCTGGTGTTCAGCTGGAAGGGACCGAGGCGGGGTGGGAGGGGAGTGCTCGGCACTGGCACCTGCGTACCGGGTGGTGACAAGTCACACAGCAGCAGCAGAGCCACCTCTGCCACCCCCTCTTATCACTGCCTGTGTCAGAGATTTCCCCAGGCTTGGCACCAGCTGAGGGTCATGGCTGTTGGCTGTGCCTCTGGGGACTCGCTAGCTTGATTGAGCCAAGCTCACTGACAAAAGTTTAATGTTGAGATAATATAATTTTATTTGGGGGTCTCATGTGAAATCCCTGCAGAAGGAGCACAGAAGGATGCCTGCCTTGCTGGCAGCTTCATCCCAGCTCCCATCAGTGCCCTCCTTGCCCTGGGGAAGGCAGCAAGATGACTGCAGTGCCCTGTGTGGGGCCATGGGAAGGAAACTGAGGGGACCTTTCTTGAGATACTTGCTGTGGGGGCTCTCATCTGGATCCACCCAGGGAGGGCAGGCTGAATAGGGGGCTAGGATCAGGAGGGAGCCCAGCAAGTCAGGTGGGGAACCAGAGGGACCACAGAGGGGCAGTTTGAGGATCCACTTTGGCACAGTTTGGATCACTGCCCATCTACAGATGTGGATTTCAGGCTGAGCCAGCGTACCCAGGTGCAGAATTTTCCACCCAGTTACAAAATACCACCCAGACCCATGAAGAAGAAGGTGAAAAAGGAGAACTAGCCTCCACCCTAAAACCTCCATCTTGATTTATATATATTAGTATATTCTAAAATTTTAAACTCTAAGTTTTCCACCCCTGATATCACACCCTTCTATTCAAACTACGCACCCATAATCCCAGTTATGTTATTCAACTTTGGAAGCCTGTTCCACTGCCTCAGCTCAATGCAGTGTTTTCTGGGGGGTCAGTGCCTGTGAGCACAGAGAGCCTGGAGTTCCCAGGGCTCCAGGCAGGAGCTGTGCTGTGTGACAGTGGGGTGTGTCTCTCCTGCAGCCACGTCCTCGGTGCGGCGCACGGACACCAGCACGCCCACACGGCCCCCGGGGGACAAGGCAGCCCTGAGGCTGGCAGCAGCTGGGAGCACTCAGGTCAGTGGGAATGAGGGGCAGTGCCTTCCTGGGGGTGTAGGGAATGAGCCAAATGAGCATTGAGATGCTGGATGCCACCCTCTGGGTGTGCTGGGGCTTCCTGGGCAGTGCCACTGGCTGGCACTGGAGAGATGCTGGGGGCTCCTCTGCTGCCTCCTTTCAGGGTTCAGTTTGCTCCTCCAGGCCAAAAGCCTTTTCACACCACCAACCCTCTTTTCATGGGGTTTGTGCACATGAGATGGCCTTTATCCAAAATGGGTGCTGACACCAAGGACTTGAAATTACCAGGGGCATGCAGGAGCCCAAATTCTCCCTTCAGACTTATCCTGAGACCTCCGATCCCAGCTGTCCAGTTCCCTGCACCTGTCCATCCCTGCTATGAGCTGCACCAGCTCGGCACTAGAGGTGCTGTGGACACACAGTAAGGCAAAGTTTTCATTTCTAGGCCATAGCCACTCCTCAAGCCCCTGGTGAACACCTCTCTCAGCACCCCGTGGCTCAGCTGGCAGTGCCCTCCCAGCACCCTGTGATGGTATGTGGTTTATTTTTGCTAAGTGCACTGCTGTGTCCTGTCAGCAGGGCAGCCTAGGTGCCCTCACGTCCTTGCTGGCTCATCCCAGAGTGGGGACAAAAGTTTCTGTGCCCTTTCTGTTGCTGAGATTTACCTGCAACAATCTCATGGCAACCACTTATTTCAGCAAGCAGAGAGAGCAGGTGGGACACCCAAAGAAATAGCAAAGGAGGTTTGCACTTGTCAAAAGTGTTGTGGGCTGCTGAAGGCTTCTCCCTGAATCTCTAGCAGCTACCTACAGGCTGATACAATGCTGAAGAGTTTTAGGAGAGGAAGGGGATGTCATAGAAGGTTTAAGTTAGGCCAGGAAAAGAAAAGATAACAAAAACCCCAAGAAAAGTGAGTTATAAACCATAATGACAAGGTCTGTCCTTCCAGGGCTTTGATGCCAGTGCAGTAAATGTTCAGACCATAAAACTGAGATTGAAAATGGCCAGTGTAGGTGTGAAGGATGGATCCCCAGGTGGGATTGCAGCCTAACTCAGGCCTGGCATCTGCCAAATATCATTAGCAGCACAACTGAAAGCCCAGCCAGGAGATGTGGCAAGGGTATGGTGCAGTGTCTGCCACAAAACACAAGTGAGCCCAGACCAGCTTGGTGTTATCCTGGAGGACAGGAGAGTCCTGGGTATAGACACTTCATCTATGCAGAAATTGTGAAGACCAACACCTGAAGGGAGGCACTGCATGTGACCCAGATATGCTGCTGCTCTGGAACTACATTGGCACTTTGGTTAAATATGCAATTGCCATTTTTTTGTCAGCATCATATTTTTTATGGCAAAAGCTGAAAAGCAGTCATTTTTCTGAGTCCAGCATTGCTATGGGTGTGAGTAGCAGGACTGGTCCTACCCTGTGGTTCTCTGTTCTCTGCAGCCAGTGTACCATTTCCCCACCCAGCTGGGGATGATGCACCAGCTGAAGGAGCAGCTGGAGGAGAGGACTCGCATACTGCAAGCTGACATCAAAACACAGCAAGAGGAGCTCCATGTCATCAAGGAGCAGCTCCAGCTGGTGCAGGACTCCAACCTGCAGGTACGTGGTGCTCCCAATCTCACCAGCCATGTGCTTTTCCTTTGAGCACATGGAGCAGTAACAAAATTGCCTGTGGCAAAAGCATTGGGGAACGAGCTCTTGACAGATTGGTAACTCAGGTCCAGATGTGGGAGTGGTGTTTCCCCAGAGATGAGTGAGGTCAATATCTGGCTGAGTATTGAATCAGTAATTTCTGGGATTTAGAAAAAAAGCAATCCCAAATTAATCCAAAGTCTCCCATGCACAAAAAGCTTGGTGGCTCCACGTCTGGTCAGTGCTGCTGGATCCCCACTGCCACTCCTGCACAGCACAGCAGCCACAATGGAGCTGGAACAGTCCTGGCTCTGAATAAATATTTGACACAAGCTAACATTTGATCCTGTTACTGATGGCTCATTTTGCCCCTGGATTCAGCCACAGTGCTGCTGCTGCAGTGTTATTTCTGCCAGGCAGTCCAACCACACCTCCTGTGCCTCTGTTCCTCACAGATGCTGATGCAGCAGCCGATCCCCGTCGTCTTCAACACCGTGCAGCAGCCGAGCCCCCGGAGGCCCCAGGGGACTCCCAGGCAGAGCACAGCCAAGAAATCCCAGCAGCCAGCCCCCATGGGGAACAAGCACTACTGCAGCACCCACCTGCTGTCACCACACCCATTCCTCAGGGACCCCTGTGGCACAGTCCCCCAGGTGCTGGCACTGTCACCGTCCCCTTTCCCAGCTTCTGAATGCTCTGTGTCGCTCCTCCCCGTGCTCCCCTGCGTCCCCTCTGTGTTGGGTTTACTGCATACCTGGCATTGAGGAATTTGTGTCAGGAGTCAGCTGGGAACAGTGTCACTCAGCTGTAAAAATAATAAATCAGGTAGACAAAAGCATTTAAACCCCAGGGACTGCTGGAGCCCTGCTGGTGACTGGGGAGGGANTGTGTCGCTCCTCCCCGTGCTCCCCTGCGTCCCCTCTGTGTTGGGTTTACTGCATACCTGGCATTGAGGAATTTGTGTCAGGAGTCAGCTGGGAACAGTGTCACTCAGCTGTAAAAATAATAAATCAGGTAGACAAAAGCATTTAAACCCCAGGGACTGCTGGAGCCCTGCTGGTGACTGGGGAGGGAGTGAATGGGAGGTCTGGGCTCTCATCAGCACAGTGCTCATTCACAGCCAGTGAGAGCTGTGGTTTCATAACACAGGAGTAGATATCATTTTAAAAGATTAATTNGACGTCAGATTTGCACCTCCCCTCTTAAGCTGTTCTCTTGCTCCTCAAGCCTTCTGTGCCCTTACCCTTGTACTGTAATTTCTCAAAAGACTGGCTGGGGATGCCAACACCTGCCCTGCAGGGACAGTAAGTGCTAAGGGGTTGGTGATCTTGAACAGACATGCTGTTCCCACTGCTGTGTTCAGGGACAATATCCTATTATTCCTTCTCCTTTTCCCATCTGCCCACTATAGGTGGTTATTTCATCCT
>WEIU01014851.1:2066312-2110917 GCA_013389925.1 Aegithalos caudatus
CGGGAATGAACGGCACCGGATGTGAGCGCCGGGAAATGAACGGCACGGGAATTGTGAGCTCGGGAATGAACGGCACCGGAATTGTGAGCGCTCCTCCCCCTCAGGCTGTGTTGCAGGAAATGCGGTCCGGTTCCTGCCGTCTCCAGAGCTCGCGCATTTCGTATGGAGCAGCGAACCGACCGGTGCCCGGGAGTTTCTGGAGAATAAAACTCACCCGAGCGGAGCCACCGCGAGCACCGAGACCACCGCGAGCACCGCGGCTTCCCGGGGAGCCGGAGCCGCCCCCCCCCCCCCCCCGCGCTGCCTTGGGACACTGTTTCCCGCCGGAACCATTTTCCGGGGGCGCAGGGACACACTTCCGGCTCCCGGCTCATTGTTCGGGCGCCCACGTGGATTACACTGAAAGCAGTTTCTGTTGATTTTTAACATTTTAATAGTCTTTTCTACGCCACGAACGGAATTAAAAGATATCTTTTCTATCATTCCTGAGCGCAGGGAACAGAAACGGACGTGCAGACACGAGAGGTGTCTGGAGCCCGCGGGAGGGCGGTTGCCGCAGCAGCTGCGGTCCCTTCACTCGATTTTTTAATCTTTTTTAAAACTTTTTTCTAATAAAATACCATAAAATTAACGACGTTGTGGGTACCTTATTTTCCTCTATGGCCGCTGCCCACAAAAATTGCCCCAACTCGCCCCACTTTATGACAGAAAAGGCACTTTGTACTTCTATTAATTTAATAGAGCAGGCCTGATTTTTATGAGGACTTTCTTTTATAATTCTCCTACCTATCACAATCTCCATTTTTCCTCCACTCCTGGGACGCTGCTGTCCCAGCAGGAGCTTTGGCTTGCTCCTTGTTTAAAAGCACTGACTAAATGTGGTTTAACATGACCAACACTCCTGAAGGAACTGCAGCAGCAGCAGCCATCCCAGGAAATAACAGTGCCTCCAACACAGCGTTTGTTTTTTCTTAAGGGAAACAATATTTTATTTAACAGCTCATTTTACAGTACCTCTGCATACAACACATTGTATAAAACCCAATCTATCAACACAAACGTCTGCTGCCGTGTTGGTAAAGTGACAAAGCTATAGCAAAAAACACTAAAGAGCCTTTTTTAATTGGAAATAAATCTGAATACTTCGTTCTGTTTTAGTCCAGATAACAACAGCAATCACAATCAAGAACCTTGTACGGTACAACTGGATGAGAAACTTCTGATAAAATCAACACACAGCTATTTTTTAGTCACTATGGTAGCAAACTCTTCTAAAATTACATTATTATTCAGCCATTAGTGATGAACAAGTGGCTTGTTTTAGGAATGGATGGAAATAAAGTGATTTTTCTGTATCACATGGAAGCAGCCCCTCCCATGTCCTGGAAAATGCCACTGGTTTAATTACCATGTGATAAGGGTGGTACTGTTCCCCTACATATCCTAACTGCTTGCCTTAAATCTATTTTGATTTTTTTTTAATATATATATATATACATATACATATGTGTGTATANATATATGCTCTTTATATATAGATCTGACATCTGACAAGAGCTGGTGCCCAGCTGGCAAAGGCTCTACAGTCTCTTGCATAAAAAAGGGTATTGTACAAACTGAGCACCTTTTTACAACCAGGTAACAACAGAAGTTGTACTTTGCAAGCTCCCTCACCTTCTTCTGCACTTAGAGCTTCACATCTTGGTCCTCAATCAAAAAACTCCTTGAGTTTTAAGACTTTCATATCTCTGTTACCTTGATTAGCACATAGTTTATCTCCCATATGCCCACAAAAGCTTCTGGCAGCTGTATCTATTCTCATGAGGCTCCATTAATTAATAATTAATAATTATTAATAATTAATCAAGGCTATCTGCAGAATTATTCACTAATCAAACCTTTGCTGGGTACATCCTGGATAAGAAAAGCATCTGCTTTGTATTTCTAAACAACTTTGTGAAAATGTTTTTTAAAAAGTAATAGTGTGGCCCTATCCACATCCACATAAATGGATAAAGTAGTTTTTATATTTTATACATAAAAATACAAATCAGCACTATATTGTATCACCAATTACTTTGAGAAGGCTTCTGAAAAAAACCTTCCTCATCTTCCACATCTATGATATAGCTTTTGGACTTCTTCAGGAAAACTTTATTTTACATTAATACCTGAGACTTTTGAGGAAGAGTGTAAGACATAATTCCTTAATTTACCACCAACTGCAATGATGGCATTTCACAAAGTGCCTGTAACACAAGTCAGAAATTCATTTTATTCTTCATTCACACCAGTATTGCAAGAAAAGCCTCAGAAAATACCATCCCCACTCTGCTGCTTTAAAAACCATGCACAGTATAAAAATAATGCTGCTCTGCAGAGAAAGATTGTCAGACAGGCTTTAGAAACAGACATTTTAAACCAGTTCAGCACAGACTCACCACTTATGATGCTGTTCTTGTTCAAATACAAGATCTTACCTTTCTCTAAATGCCTTCTAGTACCAGCTACCAAAGATTCAAGGTGAACATTTCTCAGCTTTTACACAGGCAGTTTTCCTCCACAGGATCTCTACTATGTCATATTTTATATATTAAAAATTTCAAGCCAGATTCAAGGCTTGAATCCTGACAGATGGAAAATATTACAGCAGCAGTAATCCAAAATGCTATAGAAAAGCAATAATAATTACTGTGTTGAGATACAGACTCTTTTAGGCAAAGAAGCAACATCCATCTGTCCCTAGGCAGCTCAATAGTCAACACTCAGCTAATTTTAAATAATCAGTGTTAATTTCTGCATCCTTGTGCAGCCTGGATGACCAAATAAACTTCAGTCTTTTTCACCTTTTCTTTGTAGGAGGATTGGTATGAAAATGGGAAAGGGGCTGGAATCTGCTAGAGTCCAGACCCATGGATAACAGCAAAGCAGAGGAATTGTGAGCAGGGCAAGTTCCTTTTCTAATCTCATGGTCTTGTGCTACCACAGCCTCTGTTCTTAGCCTTCACCCTGCTTTGACCCCAGTCCACAAGCAATTTGGAAAGAACTAATTAATGTGGAAGACAACCTCCAAGCTGTTGACACTCCCTTAAAGTGAAAATGGAAAAAAGTCATTCCTTTTATCACAATGATAGAAAAGAACCTGGAGAACACCTACTCTAACATTCAGACAGGTTGCAACAGGTACACATCCAGTATCTCCAAGCAATGCTGCATGTTTTAACAACATGGTAAAGAGAGTTTATTATTCAGTCCCTTTTGTTGGAGTGAAACTTATGAACAATGCAAGAAAGTGACTGTGCTTCAAACTATTTTTATTTACATTACATACCAGTAATCTGATACTTAAAGCTAATTCTTCAAACTCCACTCCCTATGTCAACAGCAGACTTGATTTCCATAGTTACAGCCTTCATTTGTAAGCACTTTATGTGATTAATTCAGAGCCAAATGTAAAGGAAATTACACTCTGGCTCTCGCTTTAAGTTGTAAATTTTTAGCACTCTCTATTTTAGCTTTTATATCATGAGGTTTTTCAAAAAACCTCACAAAGGCTGGCTCATTTAATAAGGATGCCAGAATCTGTTCAAAGGCAAAAGACCATTCGTGGTTCCCTTCCAAACTCTGTGCTCTGCTGCCTTCAATCTGCCCAGAGCTGCTTTCCCCCTGCCTCTGTGTGGGCACTGCAGCAGGCATTTCTGTAACAGCAGCTGGACTTGTGACAGGTGACAGGGGCCTCTGCAGCCTCCTGCCAACTTCTTCCATTTTCAGCAGGAGGCTGGTCACCACGGCGATAGCCCGGTACAGCAGCTCCTCCTCAGGATCCCCGTGGAACAGATTGTACAGAGTTTTTGAGAACTGGATGAACTGGGACTACAGAGAGATGCAGAGGAGACTGTTCAGAGAAGAGCAACACACCTGCCCTGTTCCACTGCTGGATTCCCAGTGCAGTGCCTGGCACCTGGGGCAGCTGCTCTGACGACAGCATGGACGAGCCCTGAGAGACCTGTGTGTGTCTCAGTATGTATCTCCTGATACATGACAGCAGTCTAAAAAAGCCACAGTCTGACTGATCTGAAAATCTGACATTAAAGACATCCTACAAATCCTTTAGAAATATTGTAACAGGACTTAAAGGGTAAATTTTCACAACAAAATAGACTTAAATAAGACTCAGACAGTTTACCTGATTCATTCTTGGCAAATCCTTGACGTTTTCTTCTTTTTTGAGAAGTTCATCTTGCCACTGCTTCAGATATGTCTGAATATCAACCTTCCCCTTCCCTTTTTGATGGAGAAGAAGTGGGGGGAAAAAAAAGTGAACAAACAAAAACTAGGAGCTTCCCATGAGGGAAGATAAGCAAAAGAACTGGCATCTTCCATGTCATTCCTTCTCAAGAGTGGTGGGGCCAAGGACTACACAGGACCAGAGCTTACTTTTGCCCTTTTGCTCCCATGACTACTCTTATAAAAGAGGACAGAATGTGAGCAGCACAAGATTGTATATGTTTATATATATATATATGTATGTATGTATGTATGTATATACTTAATATACTCTGTCACCACAGACTTTCCCAGCCCTACTCCCCCAAAAGACAACAGTTACCAAATGTGTTACCTTTTTCTGGGCTGCTCTTCAAAGAATCACTTTCAAGATTATCCTCAACAGATGAAACTACAATTTAGGGAAAAAAAAAAAAAAAAGTTAGTTATTTCAGAAAATAGGACCAATGTTTCATTTCCCATATCAAAAATTCTTAAGGGGCAAGACCCTCCATGTTCTCAGCACAGATTAGGCCAAGAAGAAACTACATGGTAAAATCTGCATATTTTCTATAAAAATAGAAGCCAATGTGAGGCAGATGACAAATGAAACTGCTATCAGTTAAATAATCTTTATAATGTTCAGAGTTTACAACTTAAAGAGCAGCAGGAACAGTACCTATATATTGTCTACTTAGGGCAGATTTCAAAAACCAAAAAGGGATCTGTCTTCCCTATAAAAATCCCACAGCTTTCAAGAGTATTTGAAACAGAATATTTTATCAGCTCCATCAATTTACTAAACCTTTTTTAGCTCACTTAGTCAAAAAGGAAAGCAAAGCATTTTGGAACACTTGCTTATGTGCCTCAAAGTAAGTATGGATTTGGTATTTTAATTCTTGAGGCAGAAAATACCATTCCTTTATATCCAGGATGCAAAAATGAAACAGCCATCACTTCAACACCACAACAGGCTGCCTACAATGATGAAAAATGCCAACCAAATACATTCCCCTATTTCCATGTAAACACCCATGGGCCTTTGAATTCAACCATCAGATGAGCTACAAATTCTGTGACTTTATTAAATTGAAGCTATCTACAGAAGATCTGTAGATAGCTTCAATTTAATAATTGAAGGGATTCTGTTAACAGGGATATGATTTATTAGTTTTCAGAAAAAAGCTCCCCCTTTTTCACAGGATAATTAATAGATTCCTTCTAGTACTCTGCAGGCAAAACCTCACACTCTGGAACTCACCACTGAGTTGGCTGAAGTGGATCAGTTCTTCTTTTGAAAGATCATCCCCTTTGGAAGGGCTTAGAGATTCTACTTCAGTAAAAGCTGCAATAAATGATTGAACAAAGTGGGTTCAGGGTGCCCAGCCATTTCCAAAGCAGTGATAATGACAACAGAAGCCAGCTCTCCCCAAATGCCACTGTTTCTCACCTACCTGGAGGGATGTGCAACTTAAAAAGAAGCTTGAGTTTGTCAGTGAAGCTTCCATTATACATGGTATCTGTTAGGGGAAAGGAGAGTCTATTCAACTGGACCAAACTTTAAAATACTCTCTTAACCTAAAAAAATACAACCCAGGGAGGCTGGAACTGGACATGTGCCCTGCCTTACAGGGTAAGCATAATTAGATATGAATCCTAAGGAGAGCACCTGTGGCTGAGCCTGGGGTTAGCCTACACTGATGAAAGAACATTAACAATGTCTATGACTTACTAAAAACCATCAAGCACCAAAGAAATAGAGCACTAACATCTCAGTATTTCCCTTAAATTTTTGTTTCATGAACAATACCACTTTGAAAACAAGATGAAAGCAGCAGAGCAGAGCCAAGAAAACTTTCAGCTCCCCAGAGGTATAAAGCATTGGTCATCCTGCACAATCTGCATGTAAGATGACTTAGTATGAAGATTCATCATAAACCAAACAGGCTGGGCAATGAGATCAGACCATTCTTAAATTCTGGATATTTTGATGGCCAAGCCATATTTAAATTTGATCTCTAAGAGGGAATTCTTCTGTCTGTAATAAAAATAATACTATTTGACCCTGTGTTCAGAGACTAAGTCTCCTTAGCTTTCTGTACAGGGCATGGAAGGTGATACACACCCCAGGAGCCTCATGAATGTTTTGTTTCCATACCAAGGACACAGGCAAATTGTTTGAAGTTTATAAGGCAGTTGGAGCTCTCATCCATCAGTCTGAATGTCCACAGGGCCAGGGAGTCTCTGTTGGCACAGTGTGCCCAGGGGCTCAGGAGGTGGCACAGCACCCTGAACTGCTGGCAATCCACCCGGTACTGCTCCAGGTAGGGCAGGCTGGCGTCGTGGTGCTGCAGGACAGGGCTGCTGACACTCCAGTAACAGGACAGAAAGTGCTCCTTCTGCAAAGAAAAGATACAACGTGAAAGGAAACGTGTAGGAAACACCAAATCTCCCTGGGGGAAAGATGTGAGGAGTTAACTGTGTACACAGTGGTACAGCTGGCATGTAAAACATCAAGTCCAACCTTTATCTCTATTTATTAAAACCATTTCAAAGTCTACCATTAAGATGGCACATTACCTTGAATAATTCATAAAGTTCTTCAAGATCACTAGGACTGAATTTTACTTCTTGAGACACAACACGTAGCTAAAACAAAATTAGGAAAAAAATTAATTAATGTGTCTTCCCTCTTTGGAATAAGCCCATAGAATAAAATTATGGGAGACTTAATATTACATTAAGAGACACTGTTTGCATATTCAATTAGAAGTCAGAATAACAATTCCTTTAAAAAGTAATAAGAAGGTTATAGATTAAAATAAATAATTTCTCAAAAAAAAGAAAAGCTTAAGGCTAGTCACACTACTAACATACATGGAGCCTACACTATGAAACCCAGAACATAAAACTTAATTATTTACAGACATAACATATAGCTTCTTTTAAATGGGCAAATGCACGTTCAGCTCTCAACAGTGAAGCTGAATCCCCATTTTTTAAATTAAAAAATTGTTCACAGCTTTTAAAAAACAAAGTTTGCTGTAAGACCAGCTTCCAACTTCATAATATGTATGTTTTGTAAAATGAAATACAACAATACCATGTTAGCATTTAGTTTCTGTTGCTACAAGCCACATTTAGTACAGAAAGAAGCACTGGGTGGTGGAGAGAGTAGTATTACCATCAGGTATTGGAAATGAGCCACTGGAAAAAAAAAGGCAAACAAAGGAAGCTCCTCACAACCTCCACCTTCATTGAGCAGCCTGAATTGAAAGGATGAGACAGGCAGATGGAGAGCTGCC
The DNA here is from genome assembly GCA_013389925.1 of Aegithalos caudatus. Lineage (NCBI taxonomy): Eukaryota > Metazoa > Chordata > Aves > Passeriformes > Aegithalidae > Aegithalos > Aegithalos caudatus. The sequence continues at coordinate 2,073,884 of WEIU01014851.1, forward strand.
ACATCATCAGACACTCACACATGACACAGACAAAAAGCAACCCCTGTTGAATGCACTACAGTAACCTCTTCAGTGCTGCTTCCAGCTGTAAAAATGCAGGTGTTTAATTGTATTACTGTATGGTGCTTTGTGTCCCTAAGAGAAAAGTATTAACATCAGCAGATAGAAATATAGGTCAGCCTGTTCCAGTGCACACAAAGTGGGAGAGAGATGCCAGCCTTTGGAAGTGCTTGGCAGCGGTGTTACTTGTAACAAGACCAGAAGGTCACGCTGTGATTTACAGCCTGAAATCATCACAGGCCAAGCCTCAGCTAACAGACACCCTGCAGACACCAGGGCACTCAGTACAAAATCACCTCTTTGGCCCTGGAAACTGCAGCTCTTCTCAGAACCTTCCAAAAGGGAGGGAATTTTATCAGGGAGGAGGCTGACCCTCCTCCAAGACACTCACCACGTTGTGCTTGGTGGTGGTTTCCAGGCTCTGGATCACGTACAGCCTGTTCCTGCAGCGCAAGCTCTCCACGTCCTCAGAGCGAATGTCGCCGTACCTCTGAGGGAAAAGCAACTCCATGCAATCAGCCCTGGGGAGAAACAGCTAAACAACTGCCTTTGTCTTTCTTTGCAGCTAAGCACAATACAGGCATGGACACAAAGGAAGAGCACAGAAAATCTGAGGAAAAAAATCATTACAGCACTAGCATTCTCCTTAACCAGCGGAACTTTTAAAAGTCCAAACCTTGTCACTTAAACTCATTTCTCTCAGGAACACCTGTACATTGTAATATATATATATATATATCCCATATACACTATGTCAAAAGTTACCAGTATCTGCAATGTACAGTAATTAGTCTCAAATTAGTACACCACAAAGGCTGTTTCTGCTGTATTTTGTCATTTAGTTAACATACTAACCACATGAATGAGGGATGGAAATACATCTTGGGAATTCCACTCAGGACAGACTAGAAAGCACCTTCCTGGCAGTTAAAAACCCAAAACAACAGAAAAGTAAACCTATCCCATAACCTCTAAGGTTTTCAGTGAGGCTCAACAAAATACAGAGCCAAATTTCTAGCAATCCAGACAGATTTCCTGCCCTAGTTAGTGTCCAATGCAACTGCACTGTTTGAAAGTAGCCTATGAAACATTAACACTGCAGAGGATGCAGAAACAAGCCCACCAGGACACGTACTTCATTGGCCTCTCGGATCAGATCAGTGATGTCCACTTTGGGATGGTCACTCTTTGTATCACTGAGGCTGGAGCCCTGCTGCACAGCTGGAGGTAAAGGACTGTCTTTGTTAGTGACACTGTCAAAAAATCTGCACAAAGCAAACACATGGGAAATCAGCAGGAACCAGTTTATCACAATGAAACAATAACATTGGCATCTACTGTAGAAAAAGGGTGCAGAGAATGGGAAAAAACAGTATCAGTAAGTAGCACAAATGTGCTCTAATAGTAACAAAGATATATAGACATGGGAACTGCCTTTGGAGTGGGAAGTTAAACAAGACCCTTTCCAAGGTCCCTTCCACTTGGCATTCCCGTGGTTTTCTAATCCATATAGCAAGGTACTAACTGGGACAGAGAAAAAGGCCTGTCCTGAACTGTGAACAAGACAATCTTAATTTCCCCCAGATGTATAAGCCAATACCTGATCTGTACCTGCTTATCACACCTACATAACCAAACAGATCCAGTGGTGGGGGGGGGAAGATTTTACAATAAACACCAGACTGCATGGCCTCATAACAAAAACTACATTTTCCTCAATAATTCTGTAGCTCCTACCCCATTGAAACATGCAACATATGAAAGTCTCACTAAACAGAAATTCTTATTATCTGTTATTAACAGTTGTAACTTGTTAACTCCTATAGCACAGTAATTGTGCTGTTCTAATATCCATATTACAAACCACAGCATCAACAAGAGAATTTAGTTAGTGAAGAAAAAACTGTACAAGTTTGCAATATGTCAGTTTAAAGCACACTTCATGCTGCTAACATAGAACAAATACCTCATCATGATTGAACTCATCACATTTTTTGGTCTTATAAACCATGAACAGCAGAGGATTCAGCAGCCTGAACTACAAGAACCAAGCTGAAGAACTTGCTGCCTGAACTGTCTGGAACAGTCATAATGTGCTTTAAATCATCTAATCAAGGCAAGCTGCCTTCTATACATGATATAAGTTCAAGGGAAAAAGCACATTGTTTTTTCTTTAAATTCACAAAATAGTTATGACTTTAGAAGAACTTGAATATAGGATGGGATTTTCAGAGGATCCAGGCCCACTTTCCACCTCTTCCAGAATTTCAGTCTGAGATGAACACTAACTCCTTTGAAGTCTTTGGAAGTCTTGGCTAGATGTCTTCTCAGTTACCTCAAAAATGAGTTAATATGTGATTATACTGCTATGTAGCCTGAAAGAGAAACAGTTACACTAATACCTGTTGAGAACAGTGACTGCTTCTGCATCATCCTTACAAGTGAGCAACTTCTCCATGTTGTACTCCAGCACTGCAAGGCCCAGCTGCAAGATTGCCTTTATTCCATCATAGAAGAAACAGTCCACCACATTGACTGCACTTTCAATTGGCAGCACACTGATAAAAAGGGTAAGGAACCAGGAGAGAGAGACCGAGGAGAAAAAAGTCATGTCCGTCATGTGGTCTGTCAACTGAGGCAGGTGAACCCTGATGAGCTCCTCAAACACTGCCTGATCTACCAAGGCACCTGCAGGGAAAGGATAACAAAACCACCACCCAAATCTTAGCACAGAGAAGCACACTTCTCAGAGCAGCAGCAGCAGAAACAAAGGTCCTGTCCTAGTGCAGCTTTGCTGTACAAGCACACACAGAACCACTGGCTCCTTCCCCCACGCTGGAAGCTGCTCTCCATGCTGGGCCCAGAGCCTTGGGCATGCTGGGAGGGTGCTGGCACCTTGGTGAGTGCATGGCTGCTCCCAGTGGCTCTCCTGACAGCCAACACACTCCCTCTGCAACGAGAGAGAAGCTTCACACCCCATTTTCTTCTACCATATACACCTGCAAGAACTGCATATGAGATCAAAACCCAAGTCTGGACCTGAAGTAACTCCTTTTCCTTTATCTAAACTGGATAAGTTTCAAATAAATAGTATGAATTGCAGTTATAATTCCAAAAGAACAGTATAATAGTCTAACTGACTATTTCCTGAGTAGTTATGCCTAGAATACTGACAGTATCTGAAAATCACATCCATGCCTATTTAAGGAGTCATGGGATGTTCTCTGTACCCTCCATTTTCTACTCCACAATACAGAAACAAATACAGTGATTTCTCTCCACTGGCCAGTCTTCAGCTCATTCCTTACATTTGTTCTTAATGAATAACCACTGACATTCAATATAGGTAGACATTCAATTCAAGAGAGATAAAAAAAGCAGATGGATGTTACCAATGATTCGGCGATTGAAATAATCAGGGAGCATCCTTTCACACACAGCAACCAAAAGCCAGAATGCTTCCTCCTCTTTAGCATACAGCAGAAGCACTGATGTCAGAATATTCATTGCCTGCAACATTCAAACAGGAAAGGAAACATTTAAGAGAAAAGGCAGCGAAAACATAACTGGTATTTCTTAGAATTTGTATTTCTGAAAGCACTTTACAGCACATTTTTAAAGTGCTGAGATCACCTATAGCCATATCTAGGACAAGAGTTTTACTTCTATGTTTTTAAATACAGAACAGAGTATCTAAAGTACATAAAAATATTTTTAAGTGCTATATATCTTGTTAGAATGCAAATGCATATATGAAGTGGACATGACAGCATTTATAAACTAATTTAAGTACAATGTAAAAACTCATTTTACACTATGACATGAAATAAGCAAAGTAAATGAATCACTAAAAAAGAAACAATTCCACATTTCTGTGACAGATTTTATGAGATGCTACCATACTGCCATCATGAGCTAATATCTCAACAGCTAACACTGAGACTCTCAAAACTGCTATACCTGACAATATCCAATTTGTGGATTCCTGAATGCATAAGCTGTAAGAACTCTCCTGAGGGCAGAAATCCCCGTGTCACTTTGAAAAGCAGGATGCTCAGGTAAGGAGCGACGTAAATCCCGTTCAATTTCGTCAGTAGCCAAAGTGCACGTTCCTAAGGACTTTTCCACCAACTCAGTGTAATAACCAGGGTTGGATGCCATATCATTTACAGCACCTGCCAATACATTGCATTGCAAGGTATTAGAGGACAGCAGTAAAGCAGTAATTTGATTGTTTTCCATTTGCATAAAAATTCTGGTGACTACTGAGGTACCTCCTGAATCTCCAGATATTACTGAAGTAATGTGGCAGAGTAATTCTAATGAAATTAACGGAATCACTCAGCAATGAAAACTGCCAATTTGATGACTCTCAAAATGAACCAATTATACTTGTTATGCAGCACCTGAGAAGAGTAGCCAGAGTTCTCCTCTTAATGCCTCTGGGATGCCTCTTACAACGAGGTCTCGAGTCTTCTTTGTCCGAAACATGCTGACCCCATGGCCCCGTTCTGCAAACAGGATGTTCCACGATTGCTCCTTCATTTTTTCTTTCAACTGCAAAAAGCAGAGGATAACAAGCATTAAGTACACTGGTAGATTCTCCTCAGGTTTCAGAGAACAAAAGTAAATTTTGCTCCCAGTTATATTCATATAAACTGGGACCTGCAGCGTTGGCGTCCGTACTGGTGTGAAATGAGCGCTGAAGCAAATCAGAGCAAAATCCAGCCTGTGCAGAGCACAAATTTAGCATAAAATGCCATCTCACACATGACCTACTATTCTTTAAAATATGTTTATACAAGATGAGACAGAAGGTAGATCTAATCCAGTATCCCATCTGACAGAAACCAACAACTGCCACAGCACAGGAAGGTCAAACCCACATTTCTCTGAAGCAATCATTGATCAGATGCTCCAGCTCATGTGAGGCTCCAGGGCTGAGACACCACCATAACTGCTGTGCATGCAGCATTGTTAACACTGTTAAAGCAATTAAAGGTTGAAAAGGAGATGTGGTTCACTTTTGTTCAACATACTATAAAAAGCAGGATTTTAAAATCTGGACTCCCTTTTGTCCTGCCCAAAGGGTATTTATTTTCTGTTATTTCTTATATAAATAATTATGTATCTTAATTTACTCAGTTCTGCTGGAAGACCTATTTTGAAATAAAACCTGTCTTCTTGCACATACTATGGAGAAGTAAAAATTGGATGTTCTGCTGCAAAAACAACTACATAAATATTCTCCAGAGTATAAGTCTGTTAAACAGTGGTGCAGAAAAAGGAAACAAGGAAGAAGTCAGTTTCTTAGAACATTCTCCTTGCTCCCGGAGAGTGACTTTGCATCTTGAAAATTCAGATGGAAATGCAACATGTTCACTATCATAAAACAAACAGCCAACTCTTCCCTGAGGGGTGGAAGAGCAGGAGAAATTAACTCCACGAAGATAAGGCATATCATTATTAAAGAAGACGAGCAGAAAATTGAATGGAGCTATGAAGAAGCACCCTGTGGACTCCAAATACAGAAAATGCAGATAAAAGGAGGCTGGCAAAGCCCCCAAGAAAATCAGCAGCCTGGCTGGAATTCATTTTGATATACTTCACTCCTTTCCAATTTGATTCCAAACACTATTGGCCATTTCATCCCTTACCATTTTAGAGTCAAGGTTCTCAGCATCCTGAGGATGGTAGACAGTCATCAGTGCTTCTGTACTGACAGTTTTGCTGTTATCTCTCTGGCCCATCTTTGATTGTCCTGCACCAAAATCCTTTGGACTGTCAGTGGCAGAACCAGCTGCAACCTTGAAAATAATTTAACAGTGGTACTCATAAGTAACAAACAATCCTCCAAGAAGCAGCACTGATACCAGACCATCATTGTTCATTATATTAAGTTACAGGTGCCAGATACAGACCTCTGAAATAAATTAAAAACAGCAGCCCCTGCTCTGCACAGCTGGGCTCTCAGGAGGTTGCACTTGGGAGAAAAAAAAAAGTAATCTCTCAAGCAAAAAATATTATGAAAGAACAAATATTCATAAAGAGAACTGAGAATATGAGGACAAGGAGGCCTGACCATCCATCACCACCAAAAAAACCCCATTCATACAGTGAATAATATGGAAAATCTGAGAGCACTTTAAAACCAGCATTACAGCTGGAGCTGTTTTTCAAAACCTGATGAAAAACAAGGTAAAAGAACCCAAACTGGAATGCATTCACAGTAGCACCATTGTCCAACTCTTTGACATGGGCAGAGTTAGTTATTTTTCCAAACCTTAAAGCTAGAGGTAGGTGACTTATTCCTATGAACAAATTCTAAGAAATCAGAATTCCCAGAGCAGTTACCTCAGCATTTATGATGTGTTGTGGACTTGCAGTTGCATTGCATTTCATTCTCAGCTTTGCCACGAGCAGTTCAAAATCTCTCACCTCTGTGAAACGAAAAGCTGTTTTCCCTTTGGTACTAATGCTGACTCCTCTGTTGGCTGGATCTGTTTTATCCACCCCTGTGACCTATGGAACCAAGGACACATCAATTCAGCAAGGAATTTTACCTGCTTACTTATAAAAGAGAAAACCTGCTAAGAATACATGTGTAAATCAAAGTGTTTGAAGCCCACAGGCAGAGTAGGTAACACAAGTTACAAGTTGGAAGGTCAATTAACATGCAGCTATTTTAGCAAAAGGCATTAAATATTATGCAACTGATTTTTGACAGAGTACCAGAAATCTTCAAAAAGGTTTTCCCAGCTGTGAGAGCTCAGCTTATTTGAAAACCTTGTCTCCCTTCACCTACTGAAGCAGTTGCTTTTTTTCTTACCACCCAAAAGCAGAGAAAATATGACTTTTGTAAGCAATCAAATGAAACAAGTTTTACAAGACTGAATTTCCACTGAGAATACCCTGTCAAAACAGCTGTCATAACACATGACAGCTAGAGCTGACTTTAATTGCCATGATGGAAGAGTTACAGATTAGAGCAGTTAAAACAGTTTAATCATGCAGGTTCAAGTGTGACAATCAGGAGAATCTAGCCTGACTGGCATTGCTGATGTATTCATGTTGTTAAAGGTACAGAATAGAAAATCACTGAGCACATTGGTATAGGTAAAGAAGGAAAGGCCACTGAAATGAGGTAATTGCAGTTCTGTAGAACAAATAGTGAGGGTCTGATAGCCCATAAGAATAAATTCAGCTTCTTTAACACAGCCTCTTATGTTATGGAAGTCTCTATTGTTTGCAGCACTATTTATAATCAAATAAATTGTTTTATGTAGGTAGGGAACACCAAGTGTATTGCTGAAATTAGTACAGCTCACCCCCTGTGTCAGGTATCTTATGTTAGGCAGTGCAGGGGGAAATACATATCACATAAAATAAGGAGATTCTAATGAAAATCTGCTATACTGGCATTAAACTATACAAGTGCAGAACTGCTGGTATAAGTGATCTGTAGTTACCTCTCTCAGTGGAATGATTACACTGCACAGGCTGCCATCCTGGCTAGCAAAGCAGATGTAGTTTTCTGAAATGCACATTTTCCCATGGGTGTTATAATGACTGAAAGGAACCCATAAGAAGCACTCATGAACTTCCTTCAAGGACTCTTCTTTAGGTAGCCTGAAGAATGCACTAAACTGCTCACTGTGGGCATGGTTCTCCAGACCTCTGGATTAAAAAACAAAACACATTGGTAGAAAAGAGAAAAGAAAAATTAAATAAGTTTTAAATGTCTTTACAAATAAGAAAGTCAAAAATATCTTGGGAAAAGGCAATAAAACATCATGCTCTCCTCTCCCAAAATCTATGGGGTCAATCTGGATGGTTCAATGCTTTTCTTGAAGAGGCAACAAATGGCAGGACCCCACCTACCTGTACATCCACTTAACAAAATACTTAAATATGTCACTAAACAAGACCAGATTCAATAATGTTCTTACACAGTAGAGCACTACAGTATTGCTAGCAAAGTGAGGAATCAAAGGAAAAGGAAGGAGCTTAACCATTAAATTACTGATATTCATGTCTTTCCCACCACCCAAAATAATGCTGTACCTCAGGAAAGCCAAGCACACATCTGCAACTCTGGTTTTATCACTCACCTCCAGGGGCTTTTAGAAAAACCATGCACATGTCTATTAAATTATTTCTTCCCCACCTTATCCTTCCTTAACAGGTATCTCTGGAGACACTGTAGCTCTAATATGAATTTTCTAATCCTAAATGCTGTAAGAACACCTTTTGAAAATTCAAACTAATGGAAACCTTTTAGTTGGAAGACCAGCACTGAAGATTTGATCACCTCCTGCCTTCAGACAGATTTTACATCCTGCCAAGTAACCAGAAATTACAGTGCCTCACATGGCTTTGGTCCAACCTTTTAATGAGACACTTGGTTAAGAAAATATCAGCTTTGCTGATATTTACTATCTCCATGAGACAAGGATAATCTTCCTTTTTGCCTAAGCAAATAGATAAACTATAAGCAATGCATTACCTCTTGGTGATCTGCAGAGGGTCATGGAGGACTGGATCATTCTCAAATGTTTCCTTGTCAAAAAGTCTCCTCACTGCATAGTTTGCCAGCTGCTCCATGAGAAGGAATGTTTCACTAATGTGCAAAAACATGGAAAAATAATGATCTTCCCCACGGGAGCACACATGGATGCTCTCTGTCAGAATGACATTGGAAGTTTTCTCAAGTTTTGATATTTCATCCCAAGAGATGATAAGTTTTACTGAAAATAAAAATGTAAGGACATGTGAGACATTTCTCAATAGCTGCCTGTATTAAAAAAGAAATGCAGTAGTAGCAGCACTAATAAAATATAATTAAACAACATAGTCAAATGATAACACACTTGGAAAGGACTACAAACTAATAAGCATAAAATGCATCCTCTTCATATTTCCTAAAAATTAATTCCATTAGAAAGAATTTTATTGAAAAACATTAAAGCACACACCATATAAGACAACACATCACCTTTTCTTTGCTCTTATGTGAAACTGCAAACAGCAAACACCATCATACAAGCCAACCCCTTTCAACACAGCTTCTGAAATTAAATCCACCATGTATTGGCATGTAGAGGAACTGTGACTTTTAGTTATGGCATTTCTCAATACAGATCAAAATCAGCTTTGAAAGGATCCTATTTTCTGTATGTTTTCCATATTTTACATAAATACTGGTACAGTACACATTATTAGAGGCATTTGTTTGGGCATTTCCAACTAATGTTACACAGGGGAAAAAAAGAGTTATGTGCAATTATCACCAGTGTGTAGTGCACCCATGTGAAATATTAAGCCTGTGTGTGAAGAAATAACTATAGAGTTAATAATGCAGCATGAACTAAAGATGATGGACAACTTTCAGCTACAGTCAACTTCTGGAAGTCTGCCTTCACTCTGAAGCTTGAATTAAGGAAGCATAATAATGTAGTATGTTACACAAATGTATGCATTTCCATAAATTATGCTGGCAGTTTCTGCTCATCCCTGTTGACATCTGCTCACACAGCAGAATAGCTCCTTTAGCACACAGGAAGGATTCCTCCTCATCTGAGAGATGAGCAGTGAAGCATGGAGGGACACAGCATCAAAGCTCACTTACCTTCTGCTCCCAGCAAAAACGAGTAGAAGCTCAGGAAGTTGGTACTGAGGTACAGCCACCCTTGACAGGGCACTCTGCCCTTCCAGTAACTGCATGAGTAGTAGGTAATCAACTTCTCCTGCTCTGGTAACCCAAAGCACTTCTCAAACTTCATAAGACCTTCACGAAACTTCTCAGGATCATCTTCTTTTACAAAAGAATCTTTTCCCTCTTCAGCAATCAAACCCTACAACAAAAAAATCACATTACTTTGTGCATGTGTCCATGTGGATTGTCATATATGCACCTGCATGCACACAGCAGGGTTCTAAGTTTTAAAAGGGGAAGAAGAGTCTGAGGATCAAACCACAAGTCACAAATAAAATGTGCTATTTCACACTCATCCACCAAGTCTCCCACACAGCTTAGGCAAGACACACATTCCTGTGTCTCTTCTGAAACAGACAATATTTTTCTCACTTAATCCCAAAGCTAAATATTTAGCATATATAGAGCGAACAAAAATGGACCACGTGCTTCCCAGGCACTGTTAAAATTATTGTGAAATAATAATAACAGTTTTAGACCACTATCTAAAGGCATTTGATGTCTCATTTACCAAGTGGAGTTTATGTCAAACAACCTTACTTAGTTATGGGGCAGAGAATAAGGAACAATGGCACATGTCAAAGTTAACAGTCACATACTACTCAATCAGAAAATGCAGAATTACAATGCTGTCCTTGAATATTCCACAGAGGATGTATTATTCATGTGCAGTTAAAGGAAAAAAATATTCAGCCTTTCCACATTATGCCTGTTACTTACTCTTATCTTTCCCTGGACAAAGCTCGTAATGTCTTCATTTGAATCAAATACTGATAAAGTCTTCATTACATTGTGTTCTAACCACTCCCAATGTTCTGTTATTTCTTCTCTGCTGGATCCTATTGAAAAAGAATTACTTTAAATCAGGACAGACTTCAATCATTTCACCAAAACTATTAATCAAGAGAATACTTAGCAAATTCCCCAGTTGTAATTTTAGATACCCAAGACAAAATCACAAGTCTTAAATTTCTTGTTACCTCTTGTGAACACTGAATACATACTCAGTGTACATGAAATGTGCACTGCTGTGTTTTTATCTTTCAACTCCTTTATGCAGTTCTGTTTCTGGCCTTTAAATCCAAAAGCATCTCAGCTTTGTCAACATTATGTGGCTCAGTGCTGCAGCCTGAGCTGGACTGACAGCAGCACCTCCCCAATAGGGACAGCCCTGCACCACTGCAACATGTCCAGTTTAACAGGCCAGAATGTGGGAAATGTGACACCAAACCCAGGAGGCTCAGCAGGAAATTAAATCTGTGCCTTTGATAACCCCAGCTTTGATCAGTGGCCCACAACAGTTTCCAGAGCAGAACTTCAAGACTAAGGCCTGCTGTGCAAAATCCCTCACAGTTGAGAGGATGTAAAGCAAACATTACTGTACCCAGGGAGGCAGCAAGGTCTGAAATGCCACAAGTGAAACCACAGGGTTTCAGCAAATCCAGTACAGTCAGTGCTTTAAAAACAGTGACTCCCCATCAGATGCTGGGGGAAGGAGAGTGGAAGAACTTACACAGGTTTGAATAAAAGCATTCTAGAATATAAATTAATTGGCAGCTTCATCCTCCACAAGAATGCTCACCAATCAAAGCAGGCACTGTGATCATATACTACTGACACCCTCAAGCAAGAACACACCTTGAATAATTGCTTTTTTCTCAGCTTAATTTGTAAAGGGTAATTAACCAACTTTCAATGGACTCCAAAGAATTAAAGTGGCCCTGTGAATGAATAGAAATTGCTCTAAATATAGTTAAATAGTCAGACTGCACTACACTGGGTGGATTTACAGCAACACTTAACAGATTATATGAAGAGTAATTAACATAGCAATTACATCGCAGAAGTAATTCTTTTTCTCAGACTACACATGTACAGACTACAATTATCTGAGTCACAATGGGAATCAGAGGCACAGGGGTGACTCAGGAATAATGAAACTTTTTTGTAATTGTTTAAATGGTTTAGGAGCACTGTTTCAGACCCTTAATATATAATAGCAGGAACAAAGTGTCACCACTTCAATTTCTTCACAGAGATTGAAACAATCTAACACAATAAGGACAATTATATTATGTAGCTTACTGTTGTAAAACATATCTATGAGGCACAAAATCTATATAAATTCAGTCCTAAAATGGAGATTACCCTTTGTATTTTCCCAAGGGCTGACCTGATGGGAGCAGAATTCCCCCAGAGCACATTTCCAACACAGATATTAAAGAACTTTTTTAATAGCCTGTCACCAGGTCTGACTTCTTCAGCAGTGACCCTGAAATGCTATTTACTGTCAAGTCACACAGTGAAATGCCCCCATTGCAGCCCCCCTTTCTTTCCCCTGTGTGTGTGCAGCCCCACGTACCACAGGCGATGGACCAGTACACCTGCGAGTCCGGGGTCTGGTGCAGGATGCGGAACGGGGCCACCTTGGACGTGGAGTCCAGCACTGCATCCAGCGTTCCCACGAGGAGACCTGGGGTGTCCAAGGAAAGGAACACAGCACGTGAAACTCCAGTTCTCAAACACTACTCCTGGGGTGTCCAAGGAAAGGTACACAGCAGGTGAAACTCCAGTTCTCAAACACTACTCCTGCAGTGTCCAAGGAAACCTACACAGCACGTGAAACTCCAGTTCTCAAACACTACTCCTGGGGTGTCCAGGAAAATGTACACAGCACATGAAATTCAAGTTCTGAAACACACTACTCCTGCAGTGTCCAAGGAAAGGTACACAGCATGGTGAAACTCCAGTTCTCAAACAATACTCCTGCAGTGTCCAAGGAAAGGTACACAGCATGGTGAAACTCAAGTTTTGGAGCACACTACTCCTGAGGTGTCCAAAAAAGTGTGCACAGTATGTAAAACTCCAGTTTTGAAACACACTACTCCCCTCTGATTTATTTTAGGAAGGACCAATGAACTCTAAGAGAGCACAACCCAGAGGAACATTTTTGGGATGTGGTCTTTTGATCCAGTAAAAGCCATGAAGAAGTTTTTTGAGATGACCCCTGTGGGAGTGACAGCCGTGCAGTGTGTGAAACCAGAGCACAGCCAGAAATGTAACGGGGCAGTCCCAGCCTGCAAGGAGCACAAGCAGTAATTGAAAGACCTCTTAATTAGTCATTTACTGTTGTTCTGTTTTCCAGGCACAGGAAAGAGCCCTTGAAGACCATAATTGACTGTCACCTCCCTGCCACTAAGTATTGAATTAGCTCCCATTAAACAGAGTTCAGATAAAAATAGACTAATTTCACTAAAAAGCCAAACTTTATCCCTCCAAAACCAGGAAAAAAACATTGGGAAAATGAGGGTGCATTTTAAAATAACTCAAAATCATTCTCTCTCACTGTGCAGTAATAAAGATATTAGCCCAGACATCTTAACTGATCCTTTAAAACCTGAAAATCAGGAAATTCTAAAGGAAGAATGGTTCCTGATGCACTACAAAACCTTTTCTTGCTACAACAGAAAAAAAATACAATCAACAGGATCTTATGCTGTGTTCTGTAGAAGCACTAGATTTAGACAACTTCCAATGCATCCCTCAAAAGTTATTTTGGAATTTTTAGGTTGGCTGCTTTGGTACTTTGGGTTTCACTTTCTTTCTATTAACTCCCTCTCAAATGCTGAAACACAGAAATTGTGAAAGAATACAAGGAAACAAAATGAGGCAGAATTGATAAATCCAGACACTCATCCACAGAGCATGGTTTTCCTGAGGATACACTTTCAGCATAGAGCCTGTGGGACTACCTCACTGTGGCTATTCAAGTTTCAAATGTTTTTGCTTCTCCTCAAAAACATGTAAGTAAATAATTACAAAAAACTACAAAAAACCCAACCAAACAACCAAAATAACACCAAAACCAACAACCAGGGAAAAAAACAACAAAAAAAATCCCCCAAAAACCAACAACAAAAAAACCCAACCAGAGCAGTACATTACATCTCTGGTCTTGTCTGCAATTAACAGATTGCAAGTGGCTGTTGGAAAATAAAATTGTTTTTCAGTTCCTGTCTGAAGACAGGACATTGAATAAGTAACAACATTTAAGTCTGTTTAAGCAGCTTTTGTTTACTGAATGAGTCATGACACTGAGCTGATCTCAAAGATGGCTTTGCTTCAGCAAATGTTGCATTACTTCATTCACAAATCTCCTAATAACATTTTCTGTTATAACATAAAGTACAAGGATATTATTCACCATGTATAAGGCTAATGCAACTCAGCTTGAGCCAATGGTTACCACAGTGCATTAGAAAGCAGCTCCTCAAAATGCCATCACAGCTCCTGTCTCCTTGGAAGGTCATCAGATTTTAGACACAATATGTAGCTGACATAATTTTAGATCTTCATTAACCAGCAAATTTCCCATTTGATTCCTGTCAAGGCTGAGGACCCACAGCAAGGAAGCCACACCAAAGCTCTGTGTGCTAGAACACCACCAGGGATAAATGATTTCTGCCCAGACCAGGAAGTTTGGAGAAGCTCACACCTTTGTGCTGCAGACTGGGTCAAGCTAGATCACAAGGTTCCTCTGTCATTCTGCAGTTCCTACCAAAATAAACTTCAGTTTGTACAAAAATCACCAAGTATTTTTTAACTGGTCCACCATGAAATTTAGTTAAAGGCTCTTGCATTGACATCCACAACCAATACTTGAACATTGCTCCTTCTGTCAGATGTCAGAGAAGGAAAATTCCCCACAGCCCCCATCCCTGCCCAGCTCTGTCTCCCTTCTCCCAAGCCCCTGTGCATCCAAGCCAGCCATGGCCAACAAACCACAGCTTTTAAACACTGGAAATACCAGCAGGGGCCTCTGACAGATTTGGGGTGGCAACAATTGCCACAGGAGATCCAGGACTTGGCAGAGTCACAGGTTTTCCCACCTTTCTGAGCACGGCACAAGGAAGACTGGTTCCAACCACATACTCATTTCACTGACAAGTTTTTCTCCTCTCACAGTTGCATTTTACTTATCTTTCTCAAGCAGAAAGGGGCAAATTGAAACAACAGAAGCAGGAAATAAACAATTGGTTTGTTCAAATTTCAGCAAAAGGTTGGAATTTTATGACACCAAATATTCTAATCCAGCATAACCATGTCCTACTCAAGGTCCTGCCTAAACAAGAACCAAAGCTGGAGCTCTGCAACCAGCAGGATTAATCTCACCAGACCTTCTTCAGAACAGGATTGTACTGGGACATTTGGGATGATTTCATAACACAACAGCTGTGCTTGGCTTTTTCCTAAAGGAAGTGCTAATTTTCTCAAGTGACATGCAGCAATATCAAATTAAGCCCAGGCATAGCAAATCATGCTGGCTTATACCTAGGAGGTTTGAATATTTCCAAACCTGCAAACATAAAAGTAATTGCATTTTTATTCAGCTGTCTTGTTAATCTTTCTTAATCACAATTTTAATTCAAGAACATCTCACTCCTTTTGTTTCTGTCCAGGGAAAAACGTAACTTGCACAGAAGAATCCGTAAGAATTTACGAGAAAAGTTACAGAAATAAAATGTGCAATGCCACATCAAAAAAAGCAGACTGCAGCATCTACCCATCCAAGTGTTCATCCCACACTGTCAAAAGCCACCAAGGACAGGAGAGCAGTGAATTCACCAAAAGCCCAAGGGCACTTGGAGGACCCAGCTGTGAGCCTATGAAGAGATTTTCAGGAGAACAACTTACTCCAGTTCTCATTATTCCACTTTAATCACAGGCCTTAAATTAATTTTATCATGCAGAAAGTCAACCTTCATAGCAACTTGGTTTCCTTGGCTTCCAAATATATCAAGGTAGAGATCAGGGAGTCATGCCTGATCCCCACAAGGTTTGAAAGCTTGCAACATACAATCCTTGGTTCAAAGACAAAGCCTGACATTACCTATCTGCTTATAAATACTATGACATGCAGAGTAGCCTGGGATTTTGGGATGCTTCCTTTTACACTTTCCATGTGCCCTGCCAGTGGTTCATTCAGATGCCAGTGAAGAATGCCCCACCTTCAGCTGCAAGGGCCATTTCCACATCTGAAATCCACCAGCCAGAAGTTTGAACCTTGTGGTTTTGCTCATTAAAACCAATAAATGTTTCCACAAGACAACAATGCCTCATGTTTAACACAGCTTGCTTTAGGATAACACAAATTAGAGAGAGCCTGGAAAACCTACAGAAATGCAAAACACCTGAGAACCACATGCCACTGGGGAATGACTTCAGGCCGATTCCCTGCAGCATTTCTCCTTGACAGGGTCAGTGCCAGACACCAGCAGCCTATAAAGGAGTCGGTTCTAGTCAGAATAGCTGCCACCATCACAGCAGCTGGGGCCCCTGCAGTGCCTGATGATACAAACAGGCAGGAAGTATAAATAGGAACTCAGCTCCATACCTCGAAGTTCTCATGGAATAAAGTTTATTATACGATGGTCAATTTCCCGTCCCACCCCTCTGTCACTTTCCTGTCCCACCACTGCTGACGAGCTCCATCAAATCATACGCTTGTTTCTAAAACAAGCAATCGGAAATGCCTGAGCAAGAGCTCATCTCAAGCAGCCCCAGCTGCACGCAGAAAAAGGGATTTGGGAATGAGCATCTTGCCAGCGCAAGACAGCTGAGTCCTTCAGACGCGTCCGCTTCCACCAAGCTGCCCATGGAGCTGTGCCGGGCTCCGAGGTTCCCCGGTGACCCAGAGCCGCCCCGTTCCCACACGGTTCCCGTTCCCACACGGTTCCCCGGTGACCCGCAGCACCAGCCGCCCCCAACCCTGCCGGACTCTGCTGCCCCCAGGGCCGCGCTACCCAGGGAAAGGAAGGCGAGAAAAGCCCCGTGAGAAACCCAGGAAGGTCCGGAGCTCCAGAACTCGAGCAGGTTCCCTGCCTGCCCCTCCGGCTGGGGGTGCCGGGTCCGACAGACCCCCGTCCTCCCGCTCCAGCCCTGGCCCGACCCCACGGGGACAGTACCTGCCAGCCCGCCTCCGCCCTCCTCGCCATAGCCCCGCCGCCTCTGCAGCACGAAGTACTGGTTGGAGCGCTCCTGCACCCACAGCTTGAGGGCATTTTTCAGCAGCACCTCCTCGGGCTTCAGCCACATCGCGCGGCCCCTCACGGCGCAGCGCTCCCACCGCCGCGCCCGCCCCGCGCTCGCAGGGCCGGAGNCGTCCCGGAGCGGGGTGCGGGGGTTCCCGGTGCCGGCTTTGCCCCGTCCCGGAGCGGGGTGCGGGGGTTCCCGGTGCCGGCTTTGCCCCGTCCCGGAGCGGGGTGCGGGGGTTCCCGGTGCCGGCTTTGCCCCGTCCCGGAGCGGGGTGCGGGGGTTCCCGGTGCCGGCTTTGCCCCGTCCCGGAGCGGGGTGCGGGGGTTCCCGGTGCCGGCTTTGCCCCGTCCCGGAGCGGGGTGCGGGGGTTCCCGGTGCCGGCTTTGCCCCGTCCCGGAGCGGGGTGCGGGGGTTCCCGGTGCCGGCTTTGCCCCGTCCCGGAGCGGGGTGCGGGGGTTCCCGGTGCCGGCTTTGCCCCGTCCCGGAGCGGGGTGCGGGGGTTCCCGGTGCCGGCTTTGCCCCGTCCCGGAGCGGGGTGCGGGGGTTCCCGGTGCCGGCTTTGCCCCGTCCCGGAGCGGGGTGCGGGGGTTCCCGGTGCCGGCTTTGCCCCGTCCCGGAGCGGGGTGCGGGGGTTCCCGGTGCCGGCTTTGCCCCGTCCCGGAGCGGGGTGCGGGGGTTCCCGGTGCCGGCTTTGCCCCGTCCCGGAGCGGGGTGCGGGGGTTCCCGGTGCCGGCTTTGCCCCGTCCCGGAGCGGGGTGCGGGGGTTCCCGGTGCCGGCTTTGCCCCGTCCCGGAGCGGGGTGCGGGGGTTCCCGGTGCCGGCTTTGCCCCGTCCCGGAGCGGGGTGCGGGGGTTCCCGGTGCCGGCTTTGCCCCGTCCCGGAGCGGGGTGCGGGGGTTCCCGGTGCCGGCTTTGCCCCGTCCCGGAGCGGGGTGCGGGGGTTCCCGGTGCCGGCTTTGCCCCGTCCCGGAGCGGGGTGCGGGGGTTCCCGGTGCCGGCTTTGCCCCGTCCCGGAGCGGGGTGCGGGGGTTCCCGGTGCCGGCTTTGCCCCGTCCCGGAGCGGGGTGCCGAGTCCCGGCTCTGTGCACCCCGGGGAGCGGCTCCCCAGCGCTGCCCCTTCCCTGCCCCAGGCGGGGCAGAAGCTGTTCTGGCCGCTCTGCCCGTGGCACAAGTCCCGCGTTCGGCCGAGCCAAAGCTGACTCCATCTCAGCCCACAGGACACACAAACGTCACTGGAGACACTGTCTGGCACCCAGGTGTGTTTTCCAGACTCTCTCAGGCTGACAGAAAGCACAAACAAAAGCTTCAGAGGGCGGGACGCCCCACTGCCTCCTCTGCTCCAGAGTTGGCATCTTTCCCCAGCTCCTGTTCCTAGCACAATCTGTCACTCAGTACAAATGGTGCGAGTGCGCCTTCCCCTTTCCCAGGAACTTCTGTGCACTGTCCTTAGCACTCTGCTTCCAGCATAACTGACCTTCCTAAGATGGTCAAGGATAATGCTTTATTGATTGTATGTCATACAAAAAAATTCAGCAGACAATTGTTTAAACTTAGCCTCTGCTTTGAGCTCTTTCTAAAAAAAAAATTATGCACATTATGCACTAACTGTACGTTGCAATCTTGGCACTTTTGCTTTATCCTGCCTTCCCTCATGCTTTTCAACAGTACTTCACTACCAAAAATGCTGCTGCTAGCACTGGTCTATTTGTGAGCACAGGCACAGTTTTTCTAATTCTGATGCTAATTGTAAGGAGAGATGCCCCTGGCACTTCCCACCCAGTTTGGTGACTTGCACACCCACTGGACATGTTAGGACACTGTGTTACTTGCTTATATAACATTTAAACTTTGTTAATTGGATAAATATTTAACAGTAAAATGCTACTGCTTGGAAAGTGTCTGGTTTGTATTTCTCTCCATGTTTCAAGGTCTTGAATGTCTTTTTCTTTTCCAGTTCCCTCAGGCACTGGATTCTTAATCAAATACTGTTCAGATGCAAAGGGTGCTTCTCTGTGGGCATGGAGGAATTTATTTATAGCCACTTGAAAACCTTCTTAATCATTAAACCATCTTCATCTTAACCATGAAGTTCTGCCTAACAGTAACTCAAACACTGCTCAGGTACTCACCTGCATGTGTTCCTTTAGCAGTGGGTCACATTTGATGTAAGAATCCCTCTGAAATAAATACCTCTCTGAAAATTAGCATAAGTGCCTTGAGTGAGCAAGCCCCTGCCTGGAGAGATCACACACACATCACCTGATCCTACAGCAGTCCAGGGTCACCAGTGGGAGCCTCTGCATCCCCCTCTGCCCCAGTTCTCCACTAGTGCATTCCTTGAGAAAGGGCTGTGCATTCACATTACCCTTAGAAATACAAATACTGGGGGAAAGGCAGGTTTGTTGCTCTCAAAAGGCAGTAAATGTAAAGCTTGAATTCTACAAACAAAGCAATCCAAAAAGTGCCTTTCAATGTATTGAAATGATCTGAATCCCTTCCCTTTTTTTTTTTTTCTTGAACATCAAATTTTGCTCCTATTGAACACAAAACTGGCAAATGATTTCATGAGACTGTACCTTCATAAGATTCTACTACACCGGAGCTTACACATCACAATAAATTTATACCAGCTTTGTCATATGGAAGTGGCATGAAGTGATCAGGGGCTGCACATTTACTGCTTGGCTGTTCCTTTCACTGCTCTGCACTTCAGAGGTAAAATAAAAAGGCAATCACAGCAAATGACAGCTTCAGAGTGGAGTCTGATTATAGTCAGCTTTACAACTGGAGCTCAGAACCAACTGGTATCTTCTAGACTAGACTTGGAACTGAGCTAAAAAGAAATATAAGACTTAACTGCTCCCAAACCAGCCAGGAGAGCAACAAGCTTTTAAAAATCCTGGAAGAGTACATTTCTAAATCATAGAAGAGTACAGAACAAAGGACAAGTAATAATTTTTAAAATGTTTTTTCCTCAAAGCAAACATAGACTTTGGAGTAAGGAAGGGATGCTGAGTAACCTGACAAAGGAAAAGCGAGGTGCAGCAGTCTGGTCTGTGCCTGCAAGCACCATTCAGCAGCTCACTGAACACAGCCTAAGGTGCTTGGATTTTCTTTAGCATCAACTACAGCTACTAGGTTTCAGTGTCACAACACAATTTCATGTAACAGTAGCATCCTGCACATAATTAGCACTCCTAATTCTCACTACTTTGAGCAAACACTGCTTCTTTTTGGCCTCCCAAAATAAATGTGTTTCAAAGTTGTGGGACTGGGCAAATTCAGCATCTGCTTCTGTGAGAGCTGGTAATATTTTATGTCAGTCAGGATCATCAAAAATAGAGTTTTATTTACATTTTCATATTCAAATTCAATACAAATTATGAAATATTTACAACCATTTCATTTCTACTATAGCTAAGAAAATGCATTGCTTTCCCCCCCATCCCAAATTCTTAAGTTATTTATTGGATCCTACTAAATCCTACTAAACAATAGAAACTACTCAAAGATGCAGAGGTAAAAAAATAAAGTGCATTTATAAGATGTCCTTAGTTACCTTCACTGGACAAGGCCAAGTCACTTACTCTTGAGGCACCCAGTGTTCCTACTTGAGCCCATCTCAACTCCACACAGAGGACACAGACAGCTTCTCCAACTCTGTTACACTCACAGGACATCAGCTCTCCCTGCAGCTTGTGCACTTGAGCAAGACAAGGTACACCAACAATCCAGCACTTTCCACAGGCTGGATCATCTCTGAACAGAACACAGCAGATCCCTGGGTAAGAATCTGCCTTCTCATCTTCAGCTGAGTCTTTCCTGAAGTCATCCCAGACTCCCCCATGGCCAGGGCTCTGGCATATTGCTGGTGCTAGAGGTGGCTGTGGCTCCCCAAATCACTTGAGGATCTTTCAGATTAACATTAACAAGCTTTGAAAAGTTCCTGCAGTTGTTCCCTTTACAGTAAGTCAGATTTGGCCTGTCAGCTTGCAGCTCTCTTTTCTTCCCCTTTAGGAATGTGTGGTTGGCAGGTTGGAGTTGAGAGGTAGAGAATCAGTTGGTTACTAGAGAACCAAAGACACTGTGGACAAAATCCAGTTTGACAAGCATTAGTTTGCACTTTCTCCAATCAAATTAGTGCACTGAAACATTAAATATCATGTTGCTTTAAACAAAACCGTCTCATAAATATTCGAACAGATCAAAATAAATTTGTTTACAATGAAAATCCACTTGAATGAAAATAATAACAAAAAAACCCAACTCAAAACAATTCCCAGTGGAGGCAACTATGATGTAAAAAAATTTTCTCTTAAACAACTCAAACATGGTAGAGAAGCTTTGCTGAAGATGGAATTTTTGTTTGAGTTAAAATCTGCTGGTTTTCCTTATATTTAAGACAGCTTTATCTGGATAGTGTTAAGACTCCTGTGGGAAATACAGTTTTAAGAAAGGCAAACCATACAATTATGATTTGGACAAGTCTATTTATGTTAACATTGCCAATGCAGTGTTTTCTGCAACAGTCTTGCAACTTTTGGTTCATATGGAATGGCAGTAGGCAGCTCCTTGCAGAAGGCTTGCACCACGTGGCTGGGCATGTTCTTAGAAGGTGACTTCACAAACAATCCTGCCTTCACAAACTGGTGTTTCATCTCCCTCAAAACCTGGGTTGTCACCATGTGAAAGGGCAGGCACAGTGGAGGGCTGGGATTCATCTCTTACAGGATGTGTGTTGTCATCTGGGCAGAAGAAAACCAAGTCAAGGCAAGTTAAAAAGTGCCACAGCCAAGCATCAACACCTTAAAGCAAACCCCACAAACTTGATTTGCACAAGCTCAACTGCACTTGGAGTTAAAGCAGACAGATCTGGTAGCAAAGCAACACTCACTCATCCAAACAAAATCTCCAAAGAGATAAATGGATAAGGGACATCTTTGGAAAATTCTCTGCTCTTGAAGTAGTAAGCCTCTGACTTTGAGCTATTCTTTCATAGACTTTGGCTTTTAATTCACATTAAGGTTGTATTTCATTTGAAAACAAAAACCAAGTGTCAGAGCTAAGGACTAAATCAAAAGGGAAGGGCAAGATAACCCTGAAAAACCAAGTATTCAAGCCCTGTGAGAGGCTATGAAGGCAACTCCCCCTAATTCACAGCCTAAGCAGCCAAGCACAAATGATCTAGCAAGGCAGATGAAACAGCAGACGTACTTTCTGATGGTGCAGGTGCCTCCTGAGCAGGTTCATCTGGTCCCTGTACAGAATCATATCCAGAGGATGCTGTTTCACTAAGATTGTCCTCTTCATTAACTATAGTGACAGTGGATAAAGGTCTTTGGCCACTGGATCCTGGGGCTTGCACAGGCTCAGACCGTGGTTCTACATCCATCTTTGTGAAAAAGAGAGAAAATGGTTAAATTACAACTTGGCAGGAGGGTGAATCTTTCTGGAATAACAATGCCTGCAAGGACTGAGTCTGGAGCACTTTTACACAGAGGGAAAAACATGAAATGGAATAAAAGCTCTGCTGTTAACCTCTAGCACCAGAGGTGAAAACCAGCTACTGCCTAATTGAGTGGGAAGTTCAGACACAGCTCCTGCATTGTTTGCCCAGTATCAGGAAGAGTCTTCCTTCCACTCACTGCAGATCTGCCTCCCCCAGGTAAACTCTGGCTTATATTCCAGCTGGTCCAGGCAGCATCAGGCACTGGCAACAGCATCTTGCTCTGGCATTTGCAACAATGAGCAATTACAGAACACACCAGAAACTCCTGATGTATCCTAGGAAATCATGCAGTTCCAGAAATGTCATACATGCTGACACATTCACTTTTCCAAGGCTTCAGGTACTGAGCAACTGAAGAGAAGCTGGTTTCAGGGCCAGTATGAGCCGTCAGAGTCTGCCTGAAGGTTTGAGAAACACCCTTAGCTGTGAGCACAAGAGTTCAGAGTGATTCTTCCATCAGGCATGAGTCAGCTTTGGCTGACAGTCTGCCCAAGCCTTTAGGTGATACCAACTCACACCAGGCCAGCTGCAGGCTTCCCTAAAAGGGAATTATTCCTACAGCATCTGGCCACAGACATGGCAATACCTGTGCTCATCACCTGCACTCTAGAGACAGCATGAAAAAGCTCCAGATGTGCCAGCAGTGTGACACTGGCAGCCACCACCACAGGCTGCTGGCTTACCTCAACACCCAGCACCTTGAGGATGTCACATTTGCACAGGGGACACGTCCCATGCTCCAGAAGCCAGGGGTCAATGCAGGTCTTGTGGAAGACGTGGCTGGTGGGAGAAGGTGGCCAACAGGTTAGGTTTCATACCAGGAACACTGCTCATGTGCCAGCTATGAAGGACCCTTTTGTAACACCACAGATTTATTCCTTCTAGAATGGATGACCTTATTTTGCCACAAGTTTCAGCTGAAAGTTATGGACAGTTGATGTTTCAATCTGAAGCTGGTTTGTGCTTATTAGTATCCTGATGCAATTTGCTAGAATTCAGCATTATCATTTTTGCTTCACCTAAACAGTCTAAAGCTAGTCTAAAGTTGTTTTTCCAATACTGTGTACAACACATTCCCAGCTGATAATTTAACTATACATCTATTGACATCTCAGCCTTAGCTTTAAGGTTAACTTCTGTCATGCAAATGACTAAATAGCATTTGTTTCTATTGTAATTGCATAGGCAAACCATTTCACAGAATTATGTCCTCAAGATAAACTGTACTCCCACCCCTTTACTGTGTATTCCAAGTGGATAGCTGGCAGGCTGTACACTCAGATATAGCTCAGCCAGCACAGATGCAAATGTGTGCTTCTATTAAGACACTCAATTCCACAATGGGTATAAAATAGGCCACAGATTCAGGAGGATGATTTGGAATCCTGTAATCTGTCTGTTCCCTCAGCCTGAATAGAAACAGCAAGGCAAACAAGCAGTGCTCAGTATTAATCACCCCTATTATGAGGTAAGTGCAGAGATCACCACAGCCAGTGCTCAGCAGCCCACACTCCAGTGGGATCCAAGAATTCTCCAATTCAGCTCACATAATCAGCACTTCCTGTTTTGTTTTTCAAAGTCATGTTTAGAATAAAACCTCAAACTTCCTTGATGCCTGACTACTTTAAGTCCTTGAACTTAATACTGGACTTGTGAACCTCTGCAGTTATAAATGCCTCCAGTTTGACTCTCTGGACAAGAATGCCCTCAGCAAACACTCACACCCCAAGGACTCAGATACCACCAATGTGACTCACAGGAACACTCCTTTCATTGGTCCTTTCATAGATACAATTAAATGCTTTCAGCAAGTAGGGTCTCAGTGTTGAGGTCAACCACCAGAATCGAGCATCACAAATGTACATAAAAACAGTCTCATAGCAAGTGCAGCAAATTTGTGTACAAAGAACACAATCAGAAGATGTTACTCCACTCTCACCCAAATAAGTCAGGCTTTGTTGGCAGGTTCATACCAGGATTAGCAGGGTTTATAGGGAAATAATGAGAAGTCAGGTCTCCTATCAGGCAGAGTGTCTGGAGCCTGACTACAAGTTTCTGTACTCGTGGCACTTAGTCCATTACTAAACACAATTACCCACAAGCATAAACACAGGACAATTGGATAATCATTAACATGCATGCCTGAAAGTTATTCAAGTTTGGGTTTTGTTGTTGTTGTTGTTTTGTTTTTTTTTTAAGTATTCAGCATTAGATCAGGGGAGCTGGTTGATAACACCTTGGCAGACCAATTTTGTAGTACCAAAACAGCTTAGAGGTCCTACTGCTTGGGAGGAGAGAAAGGCTTGGAAACTGTAACCTGGTGCACAGGTAACTCCAGCTGAGGTTTGCCAGTGTTTGGCAGCACTGCTCAGCACACAACAGCAGCTACCCATTTTTCTGTTCTTCAGAACTTCATTTTCCTACATCAAAATGTTTCCAAGTTCTTTTTGTAAGCCTCCCTAAGGGTTATGACACCTTTTCCTTTGTACAAGCTGGGCAGTTCATGTGACAGCCCTCTGAGTTTAGAAGCTTGGCCAGAGCAGTCCCAGTCAGCAGGCACAGGGGGAAATCCCACAGAACAAGTTTCCTTAAGCCCTGGGGCAGCCTCATTGCTCACCTTAGGAGCAATCACATTAAAGCCTTAGTGCTTCACTACTGGGCTTCCACAGCAGCACAGCAGTGAGATACAACAGGAGAGAAGTCCAGAAAAATAAACTGCTATAGCTCTATTGTGGTCTCTGTTTCAGAGGATGCATACAAGAATAGAAATGCTTTCTTCTAAACTACAAAAGCCAGCATGGTTTAACAAATTTAGCAGAAACACAACCCTCTTAGTAAACAGAAATTTAAAGGACAAGAAATGTGCAACATTTTGTCAATTACCTGCAAGTTAGTGGTAACATTCTTATACAGCAGCAAAGGAAGAAATCCTTTAAAAGTCCTGGCATCCCACTGTGGGACACTGTGGTCTGCCAAGTTGTGTGTCAATGCACTCACAGAGAAGTGATGAACACAGGCCATTGGGGCACACTACCAATGTGTACTCTGCTCTTCAAAATATTGTTTTGATAGATACTCAAGAACTCCCACTGTACAACAACTTGATGAAAGTTTGTTAACAAACATGGCAGGATTTTGGATAAAGGGGCAGGTTTGGAAGACAACTTACTTGCAAGTCAGAACACGCATCACATCATTTGGCTTGTACTGCTCAAAGCACACAACACAGGAATCTCCATCTGGACCAGTTTCCTAAAACAGTGAAATGAATTTACAGCTTTAACACACTTTGAAAGCCTCCTCTGAACCCCAGGCAGATTTACTGCAGGCAAAGGGGTCTAGCTAGAGTCATCCATGATGCTCCCAAATATAATCCTATATAAACACACTTTGTGGATTACTCATAGTCAAGCTGACACTTCAAAAGAAGCACTGAAAGTTTAAACCCGTGGTTTAGAATTCCAGCTGAAACGGTTATTGGATTACTGGAGGCACTTGTGTAGAGGTTTAGAAACTGCTACCTCCAGTTTTAGTTACAAGAAGAGCCAGGGAAGCTGATTAGATTCTAGTTTATGTTTAAGCATTCATGCCAGCAAATCAGGTCCTCTCACATCAGCAAGATTACGAGCAAGCAGCTAACAAAATAAGCTGATTTATAGGAATATAAATCTCGAGGCCTGGAAAAGGACCCGGTCTCTGCTACCAAGAGTTACAGGCTCAGAGAGACTCCTGCATCCTGCTCCAGTTCTAGGAGCTCCCAGGGTTGCATGCAAAGGCTGTGCTGTGCTGCAGGGGGTGACAGGGTCACTCCTACCTTGTCCCCTTCCTTCAGGGTGCGCAGCTGCATCTGCTCAATGGCCTTCTTGGCCCTGGCCTTCAGCCGCCGCTGTGACACAAAGCAGCCCTGGTCAGACACTGCCATCCTCTATTCCCTTCCCAATACTTACCTTTTAAAACCCAGATGTTACCAAAAAAAGCCAAGTAAGCATGACCATACTGTTTGGAGACAACATGAAACAGAGTTTTGGGACATACTGATGCAGTTACTGATGGGATGACACACCAAGATGGCACTTACATCTGCTTTGGTTGTACTCAACCTTTTCACAAAGCACAGGAATTATAAGGGTTTTCTAGTTTGAGAAGGTGCAAGGTAATACCTTGATCACATTAGACCCAGCCAAAACAAACAGAAGCCTTCAAGCTGGCTTGGTACAGAAGACTGAACATTGAGTTCAACAATCAACAACTGTTTTATGTTATGCTCACTTTAGGACACCTTCCTGCCAGAAACATTACTGAGGCCCCCAAAAGTCTGAGCAGCAAACATGAACAGAGCAGGAATGCAGCAATGTAAGTACTTCTCACACATGGCCAGAACTGTCACCACTACCTGTTATTAACTGAAAACTAAACTTTCTAGGAATGTACTCCCTCATACAGTATCTCATCTACACATCTAATGTCAGGCCAAGCATATTAGACAGGACCCAACTGGCTGCACTGTTAATAATTTACTTGAAACAATATTTTAAGTTTTGCATGGGCACCAGTTTAATTGCTCCTCATTAAATGCATCAATGGCAAAGTCACCTTTAACACTGATTTTGGCAAGTACAGCAGAACACCCCTCCAGGGGATGGAGAAAGGTTGCAGAAGAAGCTTTATGTTGAATAGACTACCAGGATACTCGAGCTTGGAATGTCAAAGCATTTTGTGAAGTTTTTCAAGCGAATGTGAAACATGAATTATGTTAGAACTATAAAATCCCCAACACAGAAAAAAACCCTGAAAAAATAGCCAAGCTTAAGCTTTAAGCAAAGATGTATCTCTTATAATTTCAAAGATCAAACAAACAAATTCAGTCATTTTGGCACTTAAGCAAAACTTAGAAACCTCAAGATCCACACCATGGAGGGAGGGGGGAATAAAAACACAAACTCACCTGCTCCCTGGACTGGGCCCTGGCCACAATGAGTCTCCGAGCAGAGTAAGAGACATAGCAGCCCACAGTTGCTGCTGCCACAATGAAGAAGGACACAGAGATGAAGAGGATGGTGAAGATATTCATGGAAAGGCTGCGCTTTCTGCCCACTTCGATGACCATGGTGACTTTCATGCCGCTCTGGATGCGGCGCAGGATTTCCATGCCCTTCAGGTTGCCAATCATGATGGCAACGATCTTTTCAGCACCTGCAAACAAGGGGAAGCCGTGCTCAGTTCCCAGCTGTTGTATCAGAGGTATGGTGTGGGCCTGATACTTTCTGAATGTGAGAAATATTAGCCTGTTTGCTGTGTTCCCGAGGGAAGAGACCTTGGGAGTTTTTGTTCTCAGGGGAAAAATCTTGTAAACAAGTTGCTGTTTTGTAAATAATGCTGTACAGCTGTGTCTGTGTGTTTTCTCTAAGTTTAACCAATGGAACCAGAGAGGTGTCAGTCCTATGGACCAATAATGTGCCTTTTAGCACAGCATATTACAAAAGGACTGAACAAAATTGTAAAAAAAAAAAGCCTTTCTGATCTTTCTTCTACCTGGAGTCAAGCTCTTCATTTTGTGTCCAACAGCAACAGCATTGTCTTGGATTTCCTGCTTCAAGTGCTGAAGAAATGGGAAGTTTCTAAATAGTATTTATAGATTCAATATTAACTGATAGAACAGGTGTCATCACTATGTGTTTGCCCAGCTGAAAACGTGTCCCATTACCTGTGAGCAGCAGAGGTAAATGAACCATGTTTAGAATTCATTCCTTTCCACAGCATTCCTCACTCCTACACAGGACACAGACTGTCCTATTTTAGACATGACACTTTGGTGATTTACATTTTGACATGCCTTTGAACTATAAGAAGTTAAAAATAAATCCTCTACAGAGTTAGGTCACTGGGGATTGTGATATCTGTATAGGGATTGTTTCCTGTAATGGATCCAACTCCCTCCCTGCTCCACTGCTACTTCTTAACACCTCTTTTCTAAATTTGACAGTACTTTTGAGTACTTCCCCAGACACTGAGCAAGCAATCAAAGACATAGGTCACCCTTGACTTCTGTGTTTTCAGCAGCAATAGAGAAATGATTGAGGGAAATTGCATGGTGAATTCTAAGTGGTTTTGTGAGTTTCTACTGCAGATCCAGAAGGAAGCAAATATGAAGGGAGGTGTGTTCCACTTTTAAACAGTTGGGGGCAAGATGCCAAATGCCATCCTGATTTTAACAACAGGTTAAAACAGGTTTATTGGCTTAGTTGAACATCACAACAAATCAAAGGAACAAAGGTGTTTATGGTAGGAAGAAATTTCAAGCAATTCCAGTCACCAAGCACAGACCAGAGCAAACTGGTTTCCTTTCAGTGACATGCAAGGGCTTGAGGACACTTGATACCATTTGTAGAAACATTAGAAAATCCCAATATAACAGAGAGGCTCTCAAGAGGGGAAAAAAAAAGGAGAAAGGGTGATGAGTAAATTATCACTGGTTTCTCTCTAAACTAAACACAAGAAAAGCAGATCTGAGACCAGCTAATCAGGAGTCTCACTGCATTAAAGCATCAACTGCACAACATTCATAACAGACATTGCATGGGGGAAGAATAAAGCCTGTTACAAAGTGCTATTTTTAGCTAAGCCCTCCAGTCAAACACTCTTGAATGGGGAGACCAATTGTTTTTCCCTCTGCTGAGTTACTCAAGTTATTTCCCTCTGCTGAAAGTTATTCAATTTTCAGCTACCAAAAAACATCTAGAATTGGTGTTAAACCACAAAGGCTGTCATTAGAGACAGTGTTTATTAGTTTTCCAGCTTGTTCACATAATGCCTGTGATCCAACACAGCAAGCAACTTTCCTCAGTGGGACAAAACTCATCTTTTATTCAGAAAGCTCCTTGTGAAGACAATGACATCACACAGAGAAGAGAGGAAAGAAAAAAAAAAAAAAAAGTCCCCCAGACTGCAACTACTCTTTAGGATGAACCAGGGATTATATACATCATATATAAAACATAAAATGAGCTGGAGTCAGGTGTTAGCAGAAAGCAAAGTCAGAAGGCAGAAGCTGAGACTTGCTTTCATATGCATGGACAAAAAAAAGTGTGGAAGAACAGGGTGCAACAATGAGAAAACAAATAGCATGCCAAAAAAAAAAAAAAGGAAAAAAAAGTCACCTCCTCTCCTCCCTCAAAACTGATTTCTCAACTCCTTCAGGTATTGCAACCATTTTGCATTGTTGAAACCAAACAAATTCAGCTTTAATTAAGTCATGAAAGACCCCTTCATTTTGGTTTAAAGGCCTCAGTGTAACTTTGGGCAAATTCCATAGAGCCAAACCTCTCTAATGTCTCTATCACCATTTACCAAGAACAGGATGTAAAACTGGTGGACCCTTTTTCTCTTTGAGAACAGACCAAGCTACAACACAATTTATTGAAAATGTGTGAGGAAGGAAATAGTTTTAGGGATATTTTTAAGAAAGAAACATGCTAAGTAGGCAAGTTGTTTCAGAACAAGGAAAAAGCTATCATGCCATACACAGCATCCAGCATTTTGGATCCTACCACTTTTCCCCCCCAGCTTTCTCAAAGTCTGAAGTTTTGCCTCATCTTTAAGACTGAAATTAAGTGCCCACAGTTTTACCAGTATTCCTTCCCTCTGTCCAGAGGGCACCTTGTGCAACCAGTGCCTCTGCAGGGCACAGCTCCTTCTCCCCAGGAGCTGCACTCCACTTGGGAATACCCCCACCCCATCCTGGTGGGATCCCCTACTCATTTCAACAGCCCCAGCTGGCCACCACATAAGCCACCTGCTCAGAAAAAGCAGAATGGAAGAAATTACTTTTGATTTTGAATGTTTGATATACTAAAAAAAAAAAAAAAAGGTGCAGACTTTGGAGTTTGAATTCTCAAAGAATGGGCAGGCCCTCCTTAACCACAGCAGAAATGCTATCTGAAAGCTCTTTCAGGAGATGAAATACAGCTCTAGCCTTGGTGCCTGGATCACTGTTTTTATCTCTAAGATATGGTGCTGGCAGCACAGATCAGTAATAGTTGTGCCTCATGCCTTAGTCAAAGGAACTAGAGCTATTCCCCTGGCACCCCTCCAGCCCCACCATCAGCAAAAAAGGCATCATGAGATCAAGCTACCTCCTGGTCCTTAACACAAAAGACACTGTCAGTCCACATCCAACCATTTCACACCAGTTTAGCACACCTGCCTCCTCAGGCACCTAAGAGGAATATCTGATAGCCTATCTTTCATGTTCAGAAAAAGAAATACAATGTCTTGAACGTTGCTTATCTCACTGTACCTGTTTAGTAAGAAACGGGATTTCTGGTGGTTATCCAACAGGCTGGTACAAGCTTGGTGTTATCTGTTACAGGAGGAAAAATAAACTAACAGAGTACACAGCCTGAGCTGGTATTACCTTTGTTACGTAGTTCACCTCAGATGACAGGCCAGCACTGCACATCAAATCCATGGAGTCTCAGCAGCTCCCCCCACTCCAGGGACACAGGGCCCTCCCTGCTCAGTGAAACCAGGCCCTGCAGGCCAGCTCTGCTCCAGCCATGGCTCAGTGTGGCTGAAAAATTAAAGTGCTGATTGCTGTCATGCACAGGCACAAGGCAAAATCTCATCAGGAATGTGCCCATCCCCAGGATCAGCCTCCCTGGCAGACACTGGCAGAGGAAACGCCTTCACTGCCCTCTGATAAGCTCTCCCCTTTGCAAGGGGAGGGGGACTGAACTCAGAGTTCAGGAGCAATATTAGCCTGGATAAGCTGATGTCTGTAGGCTTGCTCCTTCTTCCCCTGCTTGCATGTTCTTCTCCACCCCAAACATTACCTGGCACCAAGATAAAAGAGTAATTTACATTCAGGTTATTTTGCACTTATTTAAAGCTACAGCCACTTATGATCTAAACTGGTTGACTGAACTGCCTTTTTCCTCACACCTAAGCTTAATTAAATCTACTTTCAGCTTGCTTTACTTGGCATATGGCACAGTGTCTGATCTCTTCCTCCTAAACAAGCCTTTCAGCATACAGGGGCAAGCATTCACACAAAATCACAGCATGGCTGGGGTGGGAAGGAACCTCTGGAGATCCTCCAGTCCTGCTGCAGCAGGTTCACCCAGAGCAGGCTGCACAGGATCACATCCAGACAGGTTCTGAACATCTCCAGAGGAGACTCCACAGCCTCTCTGGGCACCTGTTCCAGTGCTCAGTCACCCTCACACTAAGGAAGTTTCTCCTCCTAATTCAGATGGAACTTTCTGTATTTCAGTTTGTGCCCACTGTCCCTTGTCCTGCCCTGGCCACCACCCTCCTGACACCCACCCTTAGAACATTTATAACATGAAACCATCCTCTAAAACAGCAGCCAGGACAGTGACATTTCTCAAGGGCACAGAAATAAAGGAGGTTTTGTAGGACAGCTCTCTTCACTTGCTGTTTGGTCACCTGCAAGACTAAAGCATCACCTTTCACTCTAGCAAACAGCATCTAAAACCTCCTGGAGAAACAGCAAGCAAAATTCCTAATGGCAATTCTTTGATGAATTTACTCAACAGTTTTCAGCAGTTCTGGTTTAGTAAATACATTGCTCACCCTCTCTGACTGAGAATGAGCTCAGCACGTGCTGGTGGCAGCTCAGTGTCCACTGGGAACAAGTGGGTTTGAGAAAGCCACTGGTACAATGCTGGAAGTGGGCAGAGTCTCAGGCAGAAAGCATCTGTGTGTGAGAGATGCCAGGTCACACTGGGCACAGTGGGGAGCTGTGCTGAGCTGACTGCTGTGTGCTCACCAGCACATTCAGGACTGGAGGCAAACAAGCACTGTCATTGTTTTAGTGACATGATGTCCCTCACGATGAAGCCTCTGCTACCACAGCTGTCACTTGGGATTTTAATTCATCCTTTCATTTCATTTCAGCAGCCCAGTAAACCCAAAGTGCAAGGGCACTTCACAGACCTATTCCAGGCTATCTAAGGGCTGATGCCTACCCTACAGTTTTCCATAGCACAGAGGTACCTAAATCACATCATAAAGAGCAAGGGCAGGGATCAGAAGCTGTCAATGGGACCAGTTAATCTCATCCAGTTTCTCAGTGCCCCTCCTGCTTGCTCACAGATTGCTGAGCTGGGGGCAGCCCCAGTCACACCCCGCCATCCCCCGAGGGTGGGAGATCAGGGTCACCAGCCAGACCCTACAGCTGTGACATTAATTTACTCTAAACCAGGCAGCCAGGAGAACCCAACTGAGTTTGAGTGCATAAAGACAAAGTCGCAGCACATACACATCAAAAAGCCATTCTAAGATGCAAAGAGCTACAAACTCCAGATACTGCAGGCTGCAAATACCATCCAGGCACAGTGGATGGATGCATGCAAGGTCCTTCTCAAAATGAAACTGCAGGAAAGGCTTAATGATCTACAGAGGCTCATCTGGTGTGGCCAAGGAACATGAGAGAGGAAGTGTCATTAATTAGATCCTCCATCCTCATTCCTCTCCTCACATGTCCTCAGCACAAGCACAAGATGTTCACAAGGAGAGGTGCACTGTTTGTTTACACAAGCTTACAAAGTCTCAGCACAGCCTGCCTTGGGATTACAATTCTGACTCAATCTTTAATGGTTTTACAGGTCACATCAGGCTTTTAATACCTTGGAAAAGTTTTAGCTTGCTTCTGAGGATCATACCTCACAAAAAGCAGTGGAGCACATCTAGACACTTCTGCCAAGCACTGTTTTCTCTAAGCATAGGGAGGTAAGGCTTCACCTCAGTGAAATTCCCGCAGAATAAATTAAGGAGAAATACTACGTATTTAACCTTTCCTTCCCCTTTCACCCATTGATGGAAGTTTACACTTGAACCAGATCTTGTTAGCCTGAGACACACTGTTACTGCTTGAGCCTGAATCTTTTAGCTGTGTTCCCCCAGAATAAACCCTGTGCAGATCAGGTGATGTGCTTCTCAAGTCTAGAGTTACACCATAAGAGAGAAACCAAAGAAAATTACCACAGCTGCTTTCTGACCTGCAAAGAATCCTTCTCCACCAGCTGCAAGGAAATAGTGAACAGCAAATAATGCTTCCCAGGGGCACCACCATACCCTCAAGCCAAAGCCACCTAACAGCCTGGTTCTACCTTAAGGCAAGGTCCACCTTTAATACAAACCAACTCTTGCCCTGCACTTTTTCCCCACATGCTGCTGGCTTTCTCCAATCAAATGTCTTTTTCAGAAGGTCAATAGAGATTACAGAGAGGTGCAATTATGAGCACACAGAAGTGTACTTTGAAACCCTGCACAGCCTGACACAGAGCGGTACCATCTTAAAATGTGCACAGTTAAAACTCAAGTTTGCTAATTGATATGGGCTTGTGCTTGTAAACCACAAAGCAAATTTTACTTTGGACTCCGTTAAATTCTTGATATTCTACATGTTAAAGATGACTAGGCAGGATTTGATCATATCTGATTTGGTTACTCACTGCATTCTGTTGTTTTAATTGCCAGAGTGGTTCGCTTTTTTGTTGGGTTGTTTTTGTTGTTTCGTTTTTTTCAAAGCTGGCACACCAAAAGGTTTTATGGAGCACTGATGCAATAAAGAATTCATCAGACTAAACATGATGATTATAAGAAATAAAGTCTCTGGAATGACTGGGACAAACACTGCTGCAAATACAGGCCCATTTAAGTCTCTAAACAAGAAAGTTGCTTCAAAAGCCAAGTCTGAACTCCCCAGAAAAAGGCATACTAGACTTTTAGATAACCTTCTGTTAAAAACTGCGCTGCTCTTCAAAGTTCTACCAAACTTCAAAGTTCTATCAAAGATCTACCAAAGTTCTTTGAAGGAAAGTATATTGTGCCATACATTTTACCAGAGCCCCCTGTGCCAGGCAGGTGACAGCTCCTTGCCCCATAGGTGAGAGCACCCAGCAGTGCTGGCTCAATTCCCCCTGACCCCAGCAAAGCCACCTCCTGCTGCTTCCCACTGCCTCAGCTTGGAGGAAGTGTCTGGCCTGGTTTGGTTTCACTTGATGGCACATGGCCCCAGCCAGGGCAGAAATGAAGCCAAACAGGAAACCCAGACTGCAAAGTCACAGCTAGCACAGCTACAGCCACTGCAGACACGGCAGGAGCTGTCTTTGCACAAAGGCCACTCTTCCCCACTGGCTCCAGGAGATCTGAGCACCCAGTGCCACCAAAGAGCCAGCAGAGGGGAGCCATCCCCAAGCACAGCTCAGCAAAGGGCAGCATGAGCAGCTCCTACCTCCTGAGTTTGAGGGCAGTGCTGTAGGCTGAGCTCACCAGCTTTACACAGGGAATATCCTGCAGTGGCAAACCCAAGGAGGCTGCTGGCTTGTGGCTCTCTCCATCCCAGCCATGCCATGTTCAAAGCCTGCAGTGTTTGTGGGGTTTGACCAGAGAGCCCTGGCCCCCAGCAGGGGCACAGGGCAGGGATGGCACAAGCACAGCCAGTGTCACTTTGGTGGCAGTG
Organism: Aegithalos caudatus; assembly: GCA_013389925.1. Lineage (NCBI taxonomy): Eukaryota > Metazoa > Chordata > Aves > Passeriformes > Aegithalidae > Aegithalos > Aegithalos caudatus. Next base: position 2,108,689 of record WEIU01014851.1, read on the forward strand.
TCACCAAACCCATGAGCTGAAGGAAATGCATTGCTGTGGGAAGAGCCAACAGGGACTTGCAGATAGGTGCAATGATAGAAAAATGAACTCAAGTCCAGAGAAAAAGAAAAGGGAGGGTGGAACAGGAAAGAAAGCAAGGGACTCAAACAAGAACAAGCAATAAAAGCAACAGCAGCTACAAGCTTAGCCCAAGCTTAGCTTAGTAATTGTGCTATGACATGGCAAGGAGGAGCCAGGCAGATTAAATAAGTGGTTTGACAGAAGCTCTCTTCTCCAAGCAGTCTCTGTCCTATTTGTCCACAGTTCAGCTGTGAAGTTTCAACATGCCCTCGAGTATCCAATCCATCCTGCAGGATAATCAGGACAGCTAGAGCCACCCCGATGTAAATGCCTCAGCAGCAAGTTTAGGACAGCACAGGGAAGGAGGGAGCTCCTCTTGGAGCAAACCCTGCCAAGAGCCCAGGGCTCATTTCGAGAGGCAGCTCCCAGCAAGGTTAAGATGCTGCAAGTCTCCCAGCAGGAGGATGGAGGAGGGGCAGGAGCACATGGTCCTTCCCCCCAAGAACAGGTTCAGCAGTGACCTACCCAGGCCAGCAGTGCCAAGGGAGCTCCTCCAAGAGCTGCAGGATAAGGCAGGCACGGTGAACAGGGCTCAGGGCAGGGACGCTCTGTCAGTTCAGCAGGAGGAACTCGCCCAGCAATAGTCAGATCTCAACAGCATTTGTCAGCTGCTTATTTGATTACATAAGATAGCCTTGCCTCAGAAAGGCCAGAGCCTATCCAGACTGTACAGACTGTTTTGAATTCTTAAAGCAGAGTACCAACAGTCCTACACCTCTTAAAGACTGCAAGCTCACTAAGACAGCAAACCTCCAGAGGCAGCTACTGTTTTCTTGTCTCACCACAACACTTGCCTCCACTGCCAACAGAAATCCTCTCCATCCCTTCTAAGAGGGTTGCTGCAGGGATATAATTATTTTTCTAACCACTCAGTATTCATTTTCATTGTTCAATTTCTCTCCAGAAGATGGGGCTTCCCAAAGCAGTGCCACCCCACAGAATTCCAACACACCCAGGAGGGTGTGTGTCTGTCCAACAGCTGGACAGAGCCACCAAGGCCACTCACCCTGTCACACACAGGGCACCTGCCTGCACTGTCACCAGAAGGCATTTACACAGCTTTCAGCCTAGGTTTGTTTCTCATGTAACATTAGCCTAAAACACAGCCAAATCTCATTCCCCATTTGAAAGATGGGCAGGTCAGGAAAAGCCTTCCATTAAATAGGAGACTTTCTATAGCAAGAGAAGAGGAGCACTGTCATCAGCCTGTGCAAAGTGGAAAACAAACTTCTAAGACATTCAGCTACTTGCAGTAGAAGTAGCATTTTGCTGCTGAGAATTTACCCACAGAAAAGTCTTGTACTTTCAGATCTGAGCTTGTCAGTGTGAAGGGCATAGGGAGAAACGACATCTGAGCATGGAAACCCAGCCTACTTTACAGCCCAAATTAACTCCACAGTCTTAACAGGCATTAAAAACCTCAGCATCCATCACCTGTGGAGACTACAGGCTGAGGGCAGGAACCCAAACCAAGCGGGGATGGTGACTCCCTCACACCCACCGCCAGGCCCGGCACAGCCCGGCCGCAGCGCTCGCCGGGCGCCCACTCGTCCTCGGCCCCAGCAGCAGCCGCAGATTTCGGACACGGTTACTCATTAATCGGAGAAAAAACAACAGCATCAGCGCCCGAAACAGCACCGGCCAGTCCGGGCAGAAACTCCTGCGGTGCGGGAGAGGCAGCGACATTCCCGGCTGTTACCGAGGAGCCGCGGATGTGCGGCCGGGCCGTGCCCCGCTCCCGCAGCCCCGACAGAAGGGAGGGAGGGAGGGAGGGAAGGGGAGCGGCCCGGCCCCCTCACACCGCCCCGCTCCCGTCACAGCGCCCCGTTCCCCTCACACCGCCCCTCTCCCTCACACCCGCCCCTGCCCCGGCCCAGCCCCGAGGCCGGCGCAGCGCGGAGCTTCGAGTTTCGGTAGGAGGAACGGAGCGGCGCAAGGGGAAAATACACGGCTGAGAGTCTGGCTCGGCAAAGCACCGGCAGATGATCTGTTCCGTCTGATAGCTGGGTTTTTAGTGAAAGCAGCGCTACAGTAAGTGTGGGCTGTGTGCGTATGCACGAGTGTGTCAAATTCATGCGTTTGGTTTGGCTTGGAGAAGAGGGGAACAGG
>WEIU01014851.1:2111224-2175919 GCA_013389925.1 Aegithalos caudatus
GCACGGCACGGCACGGCACCGCGTACCGCACCGCACCGCGCAGCACCGCGCGGCACCGCACCGGGAACCCCGCCGGGAGCGGACCCCCCTAGCAAGAGAAGACAGCTCACTCCATCAGCCTGTGCAATGTGGAAAACAACTTCTAAGACTTTCAGTTGCTTGCATTAGAAGCGGCATTTTGCTTCTGAAAAGTTACAGAAAAGTCTTGTGCTTTTATGTCTGAGCTGATCAGTGTGCAGGGCATAGCATCTGAGCATGGAAACCCAGCCTACTTTACAGCCCAAATTAACTCCACAGTCTTAACAGGCATTAAAAACCTCAGCATCTATCACCCCTGGTGACTACAGGCTGAGGCCAGGAGCCCAAAACCAACCCCTCCACCAGAACAGCAGCTACAGGTTTGGGCAGCTCAGTACCACAGGGACATTGGTTTGGTTGTGATGCTGCAATAGCAGCATGCAGACCAAGTAATGAAGAACAGATAAAGCAATTTCCTCAATATAAATATTGCTTACTAAGTGAACACCTTTGTCTTAACCTAAACAAATCTTCATTTTCCCATTCCACATCTAAGTAGATAACTTATTTCAACAGTAATTGCTCCAGCTATAATGAGAAGTAAATCCATAAGCAATCAGAGAAACGTGGTTTTGGTTTGACACCTGTTCCATGTAGGGGCAGGGAAAAACTTAACACACCTCTGAAAATACAACCAAACTTTATGCATTCAACAGAAGCCAATCTGCTCAGACTCAAATACCTACAAAACTTCAGGGATGTTTAACTCTATCATTTACACTCAGTCAAAACTGAACCAAAGTCAAAGCTTGGAACATTCTCAGAATACAACATTTCCTATAGATCTGGGGATTTTGAGCATATGGCTTAACCACAGTCTCTTACACATGTGTGCATTACAGGACATTGTATCATTAAAAAGCACAAACACAGGCTGGGTGAAGAATGGATTGAGAGCAGCCCTGAGAAGGATTGGTGATGGAAGGAAGAGTGTTGATTGAGGAGAAGCTGAACCAGCTTTGCTTGGTTTGGCAGGGAAGGCAGCTGCAAGGGGCCAGCAGTCCCTGTGCATCCCAGCCTGGTCATCACTCCCTCTGGGCCAGCGAGGAGTGGCTCAGGAGGCTGGGAATCCCCAGCAGAGCTGAAATATTTTAAAACCCACATGCCAGTTGTACCTATTTGAAGCCACGTATCTCACACTGAGAACTTCCTGGCCCTCAGCATTAGGAAGAAAAAATAAAAAAAAAAAGACAAGATCTATCTTGCAATCTGCAAAACACACACCTATGCTGCAGACACCTGTAGGTTCATTTGTGTCCTTTCCCCTCGAAAAATACACTGCTGCCTTCAAAACAAATACTAAGGGTTGCTCCACACCATTGTCTAAATTAATTTGCAACTTGTACAGGTAAAAAACAGGACTAACTTCAGACACTCAGCCCTTGGCCTGCGCTGTACCAAGCACAGAACGTAAGAGCAAGGTCTTGCTGACTAAGCACTGGAGTCAAGACTCAAATTGCATAACACGTTATTTTTCTAATTGAATCTCTTAATCAGAAGAACAATCACCCACAAACACCCCCGAATCCTCAGAGCCTGGCTGTGTTGCCCTGAAGCAAACTCCAGAGAAAGAAATGATGGGGTGCCCAGAGCCTTTCACTCACCTGGATGCGCCATCAGGAGGGTGTTGTTGCCTTTGCCTTGGGAATTGTAGATCACGGCTGCTGTTGCACCTCTTCTGGTCGCCACCTGAATTTTCTCAGCAAAACTGCAATTGCCTCTTTCAATCAGGGCTATCTACGGTGCTTTCATGACGGTGAAGTCAGTATTTTTGTCACAGGCATAAGGATCAGCAGACACTGGAATGCCCACCACCCCCTGAGCACTAAGGAAAGGAGAATTAAAGCCATACAGGCCGCATTCACAGCGCTCAAACACGGTCCTGTTGCTGGTGCTGTTGAAATAGAACAAACTGACAGAGGCCGTCACGGGAATTGCCTCCGTAGTGTGGAATGAAATTAAAAACTCCATCAGGAGAAAGAGAAACGAGAGAAACCAGAACTTCCCGACTCGCTCCATTGCTTCTTCCCAGCAGCAGGAAACGGAGATGTCCAGAGGTATTTTCCACTGCCGGTGAGCACAGTGAGAGCCCAGCCTGCTGCCAGTCCCAGCGGGAATGTGACACCGGCCAGGTGAGCTCCGGAGTGCCGGGAGCTCAGCGGACGCGGTGCCAGGTGTGCAGTCCCGGGGACACGCCTGCCGACCGCGGGGCAGCGGCGCACAGGGAATGTCCTGCGGCCCCAGCTTCCTGCTGCTGCCACACAGCGCCCATCCTTCTCCTTCTCCTTCTCCTCCTCCTCCTCCTCTCCCAGCACGGTGCAAATTCCACCTCGCGTGATGCTTCCCCAGAGAACGCTCAGGCTCCTGTTTCCACCTGAGTGTCCCTGCAGAGGAACGGCTCATCTTTCCTGCAGTTACATAAGCCCACGGTTCTCACTTCGTGGTCAATCTGTGATGCAAATGGGCCTTGTTAAGAAGGTCAAAAGCAAAGGGAACACATTAGTAATTATTAGGAAAAAATACCCTTCTTTAACCAAGTCATTTCCTGCATTTCTCCTTTTCAAATTCTTTCACTTGTCTACTAGGAGAGGTCCAGCTTGTTCTGGTGCTCCGAATGAACTGGCTGTACTTTTGATTGATGCACCACAGTACAAGATGTGGGGTCATCTACACTGAACCCAGAAAAAATGGCTCATATCAGACCATTTTCACATTCCACATCACTTGCAAGATGTCCACTGAGAGGTTGGAATAATTAGCACACAACTCTCCACTTCTGGCTGCAGGCTCTGGAGATTCGTTCTTTGCATTCAGCCAGGCTTGTACTCCCTAACAATTCCTGGTACTCCTTCATGTTTTCTTAGCATAGAACATTAACAATGAAAACCTTACCCCCGGCACAACCCTCTTGTCCACCAGGAAAATGAAGGAGAAGTTGGCAAGTTCTCAAAACCTTTGTCCTGGTTTGCTGCAGGAGATGTGCTGCACGCACAGTGTGGAAAGCCAAGAGAAGCTGCAATTGGTGGCACACCTTGTGACAGGAGCTTGAGCTAGTCCTCCAGGAAAGGGTCCTGAAAAGAGCAAACATCATTGTGGAGAAGGTTCTTGGAAAAGCCAAACAGCTTTCCAGACGTGAAATGAAAATGGGAATAAACAATCCAAGATGTTCACATACACTATGAATTCCCTTCCTTACCTGCTCCCCTTTTTTGTGTTGTACTACTTCTACATTGCAGTCATTCCAAATTGATCTTACCTCCACGACTTAGGACTCTGCAAGTTTTACACACTCTACAGTATCATTAGCTACACACAGTTTGCCTTTTCCCTGTTTTGCTTTGAAAGCAATGCTAGAGACACCAGGAACCTGCAAATGCAAGGTTTTAGAGCACAGTGTTAGCTAGCTATGGATTCTAGAGACAGGGACGTGCTCCCACAGTATTTCCCCTCAGCAGTGATAATACACAGCAGCAACAAAGGGGATCCCTAGGACATTGTACAGGGGTCAACACTCTTTGTCTTGTCTTCACATGGCAAAGTTCACCTGTTTTGACACACTTGGGATCCAAAGTACTTGGCTTTTCTACCCGTGCCAATGAACAGCAGAACCCTTTCACTCACCAGGATGCGCCATCAGGAGGGTGTTGTTGCCTTTGCCTTGTGAATGAATTGTAGATCATGGCTGCTGTTGCACCTCTTCTGGTCACCACCTGAATTTTTTCAGCAAAACTGCAATTGCCTCTTTCAATCAGGGCTATCCACGGTGCTTTCATGATGGTGAAGTCAGTATTTTTGTTGCAGGCATAGGGATCAGCAGAAACTGGAATGCCCACCACCCCCTGAGCACTAAGGGGAATGAATAATCGTGTAGTTCCTACAGAGAACACTGCCAGCAGCAAAGCATTTGTGTGAGCTGCCTGTGCCCAAAGACACCAGGGCCATGCCCTTTATTCCTATTCACATTCAGCCTCTCCTGGAGTGTGAATTTATACAGAAAACTTTTGGGGATGTCTCAGACACAGGACTACAAGCTAACCCGGAGTTTGTCTCTGATGCTTGGAAAATTGGATTTGCACCAAATTCTAGGGACATTTTTTTTCCTTTTTATCCTGCCCAGCACGGTCAGATCGCAGCACGCTCACTGCCAGCAGAGTTTGTTCTGTGCAAGAACCAGACAACAATTCCCCTCCAGGAGAAGGAAAACACCACGAGTTCCAAAAGCAAAGGAAGCACAGAGCACTGTCCTTGTGTGCACAGTGAACAGGCTGCAAGAGCACTGCAAGAGTGGCTGCCACTTCCCTGCCTGCTGAATTCAAGTTAGCAGTCACAAGTGGGAAATTCAACGACAGCTGCCTCTTCCCCTTCCAGCCCTGTGTGGAAACAACCCTGCTTTGCTTTGGATGCTGAGATGCAGAGTACAGAGTGGTAGATGCAGAGAACACAGTGGCAGATGCAGAGAACACAGTGGCAGATGCAGAGAACACAGTGGCAGATGCAGAGAACACAGTGGCAGATGCAGACAGAGAACACAGTGGCAGATGCAGAGAACACAGTGGCAGATGCAGAGAACACAGTGGCAGATGCAGAGTACAGAGTGGTAGATGCAGAGAATACAGTGGTAGATGCAGACAGAGAACACAGTGGCAGATGCAGCACCATCAGCACTCATCAAAACAACCACACGATAGCGCTGCCGACTCACAAAAGAACAAAATGCACCGCCACAGCTGGAAACCACCCCCAGGACAGAGCCAAGTTAGAAACGGCCCTGCTCTCGGTTCAACCGTGTCAGGACAAAAAGATTTCCCCAATCTTCCCCTTCCAAGTGCAAAGCCTTTTGTGCAGCACACTCAAAGGGCAACACAACTCCTTTGCCCTGAGAAAGCTTTGCACTCTGTCCCAGAGTCTGGCCGACAACCTGAAAACATCTGGCAAGACCAGATGGAGAAAACTGCCAGCTGAGAAAGCTCTCGCTGCCTACAACTTCAACTGCACTCACCGATTTACCAGCACACACCCTGCTGTCAGCATTCTCAGCTCTAGGTACCATCCAAAGCCTTCAGTCTTCCAGAGTCAGGATCCAGAGAATGGCACTGGGGACTGCTCACACACTAAAGGTCCTAAGACAAAAAGCTCAAGAGCCTGGTGTTTGCATTCCCCCTGAGAGCTGAACAGCTCTAACCCAGAGAACTGCCTATTGGGAAAAGCCTCTAAATTCACTAAGAGCAGAGGAGCATCCTGCACAGGGCAGCTGCTGAGGAGGTGGATCTGCCTTGGCTGGCTGCAGGCTGGGCACATGTCCTGCCCTCCTCCTGCTGGTCCCACCTGCTGTCTGGGACTCACTGCCCACCAACCATCCACACCCATCCCACAGGGACAGAAGGGTCTGTGTGTGCCAGGGGCTCTGGGATGTCTGTATCCATGGACAGAAGGGTCTGTCTGTGCAAGGGTTTCCATCATGTCTTTGTACCCATGGGTATGGAATAGAGTGAAAGTGTCAGTCACGTTGTTTGCACACTCATTCCTTTCTATACAAGACACATCCATGCACACCTCCACGTATATTAAAAGGATAGGGATGGATAGAGATTTCCCACAGAGCTCTAACTTTGGCATAACTTACCTGTAAGCCAGTGCCCAGGAGACTCTGTGTGAGGAGGTGTCCAAGAGCTGAAGGCAGCAGCATTCAGAAGCAGTTTCAGGATTTCCAGGCAGGAAGGGGAGCTGACATCCATCTGTGTAACTTGCTGTATTCATCAGGGTGGGGTGCTGGTTCTTTAGGAATATGGCCCAATGGAGACACGAGACTTGGAAAAATCCCAGCTCTCTGTGGATTTGTGCCAAGGGGGAGCAGCAGGAACACTCTGTGTCTGCTTTGGGGGACACAAGGTCCAAGGAGCTGGGGTGGCAGAGATGACCTGGGCTGGTGGCAGGTCAAGTCCTGTGTCCTGACAACATGGAGTGGCACAGGACAAAGCTAAAAGCACCCACAGCCCCACTGATGAAGACTTTCTGATGCTGCACATCCTATAGGGAAAGCTGCTGTCACACAATCCATTGGAATTTATAACTTTTATTTGCAATACTTTAGGTCCAAGTTTCAAACTGCAATATTTTTACACTCAAGACACAGTCATGCACAATCCATATTTCAATTTCCTATTGCTTCAACCACAATTTAAAATAACTTAATATTGGAAACAAAACCCAAAATCTTTAAAAAAAGGATGCTGAGGTCAATAAGATGGATCCATGCCATCAGCACATTTACAAAGTAAATAACTTAGTTCTCTTTTTAAAAAGATCAGTTACCTCTTAATCCAAAGTTACAGAAGATTTTTCACTACACATTTGTTTTTTTGTTTTTCTCTTTCATATTTTTTCTGTTTTTTCTTTTCTTTTTTCTTTTTTTTTAAACAGATAACACATCCTAAAAAAGGAATGTACAGCAAAATGAGATACATTTCTGATAAACAATGAAAATGTAGGCTCCTCCTCTGTTTACTTTTGTCTGGATACCCTGAAGAAAAAAATCTAGCACACACCAGCATAGGTGTAAACTGGTTGCTTTGGACTAAACTGGAGTTCAGCACTGGTGACATCCTGATCCAGTCAAGAGTTGCAGAATTCTTTTGCAGATCTCGAACCGTGTGCTTGCAAGCGCAGCACCTGCAGTGCTGACGCAGCAGTGCACGAGAATAACTCTGTTATTCCCTCACAGAATTTGGGCTCTGCCCAAGAAGGAGGGGCTACACTCTTCTGCTCCCTGTTCCCGTGTGGAGCAGCTCCCTTCCCGCTGGCTGAGCTGCTCAGGCAGAGCCTGGCAGCCCCTGGCCCTGCAGGGCTGAGGCTTTTCCCCTGCAGGGCTGAGGCTTTTCCCCTTGCTGTGCTACAGATGGATTTAGCAGCATTGATTAACATGGGGATACACTGAGGGACCAAAAGCAGTTGCCTTTGTACAGCTATGCTCGAAGGTCAAATATCTCAAGAGACAAGGACAGAAGAGATTCACAGGCTGCCTGTTTGCTGTGCTGACCCACTTGTGAGCAGCACAGAGAGAGAACAAGGGGCAGCTCCTGCCAGCCCCCAGCCCAGGGACCCACCACCCCTGGGGCTTGGGGCACTGTCAGTGCTGCTGCTGCAGTGACCACTTCAGCTGCCAGTGAAAGCAACAACCAAATTCTACTGACTCCAGAGGGAGCAGCAGCAGTGCTCGAATTTGATCCCTAAGCCTGGGGCAGGGCTGGACACACACAGTGTGCAACAGCAAATGGACCTTCCAAAACAACCTCCTGCCACTATTCCCTCCCACCTGCAGTGGTGTTACACCAGCCTGAGGCAGCAGGGAGCCCTCAGTGAACTGACTTCAGATGGCAGCCCGGGCTCCTGGAGGTTTTGCAAGGAACAGAGGTGGGGATTCCCTCCCCCTATTATCCAGTTTCCAGATGGAAAAGGCTGCTGTGAGCAGGCAGCTCCAAGGGCAGAGAAAGGAGGATCTCGACCACTTTATCTGTGCCACTTCCACAGTCCTGAGCAGCAGCCACCAAGCACAGGGGGAGCAAAGGGCACAGAAAGAGGGACAAAACCAGGCAAGTGCAGACACTGGGAAGAGCAAGACCTGGGAGAAGTAACATGCGGCTTCATTTCACTCTCTAGGAAAGCTCTTTCCTGTTTCAAACCCCTGAGAGCCACGAAGGGCAGAGAGGAGCTTACACATGAACAATACTCGTGTTTTCACACCCTCCCCTCTCAGTGTTCTAGAAGAAATTGGATGAACTGTATTCTTCTGAGTTGTCTCCTTCAGCATGAGCATCTCAGCACGAGGAGCTAAAGGAGCTGAAGCCATAGGCCACAGGAGCTGACCAAGAGAAAACTTTTTGACCAAACTGAAGTTTCTAACATGGACCTCACTGAAGCAGCAGATAGAATCACAGAACTGTAGAATGCTTTATGCTGGAAAAGACCTCTGGATACCAGGGTCGGCACCTGTTCTAGTGGCTGGCATGCATGAAGCTGTAACACCAGGAGCTGTGATTCAAAGGTGTGTGCACATGTGTCTGACAGCTCTCCTGACCTGCACTCCTGGCTGCCAACCCAAGCCATGGTGCCCAGCCATGCTCCTTTTGGTTCTGTACCTAAGCTGGGCAAGGCAAGTGTTGCTCACAAGCCTCCAGCAGCTGCAAACACAGTGCCACCAAAGAGAGCAGAAAGTACCTTGTACACAGAGGAGCTGAGGCTGATTGTGTGGTCTGCTTGAAAACTGTGCAGGGCAAAGCCACTGTGATCACAGGCTACTAAATCAATTAGCAGTTTTCAATATTATCAACTTTAACTATTGATAATGCTCCCAGTTTCCTCAGTCAAGGTCAGATTCTGGCAGAACTCGAGTGCTTGCCTGGGGGAATTGCTGAGCAGCGAGAACCAGGCCTTGTTCAAAGTCTGCAGCCTTGTGCCCACGTGGCAGCCCAAAGGGCACCCACAGAGCACGTGGGCATCCTCCTCCTCTTTACTGTAAGACATTTTTTGTTTTGAGATAACTGTTGTAACCAAAGGTACATGCAGCTGTTGGTAGGCTCAAGCCAGTGAGGGTTTGCAGGCACGATGCACACCTAGGATTATGGCAATCAGCTCTAAACTGCATCCAAAGAGAGATGGGAAAGTGAGATTCTGCAAGTTTCTGTGAGAAAAATAAAACTACCCTGTCAGCTCAAGGACAGACACAAGCAAAGAGAAGTTTTAAGGATCCCTGAAGTACAAATCATGCTCAAAAAAAAAGTTTGGATGATTTCTCTTGAAAGACAAAGGTTATCCTTTGTGTGCTTCCTGAAAATTTGGGATAAAATTGGAGACAATTACCTGATATGGGGAGAAGAGAGGAAAAAACAGGAGGTAACACTTTTGTAGGTCTTCATCAACCCATCATTAAGTTGCTGCACATCTGGGCATGAATGAAGGCTCCAGGAGGAAAACAGGAACACCAGGAGGGTGTATGGACCACTCACTTGGTAGCACTTAGCAAGGCAAAGCTGGCACTAGAGTGCATGTCCTGGGTGTCAAGCAAAGAAACACTGGCTCCTGCCTTTAATGGGAGATGTCACAGGGCTCTCTCTGGCTGTTTGCTCACTGGATTTGCTCAGGACTGGACTAAGAAATACAAATATTTACATGCTCAGTGTGAGGGAGAGTCAGTAGCCACAGCAAGGATTATATACTGGAAATAACTGCTGTATGGACAATAGAGTACAGTGACATTTCCTACAGCTAGAGGACAGGAGACAGGTACTTCCCTTCTCGTGGTGACTGGAATGTGCTTAATTTTTGGTGGCAGGGCAAAGGGAAGGACTGACTCAAAGATTTGCCAGAGTGCAGCCACTGGCCTCAAAGAAACTCAGCACAAACCCTTGAGTTCTTGTGTGTGTAGTGGAACAGTACACCAAACTGCTCAGTAGCCAAAGATGAAGTAGCCAACCAGTAGCCAAAGATGAAGAATAAATACACATATATTTACAAAAGCACTGGACACAAGAAGTGAGAATGTAACCCCGGCCCAAGTTTGGGATCCAACCCTGAGAGCACTGTAAGACCCACCCCAGTGCAGGTTCCCAGGAGTGCACACAGGAGCTGCATGGAATTTTATATAGGTATGGTTATCTTTTTTTTTCTTTTTTCTTAAATAAAATAAACTTTTCTGTGCTTCTCAAACTTCCCTGACTTTACTGCTACCATGCTTCTGTCCCAAAACACATTTAAACCACAGTGAGCTATTGGCTCATTTTCACATCTCTTCATTGCAGGGATGGGAATCATAGTCAAGTTCCTGGACAGGGCATTCCACTGTTTCATTTAAAAATGAAGACAACCAGTCTTTTAAAACCTTGGAATAGAAGTGTCTGAAACTTTTAGTTTTCATTTTGCAACAGAAACAGACTATTTCTAATACTTCAGAAAGATACATAACTAATTGTGTGATCTGAAGGTAGCAGTCAGAAAACCCAAGGTGGCTCCAGAGATTTTACAGTATTTGTCTCTTTGCTTTCTGCAAGGCCAATGTCAATCCTAATATACTCTGTGAGCCTGTAAATAAAGTACAAGACTGAACTCGCTCAGGACTAGATTTTTGTGGGTTTTGTGTTGTTGGGTTTTAAAAAAATACTCATGTCTTTTCTACCTTTAATATGCAGGCTGGGAGGACACAAACAGAGCTGCCATCATTCAGTATCAGTGAGTGTGAATCAGCAGCAGAGACTGTCCCAAGGATACTGGAGGTACATTACCTGCATCTCACACAGTCTCACCTGGGCAAGTACAGTCCATGCTGAAAACAGCCACTGGCAGAGATTATTTCTGCTGCATCTTGTCTGCCTCCCAGGAACTGGTTTTAAAAGAAAAAAAATCTCTAGGTTTGCTGACGTAAAGGAAAAGGAATATAATATTTAATAAAATAAAAAGTAAGGCCTCTTAGGACAGCGGCTATCTTTAAAAAGTCAGTGCCAACAATATTCTGTATGCTGAGGCATACATTGATTAGAAAAAAAAGCTACCATTTGATTTCCTTATTTTTCAAACCTGCTGTCTTCTGGAAAGTTGTGGTGGTGGGTTTGTTTTGTTTAAGCAGAGATGCTGAAATACTTACAGGTAAAGGAAATAAATAGGAAATTCCCCCCTTACCCAATCAAATAGAGTAGTTTGTAACAGAAGTATTTAGACCGTATGTCCAGCAAACATGTGCCATTACAAAGTGCTTTCCTTTTAAAGGATGGCTATCTGTTCTTTTGTGGATAAGAAAAAAAAAAAAGATATACTGGAAACAGAAACTGTCACTCATTTCTTCACTTCTTACAGGAATACAAACATGTTTCATCCTGATGAATGTTTTACACACTGAGGGCAGCCCATCTCCAGCCCAAATTACTCTTTTGCAAGGAAGCTTCTCCTACAGACACAGATCTTGAGCTGACAGACAAAAATGGGACCTCACAAGAGAAACAAAGTCTTCTAGACAGAACAGAATTGTTCAGGTTGGAAAAGACTTCTGAGCTCAGCAAGTCCATCAACCCAACACTGCCAAGGCCACCCCATAACCTGTCCCCAAGTGCCCACCTACAAACCTGTTAAATCCCTCCAGAGGTGGTGACTCAACCACTGCCCTGCACAGCCTGGTCCAATGCTTGACCATCCTTTGGGGAAGAGATTTTTCCTATATCCAGTCTAAACCTTCCCTGTCCCAACTTGCAGCCATTTCTTCTTGTCCCACTGCTTGTTATCTGGGAGAAGAGACTGACCCCCCATTGCTCCAAGCTCTTTTCAGGTACTTGTATCCTGCTGGCTCACGTCCAGCTCTCCCAGGTTTTTCCCACCAGGCATTTTCCAGCCACTCTTCCCCAAGCCTGGAGCTGCAGGGGGTTGCTGTGACGCAGGTGCAGGATCTGACACTTTGCCTTGTTGAACCTCATCCAGCTGGCCTTGGCCCAGCAATCCAGCCTGTCCAGGTCCCTCTGCAGAGCCTTCCTGTCCTCCAGGAGATCAGCATCCCAACCCAGCCTGGTGTTACCTGAGGGTGCCCTGGATCCCTGGATACTGAGCACAGCTGGCCCCAGGACCCAGCCCTGGTGCACCACTGGTGACAGCCCCAGCTGGATGGGGACTCCATTCCCTGCCAACTGTGGTCCCAGACATCCAGACAGGTTTTTTACCCACAGAACAGTGTACTCATCCAAGCCATGAACAGCCAGTTTCTCCAGGAGAAAGCTGTGGGAAACACTGATACAGGCTTTACTAAATTCCAGGCAGACACATCCACAGCCTTTCCCTCATGCCCTAGGCAGGTCATGCTGTTGTGAAAGATGAGGCTGGTGAGGCAGCACCTGCCCATCACAAACCCACACTAGCTGGGCCTGATCCCCTGGTGGTTCTGTATGTGCCCTGTGATGGCACTCCAGATGATCTCCAGATGATCCAGGACTTTTCCCAGCACTGAGGTAGGTCAGGGTGGAAGACCTGTAGTTCCCAAGATCCTCCTTCCAGGTCTCCATGTAGATCAGCGTCACATTTGCCACAATCCAGTGACCTGGGATTCCCCCCTTGGCCAGGACTGCTGGTTAATGATGGAAAGGGGCTCAGTGAGCTTGGACACTCCTGGCCCCCTTCACCTCCTGCTGCAGCTCTGGCCCAAAGCAGAGGAATTCCCCTCCCTGGGCATGTGTCCCACAGCTGCACCCACACTGCTGCCTCCAGGACTGGCCTAAGGGCAGGGCACAGCCTGCAGCTGGCAGCAGCATCCCACCAGAGCTCTGTCTGGGCTGCTGCATGGGCTGTGCTGGCTGCAGAGCTTAGAGAAGCTGTGGCTCTCTACTGAGGGGATACCATTGCTCACTGGTTGGGCTGACAGGGCTTCAGCACCTTCCTGCACTCCCTTCTGCACCATCTCCTGTGCTATGGCCTGTCTGCCTGTCCTGGCCATTCCCACTCCCCAGGGGCTTCTTTTATGGGGGGGAAAGCTTGGCAGCCACTGCTGCAGGTCCTGTCAGCCACTGTCACTGCAGCTGTGGGCTCCTGGCAGCTCCCTCAGCTCCTCCCCATGTTCCCCAGTTCAGGAAACCAGAGCTGCTCACCTCGGGGTGTTATTTGGTCATCTGGAAAATCAGACCTGTTGTGCTCCCCAGGAAATGAAGTTGATTTCTGCTTAGCTGTGGTAACTCAAGGAGGGGTGCCTCTGCCTGCTGCTCTGCCAAGGACACTGCAATGGCCAGTGAGGGTAGCAGCAGTAAGGACACTTGCCACACAGACTGCAACTAAACAGGATGCCAAAGCCAGACATGCTCCTGGCCTGATTCAAGAACAGCCCAAGCATCCTTCATTACTGCTGGCCAGACAAGAAGGCAGTGAGTGCCTGAAAGGCTAATTAACCCTTTGCAGGACCAGGCCAACATGAAGATCTGTAGCAGAAAGCTGTTTTCCTGTGGGGTTGTTTTTTGCACATTGGGTGCATGTTGCTTCAGTTGCTGTTTTGAAGGTCTTGCATGAGTTGTATTCCTAAAATACAGCAACAAATAGGCCATGCAAATGCTTTTACTGAGTGAAGCCACACTGTGTCCTTCAGAAACTAATAAATAAAACACAAATTGCATACTGAAAGTATTCTGCTCCCTTCCAAATCCACTGACTTGTCAAGCACAATCCTCAGGCACATCCCCAATTCCCTCTCTTGCAGCAACTCAAGAGCTTCATTGCGCAGTGCCTGCCACATGTAGGACAGCAGAAAGCAGGCTGGCCTGGTGCCTGAAGTCATTCTGCCATCCACCCTGCATTTCACACCTTTGCTCTTGCTCAGTGCACAAGTCCAGGTTTAAGGCTCTTTCTTCCACAGCTGGCTGCTGCACTGGCTGATCTGAACTCTGCAGGTTGTTCCCCACGTCAGCCTTGGCTCCCAGGGCAGAATTCTTGTGCCCAAAGGATGCTCACCTGTGCAGGGGCCTGCAGAGCAGCCTGGTCCTCTCCCCCTCTGCTGAGAATTCCACAGACACTAGGAACCTTTCCCAGGAGCTCCAAGACAGCTGGAGGAGAACAGGCACCCTCAGAAGCGGCACCACTGCTCTGCTCTGTTTGCCTTTCCCTACTCCTGCAGAGCCTGGGGATGGCCAATCCCACCAGGCTGTGCATGTCCCAGCAGGGCCAGGATTTCCCTGGAGAACAATCCTCACCCAGCCTGGCTCTGAGCCCGGAGGATGGGTCCTGTCCCACGAGGTACCCACGGCCAGGCTGCTGGCACTCGTCACTGCCAGCGCCTCCCTCCAGCCTGGCTGTGCCCATGCCCAGGCTGCTCTGGGCTCTGCTGGGCTCAGCCCCGGGCACGGCTGGGCCCCCTCTCCCCTCACATCGCTCTGACAGCTTTGCAGCACACAAACCTGTCCTGAGCACCCCGACTGATCTTTCTGCTGTTTTGGCGGTGAGCCTCTCACCCGGGCAAAGAGGTTGCAGTGAGGGGTACAAATCCAACTGGCAAGAACCAAACCACTCCACAGTCCCAGCTGAACGCCTGGATCTCCACAGGATGTTCTGTCTGTCCCACTCTTCATTCCTTTTTGGTTGGAAATGCAATTGCACTTTCTTCCTCGTGTAGAAGTACCACGACTGGGCAAAAACTGGCAAGTGGGCCGTATTCAAAAGGCAGTCTGGAGTTGATGAATGAAGAATTGCCCTTCTCCGATTCCAAACCATACCAAAAACCCCATAAACACGACTTTACATCGTTAAGAAAGAACTGACAATTTAAAAGTGAATGTACAGCTTATTCACAGGGTGAGAAGGAAGGGAATCTTCCAACTGAATTTGCTTTACCTTGGAAACGATTGAGGCAGCAAAGCATTTTCTGTCATTACCTCTCTGTCCTTAGCCCCGATTCATCTTAAAAATAAATTAAGGAGCCAGAAAGCAGGAAGAAGACAAATGATAATTTTTTTTTTTTACTCCTTGAGGAACTGGGGTGGTCCTACCACCACGGCTGTGACCGTCGGTTTGTTCATCCATCCGTCTGTCCCCGCAGCACCAGAGCTGAGGTCCCAGAGTCTGTGTTCTCAGTCCTGCTCCGAGCTGGCGGGGCAGAGCGCCGGGCAGGGCTAGCGGCTGCTGTTCTTAATCGCCTCCTTCGCCGCGATGATCAGAGGAGTCAGGCTCGACAGAGGCTTGGCTAGCTTTAAAAATGGATGCTGCCCAGAGGAGAAATAAAACACAACAAGAAAGGCACCGTTACTTTCCGAACTCAGCTCCTCGCTGGCTCGAGCAGGAGGCCACTTGTTACCAGGAATACTCAGAAACGGGACTGAGGGGACACCTGCACTTCCACCTTCGTGTCCAGGACATTGTTATCACAGGCAAACGTGGCTCACGTGCCTATCAATCCATTTCTCCAGGTGTCTTCAGCTTGCTGGGAGTTTTGCCCTGCCAGTGCTCTGGGAATGCTGCTTGCTGCCCCAGAGCTTTGTTCCTTTCAGGAAACTCAAAAGACTCACTTAGGTTCCTCCTTCCTAAAGACACAAACTGTGTTAATTGTCAAAAAAAGATGGGTTAAGTCATTCCTTAGGAAACACCAATACCTTTAAGAAATGTTTAACCCAGTAGGATTTAGGCTCACGTGTTTTCTCAAGACCTGTACTGAGGTACAGGTTTTCAGCAGCAAGTCCAGAGCAGGGAGACAAGTGGCAGAGTGCTGATGGGCTCAGCTCTGGCTTGCAGGGAGAGAGAGCAGTGTCCACCTTTCCATCCCCTGGCCCTCCTGTGCTGGCTGGCACCTCCCTTCCCAGCAGGGACAGTCAAGTGGCACATTCTGCAGCTCCCTCTCTGCCACAAAACCTGGCAGCAAACCTCAAGCAGCTTGACTGTGCCAAGAAGCCAACAGGGCTGGGACAAATCCTGTTCAGCTGTCCCTGTTTGGGTGGCAGAAAGCTCTAAAAATGGGGCTTTGTGGCAGAAACCTCTAAGAGAGGAGCAGGAGGGACAAGCTGAGGCCCTCTCTGAGGCTCATGGTGATCTCCCCACAGCCTCATCTCTCACCAGCTTGGCTGGGACTGCTTTTACTGAGTTCCTCCTCCACCAACATCATTTCAGGCCTCTATACCTGGTATCATTCTACTTCAGTTCTTCTGTCAAGAGCTAAAACTGAATTTACTCCCAAAAGTAAAAAACAAGGCCAGGAGATGGAGCATCTCTGCTCTGAGGAAAGGCTGAGAGAGCTGGAGAAGGACAGGCCCTGGGAACACCTCTCTTTGCAACTCTTCAATACTTCAAGGGGGCTTGTAAGAAAGTTGGGGACATATTTTTTAGCAGGGCCTGCTGCAACAGACCAAGGTTTTTGACTCAGAGAGAATCAATTTAGATTTAATCCAGTAAAGAAATTGTTTACAGTGAGAATGGTGAAACACTGGGACAGGCTGCCCAGGCACGTTGTAGGTGGAAATCCATCCCTGGAAACATTCAAGATCAGGTCAGATGGGGCCCTGAGCAACATGACCTAGTTTAAGAGATCCCAGCTACTCAGACCTTTAAATGTCTCTTCCAACCCAAACCATTATAGGATTCTACTTAGTTTTTGTTTGAAAGCACCACGGCTGGACATGAATATGTGCTGGGGGCACCTGATGCCTTTATTTGACCAGAAAACTGATCCCTTGGACACCTGTTTCACAGATGAAGCAGCTGCTTCCCCTCTTACCTGCAGCAGTTCCTTGGCAGAGCCTCTCCTGTCCACATCCATCTCCAGGCAGCAGTTCAGGAAGTCTCGGAACACGGCCGAGAGCCGCTCGGGGTTCTGCAGCTCCGGGGTCCCGTTTGTAGCTATCAGATACAGTGCCTGGAGACAGCAACACAGAACCTTCATGCACACCCAGAAATACTCACATAAACCCTGGCTTTAAGCTCCAGCCTCCACTGGGCAGTTTCTTCCCTGGCACAGGGCTGGAGATGACTTTCATGTATCAACAACCAACCCCAAAATACCCCTGTGATGCAGTCACAGCTATTCCAACATTAAAATGATCTTGCCTTGACAGCTGATTTCATTGGCTGGCTTAGTAGGAACTACACCAGCACATTTTACTTCTCCAAGTATTGACACAGCTTTACAGGCCATTTTCAAGAGTCTAAAGGGTCTAAATATATTATTTCAAAGGACTGTTACATAAAATGCATGTCTGCAGTGCTCACTGGTCCCTAAAGTATGGCTGCCATAACACAAAATTCATCAAGTTTTTTGTTCTTGATAAAAAGTGGTGACCAGATTAAAAAAAAAAAAAAATCCATCAGCTTATTCTTTGGATAAAAAACCAGAAACATTAGGAGTCTCCTGCTCAGCAGACATGTCAAGTTGCATGCATAAATACATTATGATGAAAAGGCATAATTGGGCAGACAGGACCCACCTTCAACTATCTTTCAGCAGTCTCTAAATTCCAAATCAGCTTCCCTTACGTGGTAAAACTTTTAATAGTCTCATCAGGAAAAGGAGTAATTCCATCCCTATGGTAACTCTCCACTAATTTTAATACTCAAGTAAATTAATGACATCCCTATCCCCAGGCAGGAAACAGGAGGTTTTGGCAGCTGGAATGCTGAAGGGCTTGGTGACATGGAGAAAGTGGCTTGGGCTATGAAAGAAATCCAACAACTAGTGTGTGTTATCAGCTAAAATTTTTTGCTGTAAAAAGCAGTCTTGCTTTATAAGCTCTTCTGTTTGGAGGCAGCTGAGACCTCTTACACAGATCTCAAGAATATCTGACTGAATTTGGTCAGGAACAGGAAATCCAGCTGATGTGCTGTAGGAACAGTTTTAGAAGTGGGCTTTTGTAGTCCTAGTCCAAGCTGATGTGAATGGGATTTTATCTCACAAAGACAAAATACAGCACACATTAGAGAGAGACAGCAGTATGTGATATTTCACCTTACCCTGAGAGGATTTTCATTAAGGTAAGGAGGTTCTCCTTCCACCATCTCTATTGCCATGATCCCCAGTGACCAGATGTCCACTTTGGGGCCATATGCTTTTCTTGTTACAACTTCTGGTGCCATCCAGTAAGGAGTCCCCACCATTGTGCTCCGTTTACTCTGCTCAGGGGTGATCTGAGCACAGAAGCCAAAATCAGCTGTGGAGGAAAAACAAATACTGTTAAAGCCAGCTTGAATTATGAAAACAAGCAAAAGAACCCCCACTTTAAGTCTGAGAATGCACTGTGGAATCTAGCTGGAAAAGCAGCCATGCTGTGTTTCCTCAGGGCTGAAGCCAAGGTAATATGGAATTTGCCACTTAAAGAAAGCCTCAAGTTTCATTCACTGGCTTTTACTCAGTCACTTGAAGCTTTAGACTGTAACTCCCTCCACTCTGGAAGGGTCATACACAAAGCAAAGCCACCCTTGATCCCCTGTTTCTCTGCAGACCTCTCTGCACATTGCAGCTGTGCCCTCAGAGCAGGGGTCCAGGCACTCCCACCACTTCTGGAGAACTGACCAGCAACCAAAAACAATCCCTCACCCCACATCCAGGAATGCTGCACTTGACCAAGAATACCTACTCAATTTGACAGATCCATCCATCCCAAGAAGAATATTGTCACTTTTGATGTCTCTGTGGATCACTTGGTTGGAATGAAGGAAATCCAGGGCTTGCAGGCACTGATAAGAGAAAAAAAAAAGCAATGTAAGGGTAAAAATTCATTACATAATTTCATTACATGAGAAAGGAAATGGCTCTATGAGATTTCTTTTCTAGGGGAATGGTGAGAAATGGCAGAACATGGTGCAGCCAAGAGAAGAGCTTGCTGCTCCAACACTGTTAGAGTCATGTCTTTCTAGGGGAAGGCACATACCAGCTTTTGAAAGGGAAACATCAATTATTGCTACAGCCTGTCCCCTGCAAACACAGACAGAACAACTGCTGCTGCAGGGGATCTGCTCTTCCTTCTCCACACAATGACAACACCACAGGAGCAGCAGCATCACCCTGTGCATGCAAACAGAAGCACAGGTGGGATCCCTCACCTCCCGACAGACTGCAGCTATCTGTCCCTCATCCATGCAGGTCTCAGTGACAACATCAGTTAAAGAGCCTCCAGCCAAGTATTCCATCACCACCCACAGCTCATCACCAACAAGGTAGCTGCAAGGAGAAAACAATGCTGTGGAGATGAATGTGAATAGCTAAACTAATGAATAATCATAACACACAACTGATTCTTGTATCCAGGTCACTTGCAAATGAAGACAGAATAAAATGAAAAGGACATTCCTCCTAGGCTACACAGTTCTTGGGATCTGCACAGTCTACATGAGAAAGATACATCCATGAAAAAGGAGATACCTTAGGTGACAAGCAAGTGAAGAATGCACTTTAGTAAGATAAACAAGCAAAGAGAAATCTGGAACCAGGACACATGCCACCAGCTGGTTCATCACCTTAACTCATAAATGCCACCACTAACCCCAGGAATGAGGCAAGATTACTTTCAAAGTTATCCATGGGAGGAGGTGTGTGGGAGATGAGGACCACTGAGGACAGAAGTTCGTCAAATATTTGGAAAACCTTGCAAAACATACATTCAGAAACAGGAAAGGCCATTAAAAACTGCCAAATTAGGTGATTCTGGAAATGAGAACTTAAATCTACCTGGCATCCTCAGCAATGGAAAATAGTGGAGAGAGCCCAAAGGAAAGAATTTCTAGGATGTTTTGTCAGCACTTTGCACAAGACACAGAAAATCTGATCAACTTAAAAATAAAACCCCAAACCCTAGAACAACAAAACAACACAGAAATACTTGGAACATGGAGCTGTTGTTTTAGTAAGATATGGCTGGTCCAGGTTTTTGAAAACAGATTTCAAACTACGTATACCAGAAAAGATTAATGCAATCCAATATTCTCCTATCCACTGGAGATGAGTAGAGAATTAATAAAGAGCTCCATGTTCTGCAGTGATCAAAGGGTTTTTTAACCTTTGGCTTGCAGTGTGTAAATGAACATTCACATGATAATACCAGAACAACTTACCTGTCTAAATAGTTAACAATATTGGGATTCTTATTTTCCCTCATGACCAGGATTTCATTGATAATTAGTTCCTTTTTGGGCTGCTGTTGGAGATTCATTTGCTTTATGGCCACCTAAAATGACATGAAAAACCATTAACCTGAGGAGTCTGTTGCACAATACTGTGGAGAGAGTCAATCTGTTCTGAAGACATAGTAAGTAAAAAAACTAATCTCTTAAAATTTGCCTTAAAAGCTATGGGTGAAGCATCCAGCCAAGCACAGAGAGCACCAAGGCTCTTATTGATTCTTGAGAATCACAGGCACCTTTTCAGGCATTTGTGCAAACCTCAGATCCAGTGTTGCTGGAAAGCACACGGCCACAGTAAGTGCTCAGTTACTGAGGCACAGAACCACACTGCCCTTAAACACCTCTCACTGAAAAGCTGAAGACAGCAGATGATGGATTTTGCCAGCTGACATTTGTCCATGCTGCAGACAAACAGCCTTTGCAGGAAAGCTCTTTGGCCACCCAAAGCTCCAGCAGAGGGGAAAGCACTCGAGTGCTGCAGAACCTGCTGGGATTTTTGACACTCACCTCTTGTCCTGTGGCAATGTCAATTGCTGTATAAACAGTTCCTGAAGCCCTGGAACAAAACAGCAGGAGAAACAGAAACACTTCAGTCCCTGGAAGTGAAAGCCAGCCCAGACAAGAGAGCTTTGCTGCCTGGAGTGTTTGTAAGGGCTCAGCCACTCCTCAGGCAGCAGCATGGCAGCCCACCAGCCCTCTGCCAGGCAGGGTGTCCAAGAGAAAACTGAGCCCCAACAGGAACAAAAAGGGCTGGTGCAAATCTCCAGTGTACACTCTGCATTATTTTAAATCAAAACCTCAGGGGAGGGGGGGATGTCTACAAAAACTGGACAACAATATGTTTGATTTTGATGTGTTAAATTTAGTATTTTCCCCCCTTTTCCTTTGTGTGTCTGTGAGTGTGTTTTTTCCATGAAATGTAACACACAATCCAGTTGGGCCTTCTCACACCTTTAAATTGAATCCATCTGCCAAACTCAGGCAATGTCACACAGTCACTCTGAGAACCCTGAACATATGACAGCCATTTGATGAAAAGATCTAAATACAGCTTGCTCCAGCATGCAAGTAAACAACTTTCCAGCCATCCTGTGAGGTCACAGCGAGAGCAGGTTAAGGCATCTATTATTTCACACCCAAACTGAGAAGGACTCAGAACAGAGGATACTTAGAGAGCTTCTTTGTGTGTCAAGAACCACAGGCAGCTGCTTCTGTTGAGTGCACCTAACACTGAAGGGCTCTTGATGGTGTCCCTGTGCTGTTTTTGTGGTAGTGCTGTAGAGCCAGCAGAAATAAATGGTGTGCTCACCTGCTGACCAGACAGGGTGGGTTTGCTTTGCCATCTGCCTCTCCTTCAAAGATGAAGAATTCTTCCCTGTAATGATGTGAAGGGCTGACAAGGCCCCAGGCAGAGGCAATTCCTTTGGGTTTCAAAGCAACTAGGGGCTTGAAAACCCCTCTGAGCTAAACCACAGCTTTACACTGCCATCATTTAAGAAGCCCATGTCTGCAGGGGCAGTGAGGCAGTGGAGAGCCAAGGGAGGGAATTCTCACAAGCAGGAATGTGCATCCACCATGTGTCCCACTGACTCAAAGTGCCAAAATCAGTTTGCTCCTTTTCACATGTTCCCCTGGCTTGTTTGTTTACCTGCAGGCTGAAATATTTCAGAACCAGTTTAATTCAACAGAGACCTTATGTTTGCATTGAGAGCAGTAATCTCACTGGGCATGTTATGCATTCTTTTAATATAAAGGCAAATGCATTTTCCTATGACTAATTGACAAGATTAATCCAATTTGTTTTCATAAGTAGTCAACAACATTTACTCAAAATTGCTACCACTGTGATGATTCTCCTGAGCAAAGTCATATCAGGCCTTATTTCAAAACAGCTCCAGAAATTAGAATGCCTTTGGAATGCTCCAGGCCACCTGTGAGGAGTTTAGATAAAGGTAATTTAAGTGAAGCTGTGAATTAATTGCAAAGGCTCTGTGATTTAGCATTACAAACTTTTACTTCTAAGTAACTCATTTCTGATCAGTGACTTTTAATCAGTTCTGCAGCAGCTTGTCTTTGCTGCAGTTAGGCAGGTGCCAGGACTCCCCCTGAGATCTGTGTCACTGTGATGCAGTGCAGCCCTAACCAGGCTGCTCATGGCTCCACACTGATTTGTTTTGCTACAAGAGCTAACACTGCTTGAGCAAACACAACCTCTTCATCAAGTGCTAGTTAGAAACAAGTTTCCTCGGGTGTCAGCAACGTTTTCAGCCCTCAGCTGGGGACACACAGCAAAGCAGGGACTCAGCACTGCCCTGTTCTGCAGCACAGCCCTGCTGACTACTGCTCACTGCAAAGTGCCTGTAAAACCATCACAGTATTTATTAACTTCCCAGCTGCATGAAGCCATGAAGTGCCATGTGCTGGACAAATTGCTTTTCCTTACATAAGCAGCTGCTCCCTGCCTGCAGTTCTCTGAGCAGCCACACCTCTCCATCCTTGCAGTGCTCTCATTACCAGCTACTAAAAACCTGCTCACTTCCAACACTACAACCCCTGCCTTTGGCACAGCTGGAGCCAACTCACTGCAGAGGTGGCAGCTCAGGAACTGAGCACATCAGCACCTGCCCAGGCAGTGCCACAGCCCAGCACTGCTGCAGACACCCAAACCCCAGCCAGGCAGCACTTTGGCTGTCCCTGATCATCCTATTTACCTTTCTGATGATCTTTCTCTCTAGGATCTTTTCCTATCACACTAAATTGGCCAGCAGTTTTAGAGGCATGAGTTAGTTATGGCAGCACACTCACTCCTCTCCAAGGAGGCTGTGCAATCTTCAGGCTGTACTAAAAGCTGGAAGAAATCCATTTAAATACCCTTTTAGGTCACATACCAGCCACTTGTCTTTCCATCAGCTGTCAAGGCACCTTTGTACAAGTTCATTCCTAGGACTATCAAAATAAAAGGCTGTGAGGGTGATGGTCACATTCTCACAGTGACAGCAATAACCTGTTTCACATGCATGTTTATTCTGCTCTCACTTGTTCAGCTGACACTTCTTTTCTAAGAGACAGCACAGCTTGAAGTATCCACTGACATTTTACAAATGACATAAGAACCAAAGCTTTGGGTAGGAAGTAAGCTGGAATTTGAGAAAGGGTTTTCATCCAATGAAAGGAGCATAAACACTTTCCCACAAGGGCCCTACCAAACCAGAGAGTTCTCAGATAAAACCTGCCAGAGAAAGAGCAGGAGTGTGTCAGCCTTTCTGAAGTACATTAACCATTCTAGGTTAGCAACAGGCTACTCTGAGCTCAGACCTCACAAACAGTTAAGGCAGAAAAATATCTCCTGATGCCAGGAAACAGCTTCTGTCCTACACTGATAGCAGTGTCCTGGTGTTACACAGATGGTGCCAGTCCTCCTGGAATGACAACACTGCCAAGGAAACACTAATGGTGCAGGCAGTCCATATTTAAAATGCAAGTCAGATACCTATGTTGAGGTAAGTTCTTTTGTTCTTGCCTCCTCACACAGGAAAAATTTCAAATTGGTCCAATTTACAGTAAGCAAAGCTGGGTTTAAAAAGGGAATGGTTTGGGTGATTATTTTCAATAAATGCCTAGAACCTGCAGGAGCCACAAGAGATCCACCATGAGGCAGATTATGTATTTTCATTTAAAGTGCATTGGCACTGTATTTATTACTGAATATTTGGGGTTTACAGCCCCTTCTGGAAAAAAGAGCTTATTATTTCATCTCTGGTTTCAATTTCTAAACTATGTGGTTATAGTTGACCACTGAATATTGTTTTAAGCAAATATTTGAAATAAATGTTATTGAGAGTAGACAGCTATCAGGTGCTAAGTTACTCCTTTAGGTAATAATGTTTTTTCTCCTTTCTTGAGCATGGTCATATTATTTTGAGACATACAAAAATGATTTCTCCTAAGAAAAGAAGAAAACACACTTGAGGTTCAGGAGATCTTTCAGGCCTTGCTCCTTGCTGTAGATGAGATACTCTCAGCATCAAGTTGTCTTTGTTGATTACTTCTGACCACAGTTATGAGAGACAAGAGGATCCATCATGATCATATCTGAATGTGTTTGGAGCTTGCTGACCTTCATGCTTGATATTACACCAGCAAAACAGCTGGCCCATGGTTTTGCACAAGTAACTGGGACTTGACTTACCCTTGGCCAATTTTTTCAAATCGAGTGTATTTCTTCTTAGGATCTCCCACACTGACAATGCTCCCTAAAAGAAACAAAATGCAAGATTCTCACTTCAGAATAGAGATTCCACCTTCCAGAAGATCCAAAATGCAGCCCCACTGTCTGGGGCTTTGTGGTCAGTTGGATAACAACAACAACAGCAACCCCAGAGGCAGCCCCACAGCACACAGAGCCTCCACACACACTGATTTTCTACAGTCCTTTAAGGTTACCCTGACAGGAAACTAAACACAAAGGAGAAACATTCAGAACAGACAGAGATCATAACACAAGAGGCACCAATGCAAGTGTTTGTTCTCTACAGACATTAAGGAGAGCTGGAACAACAGTGCCTTTATTTTCTTGTAAATAAAAACTCAATGATTCAACAAAAAGTTTAATACTTCTGAAGATTAAATGTACCTTGTGTTCACTTTTTTATGAACAGGCACCACTTCTGGAACAGGAAGAGCACTGCAAATGTTTCCAGGAGAGGAGGAGATCATCTCAACCTTCCAAGGGATGCTGATCCTGAGCCCAGCTGATGCAGAACTCAGAGCAAACAAGGGGCTGCTGCCTCCTGGAAGCCCCTTGCTGCAGCAGTGGGATGGTCAAGCTCCACAGTGTGAGCAGGTTTATACCTTCCCATCTCCTATCCCTCCTTCTAGTCAGCTAGAAGGGACCCCAGAATTCTCTAGTCATGTTCTTCTCTACTGAGGAGTTATTTTGTAGTGCAGGCCTGCTCTAGAGAAGCAGAACGAGCTTTGCTTCATGCCACGTGTTTCACTGAGATGTGAGAAGTTAACCAGGTTCTGAAGGTGTCACATCCCAGTCCACCCAACTGTGGCACAGCAGGGCAGGACCCTCCAGGACCCTCCAGGCTGTGTGGGCACCCCAGGCACAGGCAGGCTCACCCTGCCATCAGCCCTGGCTGGCAAGGGCAGTGAGCACGTGGGCAAAGGAAACCTCTCCTGCTGCAGCTCCCATTAACACTGCCAAGGGCTGCAAGATTGCTTTAGCAGGGAGGGTTCCAGATGGTGCTGCCTGCTTGCTGTGCTGGCAGGCAGGACTCCTGCCTAGGCATCCAGCAGATGCCCATTTGGATGCTAAAGATCTCTCTGCTCCATAAAAATGGCCTGGACAGGGTGAGGAGGTGTTTGTGACTACTAAGAGGGAATGCTGCATCATCTAGTTTTGTTTTGGATGCATAGGTAAACAAATATGTGTTTGTATTTGTAATACAAGGATACAGCCAGATCAGTCAAAGGAAATATGCTGCAGATCACTGAAGTCTTTCCTTCTGAACTCATCTTCTTAAACTATTTTTGTGATTTCTACTTACAAGGTAAGTTCTTAGAAGACACTGAGCCACCACCTTAGGCTTCTTTGTTTGCATTCTATCAAGGAAACCAGACCAGAAAAACCAGCCCTGTTTCTTTAATTAAGCCTTTGGATTTATCTGAGTCTATCAGATTTTGGCTCTTTCATTAGACACCAACAAAATATCCTAATTACTGCTTATTTCCTTCCCATCAGATTCCCAGCACCTCCAAATGGGCAAGAAGGTGTCAATCAGGGCAAGGTTTCACTTCAGCTTTCAATGGCACAGACTCCACAATGGGTGATGGGGCCAGCCTGCCCCACATGGGACAGCCTCACAGCCTGTGCCTCACAACCCATGAGCTCTGCAGCAGTAAAACAAACACTGCTCTCACTCTGTGCTGCACAACAGAACAGCTCTGGGCTGCCAGTGCCTGGCTGGGGCTGCTTTCAACAAGTTAATGGAACTGTGTATCTGTTAGAACATATCAGGAGCTCATGGAAGTTCATTCACTTCAGAAAAGAATACAGAAAAGGGCTGAAGAAGAAAGATCCTTAAAAATTATTTGCCATTCATTTTGAAGTTCAGATTTCCAGAGTTTTTCCTCAAGACTTGAGTAGCTGCTTTTCCAAGGCAGTTGTTTGTGCCTGGTTCCCTGTGCTTAAGACAATGTACATCAAACAGCAAAACATTAAAATCAGCAAAGTGACAGGTACACAGCTCCCACTCAGACAAGCACTCTCTGCTCTGGACAAAAGATAAACCTATCAGCTATTTTGATGTCTTTAAGCACTTTGCTTTAGCAAGTCCTAAATTAAGTGGATAAGAAAACTGAATTGGGACAGTTCTGTTTTACAGTTATCAGTAGAACATAGTCATGATTTCATTACAGACAGAATTTTATTTGATCTTATCTCAATATTACAGGCTTTACTCACTAATAAAACTCTAAAAGCTCTAAAAGAACTCAAGTTATTTCAAGCAGAAAATTATGAATGCAGTTTTAGATAAAAGAGGGCAGGGGACATCTTCCTAAAAGTAGCATAGGAACAGCTGTGGGGGGAGTAGGCAATTTGAGTTAGTGGAGCAGTCATTTGAGTTAAAATAGTACAAGCACCACACTGCTTAAATATAATTAATTCAAGGCTCTAATAAAAAAGCATCATGCCTGGTTTCAGACAGCTTCATGAAAGCACAAAAATATTTTCATTGCCCACATTACAATTTGCCCAAGGCAGACATTCAGACCTTGCTCACTTGGTAGCAAATTGTTAAGAAAGAAAAAGCATGAAAGCATGTAACATTTCAAAGATATAACCCCCAAAAACTCCAGGGCCCAGTCCCAACCTGGCACATACAGCAGCTTGAATAAATTATAGACATACTTGAGCTCATGGATGCAGGTACCTGTGGATCTCATGGGGGAAGCCTGCCTCAAACATTTACATCAGTTGAAGAAGCAGAACTCCTCTGTCTATAAGCTGACATACCTGCTCTGGAATTTATTTCATTGTGCCCTCAGCTAAAGCTATTGAATTTATCCCTAATGCCACTGAGGTTTATGTCAGCTTGGTAAGGATGCAGGAAAAACTGCAAGCAGCTGAAATCTCCCAGCTCAGCCTGTGCAGTCTCAGCAGGCAGCAGTGGCAGGGCAGGTGTGACAAGAAGGTACCAGCCCCTGTTAGAAGCAGCAGCCTCCATTACAGACACTTTAATGGCTTTGTGATCTGACACAAGGAGGTGCAGATTAATCTGCTTTTTTTACTCACAGTTAAAGGCAGACACGGAGTAAGCTGGGCTCTGTTCTGAACCCAACCACTTAATTTCAAAACACTGCACTGGCAGCCATCAAATGCAAGAAGCAAATGAAATTGGTTGCACTGCACAATCACGAAGGGCTTGATGTGCTTCAATGGAGTATGATCTGCACAGGGGCTGGGGCCAGTGGTTAGGATTCTGATAGCATTAACTGGCTGGGAATTAGCCATGAACAAGTGCCATGTCATCTGAGGAATACATAGCAGATGCTCCTTTCAAGGAGAGCTCACTGACAAAATTGTAAAATTCTTATAAAAATGAACCGTACAAGCAGAAGGAGCAGTAACAGTTACAAAAAGGACAGCCAGAGAATATCTGGAAAATGTGTAACTGTCTCCAGGAGAGCCCATTGAGGCTGAAGGAACCAGCTTAGTGCTGTAGTTGTCTACTGGTAAAAAAACCCACATCAATAAAAAACCTCCCACAAACAAAAACCCCAAACCCAACAGATTTTTGCAAAGTATTTTAACTCTGGTGACTCGTGAGAAGTTAGGAGTCTAAAGGGAATTCAGGAACCCAAACATTCTGTTCCATTAGGCCTTTAGTACACAGGAGTTCCCTACATCATTCACTAGGTCACAGCCTTTTGCTCAACCAGAAACAATCTCTGCTTTTGCCTCCAGCACAGAAGGAAGCTCAGGCAACCCCAGCCCAGTCCCAGCTGCCCTCGGAGGCAGCAGGAACACCCTGAGTGTTCTCCCACTGCCTCAAAGCACAACAGCTCCTGCAGGGAGCTGTAAATGACCCTGTGACACCAAACTGAGAGAAACATTTGCTACAGCTAATGCTGACAACACGCAGGCAACACTCAGCTCTAGCAGACTGGAAAGAGCCAATACATACTCAGCTTCTCTAGGATCTCCTCATCTGTCATCTTGGATTTTTTCCGCTGCCGGTCTGTGTTTCTGTACAGAGTGTTGGAGTTCTCAGGCTGGGGAGTGCTGGCTTCTTTAGCTGGTGCTGGTGCAGCGGCAGGTTCAATGACAGAGCGTGTGTAGATCTGGGACAAGAAATTACTTTGTGTCAGAAAGGTGGCCGGCAGAGACCCCCCTGAGAGCCTATTTCAAGTACAAAGCCTTAGGAAGATGGTGTCAGCCACATCCCCGACTCTGAAACCGGTTTTGCTGTCCACTTCTCAAAATGAACACGTGAAAATGAAAGGTTACGAGTTCATGGCCAGTTTCATGTTCAGTTTTCATGGATTTTCTGATACAGTCCATGGAGAGGGGCAGGTACCTCCAGAGGACAGTGTGTCCTCCGTATCTTGCCAGGACATGAACTGCATCTTTGGGCTGCTATTCCTGCTGACAGGGAGGGAGCACAGCTAAAGAAAGTGGCTCATTTTCACACTTGTAGCATTAAAGGACATGATGACCCTTTACCTGATACAAGAAGAAAGTCACGGCTCCCACCAGAATCCCAGGAAACTGCCATGTGAATGTGGAAGTTCAAACCCAATTTTCCCAGTGTCAGAGGCTGGAATGAAGCCCCAGGGCAGGACTTCCACCCAAGCATCCTGAGCTCCAAACAGCAAGTGCTGTCTGATCAGAAACGTGCAGCTCTGCACCAAACACAGGCCCAAAGCTGGCACTCACTGATTTGGTGTGTTCAGGCCGTGGGGCGATAACAGGTGGAGGCTCATTGTCATCTTCCTCCTCTTCATCATCCTCATCCTCTTCCTCAGACACAGAGGGAGCCAGAGGAGGCTCTGATGCTGTTTTTGTGCTCTGTGGACAGACAGTACTGTGAGTACAGTTGCTATCCTGCCACGTGGAAGCTTTGATGGCTACCTACACCCTTACTCTTCCTAGACATCAGAGGCCAGTCTAGACATGCACATGCTCCTAAATTCTAAGTTAAACTCAGCACAACACTGAAAGGTTGAGGTGAATTGAACTCCTCCAGTGCCATCTGCTGCTCAGAGGCAGGGGGTTATGTCATGTCATCCCAAATTTGCTGGTGAAACAAAAAAATAAAAGTGTGCCTTGTGAAGTGTTTACCAACTGCTTTAAAGCTGGCTACAAAAGGCCACCTAGGGAGCTGAAGCAAACCAAAGGCACCATTCAGCATATTCACATCTGCCTGTCCCTCTCTTTAAAACACCATCCCTTTGGTCCAGTAAAAACACCAGTAAGGGAAGCCCAGAGCAAACAGGGAGACCTGAGTCAGTGATTTTAGAAAGCTGTCATGCTGCCTGTCTCACTACTGTCTGCTAGACAAAAATACCACAGCATCTGCCAAGGTGTCCATACCCACTGGAAAAGCTACTGAGAAGGCTTACTCTGCTCTGGTGAACACCACACTTCCTCTGAGAAGTGTGTTTTATTAAAGATAAGGGAAGTGGCATTGATTGAAAATCTGAAGTGTGAATATTCAAAGATGATTTTCATTTCATTATACACAGTTGGCTGTGTAATCACAAACCTCACATGAAGCTGCTTAACACTTAAAAATAAAAGCCAAATCCCCATTCAGTCACTTGCTATTTAATTCACTAACAATAAGCCTAATAAATATGGTCACTATTAATGTGTATGTCACTCCTACATCCCTGGGATTGCTATTGCAATCCATCATTAATTAGAGTGGATGGCTATTTAAAACTTTCCTTCAATGGTTCCAGTGAGTTACATATCAATTATAACCTTATTTATATTCAGTTATATATCCAGCTGTACTAAGGAGAAATCATGAAACTTGATAGAAATGAGATCCTAAATTTTTAAAACTAAATTAAAATGGGCTCAATTAGGCTGTGCTGCATATTGTTGTAAATTATATACTCCATGGCTAAAACCAGCCAGCAATCTTCTGCCTGCTAAAGCAGACTTTCACCTCTTAAAAACAATCTCAAACAGAAAATCATAAATCAGGCAGAGAAAGCTCATGGCTTGCTTCACAATTCTTAAACTGTAGGAACATCAGAAGTTACTTTCCCACTCACCGATGGATGGGCTTCTATGTATCCATGGGCACTTTTATCTGCAGTGAGCAAAGGAGAACGAAGCAGATGCTGTTAGAAAAAACCCTGCCTGTTTTGGGGAAGCCCACAGAACAAGTTAACCCAAACAGAGATTGTTTTTCTTTCACACCAACCCTTCAAGAGCAACAGCAAGGAAGAAAACAGGACAAAATTCTAGCCTGTGTCTATTTTTTGCCCTGTTTGCCAGTAAATAAAGTAAATAGTAAAGTAAAAACACTGTCAATGCTTCTATTCCACCCAAGAGCTAAAGCAGCTTTTTCCCCTTTTCTTCCTTTATTTTTTTTTCAATAAATTGTATGCACTCATTCTCATTAGCCTCCTGACAACATTGCCAGAGAAAAGCTTCCTGGACACCCTCCTTAGCCATTGCAGCTCTATTCTGACAAAGCATGAGAACAGCTCCTGAATTCAGGAGCACACATGAACTGTTCTGAAGTTTGCATTTCATCAAAAAGGGAACTGTTATTTTAGCTCACAGTGAGCATCCCATTAGTCAAATCCTTTAATTATGGAATTTGGGGGGAAAAAAGAGTTTCCTCTCAATCCTGGAGAGAGTGGACAGCTTTTAGAAAGACTCCTGAGAAACTTCTGCATTTTGGAAGTTGTCTTGGTTGAACTTTCAAACTGAGGAAATGACAGACTCCACTGCCACAGAGGACCTGTGGAGGACATGGAAGCCCAGCAGGTTACATCCCAAATGCTCTCCACACCCTGCTGGCTACAGACACCCCCTTTTTCAGCTGAAGCTGTGGACAGGCACTCTACCAAACTAATGCTATCTTAATGGCATTTTTGTTTCAAAATCTTGGCTAGTTCTGAAACAAAGAACTAACCTGCAACAAAGCAAGGTCACCCATTTTAATGACATTTGGAGGGGAAAAAAAGGAGAACTGGAATTAATTTCAGGAGTATTTCACAATGTGGAATTGGTTAAGGTTGCTTCCTGACCACTTGAATGTTACTTGTTTTGGAGCCTGACCTCCCCTGTTGGGAGACACCAACTTACCTCCTGACGTAAAGCTCATGTATTTCTGGTTGTTAACTGTTTCTTTTGAATCATAAAATTTGAGAACATCTAGAACAGCCTGTGGGTTCTTCTTCTGCTCCAGTTTTGTTATGTTGGAGGTCTGTAGTAGCCTGGCCCACTGCTCTGGAATGCCCTGTAGACGTCGAGTGGAAACAAAGTGGGTTTAGAGCATTTAAAATCTGCAGCCAGCCTCACAGATCTTTACCAAGATCCTATGCTTGCTGTAAGATTATTTGCAGAAATTTTGACTGACACCTTACAATAAAAATTAGATGAAATAATTTCTTCTCTATCGAAACACTAGCTAAAAACAGGACCCAACTTCAAAAAGAAAACAAAGTAATGACTGTGAGAGTTAAAAAAGGGCATGAAACTTCTCTGGAAATCAACTCTGCTCTTCCATGGAATAATGATTTAAGGCTTAAGCTTGTTTGCCTGGTGATTCAGGGCAGACATAACAAGACTATTCTCTATAGGTGGACAACACAGTGTTTTTTAGGAGCTGTACAGTGGACTTTTCATGCTTAGGAATGCAAACACATTTTGCTGAAATGATCACTGCTGTCTGATTCTAAGGTAAACCCCACCCTGATACTGTTAATTTTCAGCCTACCAGGGAACACTGCAGGGTAAATAATCTGCCTTTCAGCTCTCAAAATCGTGACACTGAGGTGTACCAAAGCTGCAAAGGATGTCTCTAGGTTCTCTACTGCAAACATACAGAAACCAGGGACTCAAAAACAGGCTGAGAGTGCCAAAGCCTTCGACGAATTCTTGGACATCTTGGGTGAGGTGGAATTTAAAAATTGATCCAATCACTACAAGCCCCAGCTCTACATTGAAGTGGTACTGATGAGAACTTGCTTCAGTTATCCAGGAAAATTCCCTAGATTTAGCAGCCTGTCATTTTCCCCCTTTTCTGCACAGCTGACACTGCCCAGCGAATTGCAGGGCTCGCTGAAGGAAAAAAGCACCACCCCAATGTACTTCCATACAGCTTCTTCTCAGAAACTGCCCACAAAACAACGTGTGACATGGGCCTCCAAAGTTTAGGGTAGATGAAAAAAAGTGGGAAAAGCCAAGCAACAAATCTACTGCACACACATCAACCTGCAGCTGCAGTGCTAGGACATCTGAAAGCAGCGCTTGGGGCCTGTGACGCACCTCTGGGAGCTTCCCTGGGCACATCTGTGAGCCATAGAGATCTGGCTGCAATGGACGTAAATAAAGAAAGAAAAGAAAGTTAAAACAGAATGTGGGAAAACTTAGAAGGTGGTAGGAGGAGGAAACCAATGGGCCAGAATGAGCAAGTCCCATCTAAAATGGGAGTTATGAGGTGGATACCGAGTAGATCAGGTGGCAGACAGGCTACAGGAAGGCAGGTTTAGGAAAACAGGAAAATCACAACTGTTCCAAAGTTTGGAAGCATCATTCCCCCTCCTCTTGCTTTTAAACTCTCCTCATAAAAATACATTCCTGAGAATTAATGGTATCTGACTAGAAAAATTACATGTGATTTCCCTTGTAAATTTAGAATTTTTAAAAAAAGGAGAAAGATCTGGGCTTTTGCTGTTTGCCTCTTTTTGAAGCCAGATTACCATTTTGGAATGGCTTTGTGGAAGTTTTTTCCAGGCTTGGGGGTTCTCCAGCCCCAAGATCACCACTTGACCAGTAGAGAGAGCAGATGATCAAAGTCAGATTGTGAAACCTGGGAGGTTGTACACTGCCACAACACAATCTCTGTGTGTCAGACTGAAAATAAGGACAATTGTAAAGAAATGCTTGATTAGATTAGGAATGTGTGACTTCTTTGGATCTACAGCCACAACTTTTCCCACTTATTAATGTCACAATCTAGAAGCTTTAAAAGTCTGGTGGGTAACCACATCTTCTTCTAGGTTGGGGATGAGGAAATGGTTTCAAACACGCATGCCTTACAAAAAACACTCCCCAAAGGCCTGCTAACCACGCTGTCCTTCATTCAGAAAATGCAACTCCTTTTTCAAATAAAGGAACACAAAGCTCTAGCAAGATGCTCCCACCCAACAGCTTCCAACCAATTCTATTCTCTGCTTTAAAAGCCCTGTTTCTTAGCAAATGTGGTTGCTCCAAGCACAGTGAAATGGAGATGTAGTATTTCCTCATGATGGACAACACAGGTTGGTGCTCAAGCCTGAAAGCCAGAACTCAGGAGCTCATGCAACCATGAATTAGGATGCATCTGAGAGCAATCAGGGGATGCAGCTGGGGGCAATGGTTTGGTGGCAGAAAATGGCCCAATGCATTGCATGTAACCAGGAGAGCAGGCACCACTGGCATGACAGCTGCAATAATTCAAAACAAAACCCCCCACATGTTTGCACATTGACTGGACACTCCCATGGCACTTCCAAACTTTTGAAAGAGCAGACAGCATGGTCACTAGACAGTGGGAATACCAGACCATGGTAGGGGCTAGTGGCAGTCCCTCTGTAGGTGTACTTACCATGAGTGCCCAGCTGATACACAGCTGCTGTCCAGGTTGGGACAAACCAAACATGCCTAATGTAATGTGTAATGTAATGCCTGCATCTGGGATTAGCTGGCACCAACATCCAGCTCTTAATGGTGCAAAAATTCCCTTCCTTGGATTGATGTTTGACTCCACTGAGGACTGCAGCATTAAGCCCTGTGCTGGCAAGCTGGGCATGGGAAGTCACCTGTCCTTTTGGTTAGTTCTGAATTGCTTACACCATTCTCAGACTTTAGAACTGCACCTCCACACTTAAGCAACAACAGCAGACAGCTCATGTCTACTGTTTGGAAAAAGATATTTGAAAAGAAACTGTGCTACAGCAACAAAGCTGGACCTGTTTACCATGTAGAATTGATTTGCTCTGTGTTGGCATCATCTGACAGCAAAAAAACCCAGAAGATCTCTGATGCTTGAGACTCTTTTGAAACACTGGTAGGTAATAACAACACTCAAAATGATCCAAACCTGGGTCTCTGAAATACAGATAGTGAGTGCTGGTGCTTAGAACTGAAGTGTGTGAAGCCTGACATCCCCCCTTTCTGTTCCAGCTGGCAGGGACATGAACCAGGACCCTGACAAGGGTCACATTATGAGAAAACATGAGTGTGACCCACTGTGTTTTTGCTTGGAGTCAGATGGAAAAAGTCTCAAACACAGGACAGAAATAAAGGTACAAAGCTGAAAGGAAGAATAGATATAGAATAAAAACAACTGAACATCCAGTGGGAAGAGAAAGGAAAGTGGGAAGGTGAAGACAGACAAGAAGAAGTGATGCAAACACAAAAAGGAGAGAAATAAAAGCATAAAGTAACATAATATGATATGAAGGTAAGGAGGATGGCACTGAAGATTAACCTGAACAATAAAGTGGCTACAGGGAAAGAAAGAGA
Organism: Aegithalos caudatus; assembly: GCA_013389925.1. Taxonomy (NCBI): domain Eukaryota; kingdom Metazoa; phylum Chordata; class Aves; order Passeriformes; family Aegithalidae; genus Aegithalos; species Aegithalos caudatus. The sequence goes on from WEIU01014851.1 coordinate 2,145,669, forward strand.
GGGAAAAAAAAAGGAAAAATCAGGATAGACAGCGGGGAAAACAGAATTTTAAAAGCTGTATGCAAAGCTTTATGCAGAGTTTCTGATCAAAAATGACCACATCTGGGCTTTTTAAATATGCATTTAGTCAAGCCCTAGGGTTTGGCACAGAATAAATGTTGAAGTAAGATTTTATGACATCTACTTTAAAAATCCTAATTAACTAGTCCACTTATTTTAAATGTAGCTGTATTTCCTAATTACTAAGGATAATTCAATTTCACTACTCCTTTGAAGACATGCTGTAATTAAATGTGTTTCTTTTTCTTCTACTGTTATTCCTATTGTTGCAACTGCTACTGTAGGACACAGAAAGTCTCCAGCTTTCTGAAAGGTCTTTGTGAAACAAAAGCAGCAATCAAAAACACAAAATTACAAAGAAATCACGTTTAGGGTTCAAAATCTCAAAATCAGCCATGCTTTGTCCAGGCAAATGATTTGTCCCATCCTGTTTGGTGTATGCAGCACTAGCACAGTCCACAGGGATGATTACACAGCTCATGGGGCACTACTGGGGGCAGCAGAGTTGCTGATGCTCCCTCTCACCTCCACAGCTTAACAAAACCTCAGCTCACTGCCATCTCAGCTTCAAGGAAAAATGCTTTCAGCACCCTACTAGTACTGGGAGGAAAAAATGCTCTGAAGCCCCCTGCACACTTCAAAGAGTTTCCATCAGATCTGGTTTTCCCAATACTTTGTTGAGTTTCAAGTAGCAAAAGCTGACAGCTATTTTATTAATAAAAGGCTAGAAACACAGATCACCTAGAGTATAAACATCTTTTGAAGGATACTAAATTAAAAGGAATGGACTTCCCCAGTGCTGCAGCTTTCTGAGTGTCTCCAAGGGTTATCTGCAGAGCAGCTGGAATTTGCACTTGAATTTGGTTGTCTCCTATGCATGTAGAGGGGGGAGCTTTTTCTGCTCTCCTAAAGACACTGAATAACCAACCAACCCCTGTAGCAGCTTGGGGGGCTGGTAAAAGCATACACCTACATTCTTCCTAGTTTCCATTTCCCACAGACACTCTGCTGACAATCCTTGGAGGGGAAAAAAAAAAAAAAAGGCAGCAGCCTGAATCACAAGTTAAACACTCCAAATCCTAAGCTCAACAAATAAAAGTCTCTTTCTTCACAGCCTGGCTGCTGTGATCTGATGTTTCTGGCAATAGGATGTTATTTTACCATCAAGAAACTAGGAGTTCTGGTAAACACGAAATACAGCAGTTACTCACTGTGAATTCTCCAGTGACAGCATCAAATCCCACATGAATGGTGTGTTCAAAGTCTGAAGGGAGAGAGATCTCAGGACGTTCCTTCTCTTTCTTCTTGTTGGCTAGAGGCAAAATGTTAACAAGCACTTATTTTCAGAACAGCTTTTCATTTAAAGCTTTTACCAATCGGGTGTGCTCGAAACAGTGTTTTAAAAGTGAAAAACAAATCAATTAAAATCCATCCAACTTGAGAAACAGACCCAGGTTACCAAAATGCCAGCCTGTCAACCTGTTAGGGAAGGCCTACAAGGTGCTATTTTATTTTGTTTTTCTTTCAGCCAATGTGACTGCTGCCAAAGCAAGCTGTTCATGAAGTAGCCTTCTTAGGCTATCTCTAACCAGTATGATTTCTATTTTCAGTTCTTTTTTTTTCATTGAGTTTTCATATCTAGAATCTAACTCCTATTTGACTTTGTGGGTTCCTGCAGAAGTAAATCACACAGGACACACCATGTGTACATGTGTCTGTTCTCCAACCTGGTTTGAATCCACTTCAAAATCAGCTAAATCAGAGGAAAGGCTTTTTTAGATAACCCTTTTTTCCCTACAGGTTCTGTGAAAACCAGCAGCTCATGTGGTGACTCCTCTTCCAACTAAAAGGCTGAAAACAGCAGCTCTGTTTCAGAAAATACAGAATCTTTCCCAGCAACAGAACCCCATAAATGTCTGTGGAAAAGCTCTGAGCTCTCAATTAACTAAGACATATGATCATAAAATGCAAGCTTTATTAGTCTCCAGAATTTTTTTTCTTTTTAAATCACTCCACCAGTATTCCCAGAGTGTATCTTACTTAAGCAGGCAGACTTGGAAGTCAGTCAATCTGCATTTGCTTCTCATCTCCCTCCCTCTTTACAACCTTTTGGAAGTACCATCCCCTGTGGTCATCCATCTCCTGCACTTCTGACTACTGACAAATGTCACCTCAGCCCAGTTTTACTGACCCTGATAAAGAATGAGTGCAACGAAGGCTGAGGGAAGCTGCCTTCTCTTTCCTGCAGTGTTTTAATATCATGTTTGCCAGCTCTGTAGGTTCATGTTTCTTATTCTACCTTACAGCCTCCTTTAAGAGATGCTCTGCTCTTTGTACTCACAGCCTATCTGGAATGCTTCTAATCCTCTCTCTGTGTTGCTGCATTTATCCTCATTAAATAATTGTCATCTTTTGTCTGGGCTGCACACCACTACACATTGTTCATTGATGAAATATTTTCATTTAGCATTCTGTAAGGATAGCAGCAATATATCAAATACAAATGCAAAGGCTTTCCCCTTCTTTTATCACTAACATGATGTTGCTTAATTTTCAGGACAAACATTGCCAATTAGAAGATGTCATTTGTGTGTAGATAATAAAACTGGCTTCTTCTACCTCATCATTTGCAAGCTAATGCAGTGAAAATTAGATTTAAGGACTATCAAATTCAGTTCAAAGCAGCAGCCAAATCTAAAAGTGAAATAAGGGATTATAAAAAAACTGTTCCATCAGAAGCAGCACTTGTCCATTCTAGGATTCTCCTGCTGGAGGACAAGTGCTCCAGCTCAGTCCCCAAGATCTGGTTCATTTGCTCCGTGGACCTGTGATGTAACAAACCCTGCAGTGAAACTACCTCAAGGGACTTGGCCAGTGGAGGTAAACTTCCTCCACCTATTATTTCACCCAACAAAATTAAGCTATAAATCTTACCTGACTTTTCTTCACGGTCACATTTAAAATGTGACACTTGTACATTCCCTAAGATTGCTGTGACTGGTAGTTAATTACATTTTTAATGTCACTGATCATTTCCAGGAGCTGTTTCTGGATCTCCCCTTTTCTGTATGCATTTTACACAGCATTCCCTACTTAAGAAATGCTTCCTTGGAAAGGGATAATACCATCTTGATAGCACTGAGGGGAAGAAGTGATCCAGGTTTTTCCAGGAATTAAGCAAGCTGGGAGGAACTTTCATTCTGGCCTTTTAAAAGAATCAATTGAAAGTTATTTTTTGTTCCTAGAAGGGGACATTTTGGGGAGCAATCTGCAGAGTGAGCCAGCCAGGTCTGCCTAAGAAATGGGCCCATGCAGTTACAGTCCTCACATCAGAGAAGTGATCAGGGCTGCTGAGGGGAGGAGTGGGACTGCCCCTGTGCCTTCCACTGCCTGTGAGGAGTTTTGAATGCCAGCCTTTCTCCAGCTGCTGCACACAGGCTCACACAGCCTCAAGAATGGGGCAGCCAAGCAGCACAGGCACGCTGGAGCTCCAAGGAATGAGCACAGTTCCATAGTTGTGAGCTCTCCCTGGAGGGACACTGATGGACACTGAACACAGAATCACTCTTGAAATGCAGCTGGACTTCATGCTGCTGACCACAACCTCTGAGCCCAGACTTTCAGCCAGTTTTCAGGCTGCCTCACTGAAACTACACTTACCTACACTGTACTCCACCAGTCTGTCTGTGAGGATGCTGTGGGAAGCTCTCCTGAGCACCTTACAAAGCAGAAGTAACAACACTGCTCTCCCTTCACCACCAAGCCTGTCACTCCAAGGTAAGAGGCTGTCAGTATAGTTCAGCATGAATTCCCCTCCACAAATCCACGCTGACTACTCCTGACCACATTCTAATCCTTCATTTGCATGGAAATGGTTTCCAGGAGGATTTTCTCTACCACCTTCCCAAGGACCAAGGTGAGACTGGCTGGCCTACACTTCCCCAGATCCTCCTTCCCAAAGACAGATTGACATTTGCTTTGTTTTCATCATCAGGAACATCCCCCAGTGACCCCAACCTTTCAAAGATAATCAAGAGTGGCTTTGCAGTGTCATGTGTCTTGCACATGCAGCCCATCAGTTCTCATGGCACTAGAAATAAAGATCCCTTTATTTAAACCTGTGAATATGCTAACTAAAAACACACTCCACAAATGCAAGTGAAAGAATGCAACTGAAAAGCTGTTTGCTGCATGTTTAAAAGACTGGGTTATAAACCAATCCATTCTGTGTCCACTTTCACTGCAAAAGGAACAAGCAAGAAGAGCCTTGTTGCTGTTCTTGGAATGTAAGTGCATTAAAAAACCCCCAAGTGTCAGGCCCTCTTATTGCCCTCTTACTTCTGTGAATGTATTTTCACAAGGACACATCCTCATCTCTGTATTTACTGCTAATGCAAAGCAAAATCCAAAGGAAAGGATTCCCCAGCTTAACTATAAGGTTATTTTTAAAAGCCAAGTTGCACAACGTGTGCATATTTTAGTGTCTTTTCATAGACAAGAAAGTAACTGACTGAACACCTCCTCCTCTTTTGAAATGTGTTTCTAGAGTAATTGGAACAGCAGCCTTTGGTACCACGGTTTCAAGACTGAAGCAGAGAGGAAACAGAAAGCAAGCACAAGCCCAGAGAGCAGCAGAGAGCCCCGGGGAGGAGCCAGCCTCCCTCCCCAGCGCCGATACTTTACTTTTATCCCCTCCTCCCGGGAAGATGGAGCGCAGCCTGGCCTTCTTGTTCTTCTCCTCGGGGGCCATAGGGAGCGGTTTGGAGCTGTGGTTCAGAGCCGAGGAATCGCGGTTGTTGCTGTTCATTCTCAGGGGCGGAGCTGGAGGTTTCTCTTCAATATCCAGGCTATCGGACATCTTCAGCAGCGCTCACAGCGTCCTGCAGGGACAGCACGGCACGGCCCGTCAGGGGAGGCTGCACGCTTCCACTGCATGCCAACTGGGCTTAACAGGACTTAGCATTAAGAGAATATGAAAGTAATAACATATAAGTTACCATTACTCAGTCATTAACTGTAGTAAATAACTCGAATTAAAATCTACTTCGTGTATCACCCATCACGTGCTTTGTATCACCCAGGAGCAGCTGTAATTGTGCCCGGAGCAGAGCTTGTGCCAGTCTCATTTCCAAGTGCAGCCTAGCCTACTTACCTAGAGAACTAAATGCTTTTGTAGATTGAGGTCAAACAGTTAATATTACTAATCTTTGTGATTTCCATCCTGAAATGCAGAAGGTTTTCTAGTAAGGAAGGTGGGGGGGAGCCAGTAATGAGAACTCCTGTAAGGTAGATCCACATGTGCTGTGTTTTTTATCCTGGTGAAAGGAAAGGCCAGGCCTGTGTGCAGAGCTCCCAACCTACAAAGCCCAGCAGAGACATCTGGACCTCCAGCAATTCTCAAAGACCAAGAGCTTATGCAAGCAAGGCTTTTATTTTCTCTTTAAGCCACCTACAAATAGTTTTCCAGTGCCAAACACAGCCTTCACTCCCAGGATGATCAGTGTGAAGCTGAGCACAGGAGCACCAAGGCAAGTTTTCAGTTTGTTATCAAAAGCAAGGCACCTATTCTGGGAATTCCATCACAGGCCACAGTTTCAGCTGTCCCTCAGAATGGGATAACTGTACCTGTCACTGCATCTATTTGTAAACAATGCCAGCCTGCTGAAATAGGTCCTCCCATGGGATTTCATCCCACAAAGAATACTATTAATGGTTTCTGGCCCAATTTGCCTATGATGTAATCATTTCCAAGATTTTGAAAGGAACACTATATTTTGTTCAGAGCTGTTTCAGGCTCAGTTTCAAGAACTGTACAAAGCTCTTTTATTCACTTCTCAACCAGGAAAAAAAAGAGGGGGGAAGATAGCCTAGAAGGTTTAACGGTTGATATTAACTTTCTAAAGCTGGTCTAAATCAAGACTAAAGCAAACCACAAAGCAATACACATCAAGAGACTTAAAATTTATGGTTTTCCTGATCAGGGGAATCTATCTGCTCTTCCATTCATTCTAGTCTAGAGATTTTTTCATGTACCACTGCATCATGACAAAAGAATATTGACTATCACATAAGACATCATATTTTATGTGTTTTGTACTGATTTACTCCAAACTTAGAGAAAACCTGTCGTGAATGGAGAGGCAATAAGATGTATTCAGCTGGGAAAACTCTTAGGTTTACATTGCAGGGAAATGTCAACAGCAGATAGCTCAGGTTATTCTCTATTTTGGGGCCAGGTTTTCCTGTTATTATATCAAGTCCTTGGTCCTGCTAGTGCAGTTCTAACTCCATCAAAACCCACTTCCTGTCTATTGGAAATTATTATGGCATATTTGTTTATTCAGTCCATCAAATTCTGGTGTTCTCTTTTTTCTTTAGGCTTTTTTTTTCATTGCTTGGGGTTTTTTGGGGGGCCATGGGAGCCACCCAGGCTGTCAGCAGGGACAGCTTCTGGAGAGGCCAGCTGGTGCTCACCAAGGGAATGGAGTGCACAATCAACAGGATTTTCCTCATCTCAATCCTCAAGGACCCCATTAGTGCAACCAAGGCAGTGCTGGCAACCCTTTTAAAAGAAATTTGTAAGATAATCACACTTGTACAACAAAGAGGACAGGTGACCCACAGCTTCCTACCTCCAGAGAAAAATCTTGTCACTGCCCATGGGTTTTAAGGAAGCATTGAAAGAGAGAGACTGTTGTACCAAAATACATGTACAAAATACAACAGTGTTATTTGAGTGTGTTAGCTGGAGTTTCCCAGACAAATGGCAAAAGCTAAAATTAAATTCTCAGCCAGGTCAGTTGCTTCTACATAACTATTACAGGGTTATAGAAGATGATCCAACATCCATTTCCTTCTTCCTTACCTCTTCCAATCACCAGTTTTGTTAAGTGAGAAGACAAACATTGACTTTAAATATATGACAATCAGCTTCTCTGTGACTCAACTGCCCTTTTGCAAAAGCCTGCCTTGCAATATTCCTGCATCTAGTCCTTGACAAGCTAGGGAGGAGAGGAAGGAACATATCTGAGCACTCAAATGTCTTCAAAACATTATATACACACAAAAGATTTGTTCAATTCAGTTCAAGTTCAGAGCAGAATCTCATGCTGGGCCTTGATCTCAGTAAGCTCTTCACCCCTGTGTATCTGGGGAACACTGGGGGAAATCTTGAATAGCTTTCTTAGGTTAGCCCTGCCATTTCAAAGTCTGCACCATTCAAACATGACTGGTTCCAATTAAAACTCACAAATAGTATCCTGTTTGCAGAGACACTGGTGTTCATTTTCAAAGCCTCAGAGATACTATTGCAGCTTGTGATGCAGCAAAACTGTCTCCAAGATCACTTGACTGGAAGGAACCATGCCAATTTTCAGGCAGCAGCTTTGCAAATGTAACTTGAAGATCCAAGGCTCGCTCTTTGTTTATAAATATACTTCCTGCAAAAAGATATTTATTACTTAGTTGTATGGGCCAAATTTTGCTCCCAGTGACACTTATCCATTTCCAAAATCAATGGTGATGTAACTGAGAAGGATTCTCTCTAGATATTGAGTGCTGAGACACTCTGTGCAGGTATTTACAGGGTACTTCCCAGCCCAATTCAGACCTGTATCTGCTATTCTACATCTGCAGGTTTACTTGCAGTTTTCTTACAGCTCCTTTGAAGAGCAGAGAGTTGGACAGAACAGAATTTCACTGCCTTTTGCAAGATGTTTACTGTCTTCCCTGCAGAGCTTGGTTAAGTTAATGCACCACTAAGGCCTTTTTGATAAGAAAAGCACGAGCTGAAGCAGAGAGCTCAGGTGTTGAGGTGTGCAGGAGCCCAGAGCAGGCAGTGGCAGGCAGGTGTGTGGGGCTGGCTCTGCAGGCAGGGCACACACAGCCAGGCTGCCCCTCTGTGACCTCCCCAATGCACAAAACAACCACTGCATCCCTCCTGTACACAGCCCTTCAGAAAAGGCTGCAGTCACACAAACTACAGAAGTACAGAAGGAATTATAACCCCAGAAATAACAAGAACTCTTCCCTTTCACACTGCCTTTCACACAGCTGTCTCAAAGCACAATACAAACATTTGCCAATTAAACTTCCCCATTCCCCTCACAGCCAGGTAAACATGCTCTGAGCTGAACAAATTATTCAAACTGAGTAATTTCTTTGATGAATGTACTCTCTGTTCCTGCTTGCAAACACCCTGTAAGCAGCTTATGATTTCCTCCAATATATTCATTTATTCAGAAGTTATCCTCTGTACTGGCTACAAGCAACTTTTGGCCTCTGAACTAGCTGTTCATAAGAAGCTCTCTGTGTGGAGGAGATATTTTGAATTCAGGTTGTATCCCAGTAAAACTACCTTGGTCCCAAATACTTGAAGTGGAAACATCCATTCTGAGATGGGATAAACAAACTTCTGTTAGGAATTGCAGCATTAAGAGTTTTACATAGTGACTTACTAATATTGGTTTAAAATTCCCTCTTGACAGTACACTTGCAGCAGATTATGAATACAGAAGGTATATTCATGCAGTAGCTGTGAATTTAATGGTTTTGAATAAACATTTCTTCATATTTAAATTATGATGTCCTGTGTCTGGACTTTGAATCACCCAGTTTAATTGCTAAGAGCTGGGAATGACAGTGGAGCTTGCCACAGCTGATGGAAATAACCTGAAAATATACTTTTCCCCTTGCTTAATTAGCACTTGACAGCATTTCTCAGTTCATGGCCTTCCAGGATCCATCTCCCCTCCTCAAACACACAACATACACAACTACATTTCTTTCCACAACTCTTCAACTCTTTGCACACTGCCAATGCAACCACAGGCATCACTTTACAAAATACATGTGGCTTTCACCCCTGAACACCTCTCAGTGCACCCACTTTAGGAGCCTCTTCCCACATGGTGGAACTGCTGCTCTGCACGCTCCCAGCTCCCACTCCAGAGGTTTCACAGCTCCTCACAGCTGCATTTCTCCAAGTGCAACCAGTACTGGGACCTGCCCAGCTTTTGTCACCCTCTCCTTCCATACAGAGCTGTGGCTGTTCAGGCTGTGGCCCCAAAAAAGCAAAGCAGAGTTACTTTTGCATAGTAATGTTTCAGGTTAGGTGTGTATTTAAGGGCTGTGATGTGAGATAACATGAACCAGGGTGCTGAGGCTCCAGCACAGCTGCAGGACACTGTGAAACAAAAACCAGAGAGTTCCTCTCCACCCTGCTGGAGAACACCCCTGGCCCAACATATTTTCTTTGTGGGTGTTTTTTTGATCACATCAAAACAAAAGCAATCCATTCAAATTGTGCTCCTGCTGGAATCCTGGCTACTGACTAAACCACTTGAGCTTTGGGATGGGAACATGACCTGGGAGGGGAAGAAGTGTGTGTACAGAGGGTGAGCAGCAGGAAAACAGCTTTCCCCATTAAAGCTTGCCCAGGCATTCAGTAATTGCACATCAGCACAGCACAGCAAGGGAAGAAGTACATTCCTACAGCTTACATGAAGTGAGCACCTTGCATTATTGTACAGTGGTGACTATTTTGATTAAAAAGTGACTTTACTTCACATGGCAAAGGTTATGGAGGCACCCTGACGATGCAGAGAAGCCAGCTGGGTCACAAGGATGCTTCTGGCACCCAGAGAGAGCAAGGGGAGAGCTTCCACTCTCCTGTCTGCCTTGGGAAGAGCCACCAGCACCTGCACCCACTCATACCCAAACCCAGACTGCCACATGGGTATTTCTGTCATGTGCTTTTGAATCATGGTTTGAAACAAAAAAGTTGTGCTCTAAGCTACTGAATCTGGAGATATGCCAAGACTGACAGAGCAATGGACACTCCAGAAGGAGCTAAAGGAGAAAAAAGTGAAGGATACCACAGAACATTTTCTTTTTTTAATGTACTGGGAAACACTTCTCTGGGATAGATAAGAAACTATGAAAAAGTACCTAGAAAAAGCATTCATATGCAAGCAAAACTCCCTGTTTTGCTTTTTATTTACACAGCTGAAGGGCTCCACAAAACTGGAAATGATGTCTCAAAATCAACTGTGGCTCTCAAATATCCCACATTCCACAGGACTGCATCCTTTGCCCTTGTCTACACATGAAAAAGACTGTGTGAAATGAAATGTGGATTTAAACCATTGCAGATAGATTGAAATAATCCTCCATATGGACTTTATTATTCCTAGATCAGAGCTTGGGCCTCAGGTTCACTTTTGTTCTCTAGGAGGACTCAAACGTAAACAAAGAAAAGCTACTTAACAGAAACACCTACCACTGCAACTGCTTCAATAAAAATTTCATTACCTTAATTCAGATTAAAAACAACTAAGACAAATGGTTTGAGTTCTAATTTGAATCAGCAACTTGGAGCTAATCCTGAAGCACTGTCCAAGATCAGGTATGAGATGTCAGCCCTTACTGCAAGCCACAGACAATTCAATGGATCAGTCTGGTTCCAGCCCACCTGGCAGGCAGCAGCCCCCTGCCACAGGAAGGTTCTGGAACAGGTTGCTGGATCTTTGGCAGGTTCAAACTGAACACTTGTGGCTCACTTAGTTCATCATCCAAAGCCCCAAAGTGGTCCAGGAAACCCAAATGTGGGCCTGCTCCTGGAAATAGTTAAGAGTGCAACAGCACCTTGAATTATTGATCTGCCAGGGTTAGAACAATACTCATATTAATAAGGTGGGAAGCAGAGTCTCATTGCATTCAAAGATCCCAACTGTTGCAACTCAGCACAAACATTTCATCCTCTCTGGTAAAGGCAAGCTGAAGGTGAAGCTACACTAGCCCAGTAAGGCAGCACCTGCCCCACCTGCATGTGAGAAATGCCCAGGAAAAATCACACTGTGGTGCTGCATCACTGCAAACATTTCTTTTACACATCCTGGGTGTCCCTTTCTGCAGAAGACACAAAGCTCTGTTACCCTGATGTATCTGGAACCACATAAGGGCCATGTCATCACTTCATGCTGTCAGGAGTACTCTGCTTTCTTCTGTCAACACAGCTTCAGGATGTGCAGATTGAACTGCTAGCTCTGCTGCTGGCCTTGGACAGCTCGCCAGCCTCTCCACCACGTTCTCCTACCTCCTACCTGCCCTTCCCCACCTCTTGTGCCTCTCTGTGTGCACCCATTTGGTTGTGGGGCTTGTCCCCAAGGTCCCTGCACAGCACAACCACACAGTGACTACACTCAGCAGGGTGACATTCACCCCCCAAGCTCAGAGAATTATCTCAAAATGGACCCAGAGCAGCCCAGCACCTCAGGTTTTACTCACACAGCCTGTCCTGCTGCAGCAGAGGAAAGGCTGGCACCACCACAAACCAGCACAGCAGCTTGAACTTGGCTACTCTCAACGGAGTTTTGATACACAGCTACACCCAGGGTAAAAATCAGCAGTCAGAGGCTTTGTAAGCTTGCTCCCATCACTATTTTGCCTTTTACCTTGTAAATGGTATCAAAGGAAGCCTCTTCTTGCTTGGACTTCCATAATAAATATGAGATTTATAAAAAAGTCCTTTAGTTCATATTTCTGGGCACCCCAAACTTCTACTGAACTCCAGCTGGTGCACTAAGGCTGCTTTTAATAAACCATTTGGCATCTTGCCTATTATGTTTTTCATTATGTTTATATTTTAAAAAAATCAAAGTTTGGAAGAAGGAAGGGCAAAAAAGAACAAAGGACCAGTTTCCCTGGTTTCTCTGCAGGTGCTGTTGCTTTCTCTGCTTTTCCACAGTTTATTCTCTGTTTGCCACACTCCCAGAAGGTGTGCCATGATAAACACAACCAGGCTAGCAGCACTCAGCCCTGCAGTGGTCCCAGGGGAAGGCCAAGAGCTGGCTTTGCCTCCAGGAAGGCAACCAGAGAGAAGGCAGCCAGTCCTGACTGCAGCTGCAGGCTGATAAACCACAGAGCTCAGCAGACACAGGCAGGCCAAGCCAGCAATCACCACAGATCTCTGGAAGAGACAAGGATGCAACAATATAATGGAATAATTGAAACTTATAGACAGGTGCCATTTCTAGCACCTTCTAGTCACCTTTTAGCTCATATTGCCTTTGCAATCCTCAGCTGAGAAACTTGCTGTAGTAAATAACACTAAACCCCTGTGCCAGAGGATGTAAAAGACTGAGCTCAAGGCCACCCCAGCACTGCCAGGCAGAATTGGGAAACAAACCACACTGCAAGAAGCACAAATAAAGAACAGAGAATCCTCTGGATACAGCTACTGGGGCTGGATAAAGACCACTAATAAGGAGAGCATGGGATGGACTTGAAACTTCCAAATCCCACAAGCACAGACAGACCAACACCACACTGGAAGGTTTGCTGTACCAATCTTCCCAGGCATTATGGTATGTTTGGAAGGACACAGCTCCTACCTCCAAGGAAGGAAAGGGCAAAGCCCACATGCTTTTCATGTGGGAGGTGAATATGGTCCACATCTTGCATCAACTCTTCAGGGCACTAGGGCAGGAAGGCATCATATCCCCATTTACTTCCTCAGAGACAACATTTTGCCTTTTATTCTTTGCCAGGCCTTTTATTTACAGCTGACTAACTTCATATATCTAATATTCACCTGCTATGTTAGTGATCTTATTGTGCATAATGGCCTCTGTAGCTTGGGGGTTTTATGGATCTGGAGCAGGCACAGGGGGGAAATGGAGCAGTTCTTGCATGCACTTACTCATTTCTAGATGCCAGCAAGACCTTGGCTTCAGAGCAGCAGGATGGGAAGATTAGGAGAACAAATGTACAAATGCTATTCTTAAATAGGTCAGGGAAGAAATGACACCTATGTGCAAAAAGCAAAAGAAGATCCACACAGAAAATCTGTTGTTTTCTCAGCTACCACAGTGGTATGATATTTTTAAACTGCTTAAACAGGGATTCAGCATTTAACACTTAATTGCTCAAAAAATCATCTTCTGCTCCAGAGTAGTGGAGCAGTGGAGATTCCTTCCTGCCTGACTTCACATTACAACAGGAAAACAGTTCACTGTCCTCTTATGACCTAAATGAAAAAATAAAGGTGTTGAGGGATCTACTCACAATTCCTCTGCACTTGTCCATAGCCTCCTGCAGAGTCTGCAGCCACCAAGGTAAGGACACTGGACTTGGAATGGGACAAAAACCCCCAAGGGTGGTGGCATCCAGGACACCTCAGCCTCAGTCCCTGAACCAGCAGGGACTATTGTGGTTTTGGAAATTGCACATGCTACAAATCCTAGTTAGAGCAACCAGCAGGGATTCACACTTCTGGGATTCATCCCTGCTTCCTGCAAAATTTTGCTAGGACAAACCACTGAACCTCTCTGTACACACAGATACCTTGTCTGCAGAACGTGGGAGCACTTTTCCAAGTCATTGGTGCAAAAGGACACAAAGTTTTTAAAATAAGCACACAAGAGCCAAGACATTTCCATTCCCAACACATCAGGGTACTCTCATCACAAGATCTCTATCCAAAATGTGTGGAGCCATCTGCAACAGCTCCTGCAAAAAGGAACTGCCTCCACTGCTCAGTAACTGCTTCTGAAGCAGCCTCAGATCCTGCTGCAAATCCCTGCAAAAGTACCAACTCCCAGAGCAGCAGCTGACACTAATGCAATCTTGTATCAGGTCAAAGGTGGCACCAAAAATAAGAAACCATCCAAAAGCACAGGAACAAGTAAACAAATGAAAGAGCAAGGGAAAAGGAAAGAGGACAACAACAAGACCCAAAATAGATTCCTTGTGGCACACACACATCAGATTTATGGCATAAAAGCTTTGCAAAGAAACTGGTTCTTAAAAGAGTCCTTCAACATTTACTCTGCTGCTGGCTGAAGTCTACTATTGTCTGACACCCCTACTTACTATTTACAACTTCAGGCTTTAAAGATAATTGAAGTACATTAATTGAGGATTTTATGAGGCATAAAATGACAGCTGCATTGTTACATGTTCTAGAGGAAGAAAAGCAGGCTGAGAAATGGGGAGGACATCAGGGAAGCAGCACCAAGGAGAGAAGCTGCCCAAGAAAACCTGAGCAGCTCCTCTGCCTGCCTTTATTCCTCAGTCCTTACAAACAAGGGCACAGGGTCTGGAGGTGCACTGCTGGCCCAGGCACAGATCCCAGGAGGGACACACAGCCTGCTGAGCCTGTGGGAGGGCACAATGGAATGATATTTTTGCAGCTGATTTTTGGAACTGCAAAGAGCATTTCCATGAGAGCACAGACAGCAGCTGATCTGCTGCTCCTCAGCAAAAACTGCCACCTCAAATGGGTACCTGGCTACAGGGTGCCCACATCCAGAGTGAGAAGCACAGGCATGCTCCTTCCCAGACCCCAGTCCAGAAGCAGCAGGAGAAGCAGTGGGAAGATGGGACACACTGCCAGCCTCCAGGCTCACATCACTCAGCTCTGCCCTGTGACAGCAGTGCCTGGAGCTGGTGCTCACCGGGGGAGAGGAGCAGGGATCTGCCTCCTGTTTTGTTTCCTTGCAGGACATATTGATAGGCAGAGCCATGTGCTGAGGGTACAGGCATGGGACACCTGCCACAGAGTGCACAAATAACCTCAGACAAGTTACTCACTGTCTTTGTGTGCTCCTTCTCATTCTCTGAGCAGCTTGGCTCTTTCCCCCGCTGCTGATGTGGATAAGAGGTTGCTTCTATTTTGCCACATCTATCAGACTTTAAAGAAGCTAATAAAGAGCCAGGTTAGTTTCAGAAACCTGACAGCAATCATGTCCTCAGTCAGAACACAGTATGTGCAATGCACTGTCAACAAACTGGATAGTCAAGAGAAAAAGAACAGCAAAATACCTGCAATGAGCTGAGAAAACAGGAACTACTGGGGGAATTCCAAAGCTCTGGAAATGCTGGATTGCTAGGAATAATAGGTCAACAGAAGTGTGAACAGAGCCTTTCACTGATCTGTCCTTGAGGAGGAAAAGACAAGAAAACTGGAGGTAAAATTATTTTACCAAGTGGCAGAATATGATGAAAAACGAGCAAGACACTGTTGCCAGGGTCAGTAGCTAAAAAAAACCCAACCCAGAACAGCTGATATATTGTCTGATGTCAGACAAAATGAACCTGTCTAAAGGCACTATTGTTTAGGTAAAATCAAAGATGAAAAGCTCTGGTTACAAAGCAGTGTGTCACCATGTCTGTGTGTGATGAAGGGACACCAGAGGTGCCCAGGGAAATGGGTGCCAGCCCCAGACATGCCCTGCTCCAGGAGAGATGGGAAATGCAGCACAGCCTCCTGCACCATCCAGTGAGCATGGCAGAGGGACAGGCCCTGAGAGTGGGAGCATTTGCACCAGGTAAAACAGGATTAAGAGAACCCAGGGCACATGGAGAGGCTGCCTGAAAATCCAGGCTCTGTGGTCCAGAGCACAGCACAGAGAGGTGCAAAAAGAGCAGGGCTCAGCTCGGAGCAATGGGGAAGCAGAATGCCCTCACAATGCAGTTTCTCCAGAATGTATCAAGAGTGAATGCAGTGCCTGAGCAGGATCCTGTAGAAAGAAGGATCTCTGCAATAAAACCTCAGCAGACTCTCAGTAGTCAGGCTCTGCACGAGATGCTGCCAGCCATCCCACAGCTACATTTGCTGCCCTGCCATTAAATCCAAGATGAATCTGATTCCAGCTGGATTGTAGAGCCAGCTGCAGTGATAAGAGGCAATCTCAGATGAGGGAAATGCCACTGAATGCTGAAGATGTAGAATAAAAAAAAATGTTCTAAGATCAGTGGGCAAATACAAGCTGTTGATAAAAAACCCTCACAAAATCAGGGGTATTATCACTTTAGCTTGACAGAAGCTGACAGACAGAACCATCCACTGCTTGGCAGCAGGACTGTGCAAACATGAAATGATAAACACATTTGATAAGGAAATATTATCATTTTTGTAGAAACTTATGTCCCTTCAAGGCCTTAAAGAAAGAGGTTTTGATTAAAAAACTATAATAGAAATGGAAGACCACAGAATACACTAAAGCAATTAAAAGCCACACTAAATTACAGGCCACAAAGACTAATTATGATCTAAGAAGCATCACTGAGTGAACTTATTCTCAGTGAGGTTAATTCCTGGCCCTGCATTTACCTCTGGGGCCTTTAAAGAAATTCTTGGAGCCAAAGATATGATGAGGACCTTGAGCTGTAGCAGCTCTGCAGACTCTGAAGTCTGGGAACACCTGAAGCCTTCAGCACCCACTGCAGTGCTCAGGGCCAAGCACCTTCACCCTGGGGGTTCTCTGCAGCAGGGGTGGGCTCAGGGTCTCTGCAGGGACCCCAGGGTGGGCTCAGGGCCACTGCAGGGACCCCAGGGTGGGCTCAGGGACACTGCAGGGACCCCAGGGTGGGCTCAGGGTCTCTGCAGGGACCCCAGGGTGGGCTCAGGGTGACTGCAGGGACCCCAGGGTGGGCTCAGGGTCTCTGCAATGACCCCAGGGTGGGCTCAGGGTCTCTGCAGGGACCCCAGGGTGGGCTCAGGGTCTCTGCAGGGACCCCAGGGTGGGCTCAGGGTCTCTGCAATGACCCCAGGGTGGGCTCAGGGTGACTGCAGGGACCCCAGGGTGGGCTCAGGGTCTCTGCAGGGACCCTGCAGACACGGGTCCCACCCCAGCCCAAGGGCTGCTCCTCATCCTTCTGTCTCTCCCAAGGCTGGAGGCAGCCCCAGAGCTGGGGACACAGCACAGCCCCATGGCCCCTTCCTGAGCTGGAGACCCACAGCAGCCCTTGTCCCTTCAGCCACTCAAAGAGGTTGGGAGACAAGAAGTTGCTCTGCTACTGGCTTGATTTTTGTCAGCTCCTCCCTAATTTACAGCCCTAGGCAGATGCCTGTTTTTCCCTGTCCAGCCCTGAGGTACCAAAGTCCCACACAGCAGCTCACAGCAACACCAAGATGCCTCAGCAGCAAGTTTAAGAACAGCAAGTATGGAAAGCCAGTGTCCCATTCCATTTGCCAGCTGATGCCTTAGAGCCCACCAAGTGCATTTACTCAGACAGAGAAGGAGCCATGAGCTACACTCCCTGGAATGTGCCATGCACACCTTACTAGCCACCAGCACTGTCTGGGTCACAAACAGGAGAAAGGACCATGAAAACAACCCCAGGGACAACTTCCAAGGGATAATTGCCCCTGTTCTTCAGAGAGCATCAGCCTTCAGCACTTCCTGGTGGTCAATGGCAGCAAAGCCATGCAGAAAGGACAATTCCACAGAATGATGCAGCCATGTCCAAGACAGTGGATTAACACACCAAATTATCACCTAATTGTAATGGCAGGCTCCAAGTGATTTCAGTGTGCAATACTGATGGGCCAGATCCCTGCCTTCTCTGCAGATACACATGATGCACCAGGCAGCAGCATCCCCAGAGCCTCTGCCAACAACGTGCACCATCAGAGTGCCCCTGTCCCAGTGAAACAAGGGACAGCAAGGAAAAAGTTCCTCTGCATTCCCAGTCTTTGCTAGGACTGCTTGGCAGGTTAGAGATCCACCCCATCACTGAGATACACACACATGGGATGGGAGAAAGCTACAGTGGAAAACCAGCCAAGGATGCACAACTGTAAACATCCAGAGTTTTGTTTCCCCCCTTTGATAAATTTCAGAGAAAAACTTAAGAGCCAACTCTAGGAAATGCCAGGGATCACTTGTCCTGTTTGTTTAGTCTTTATACCTGAATGAAAGTACCCACTCAGTTTTAAGAGATTAACAGTTTTCTGCAAAATTAATAATTTCTTGCACTCAAATAGCTTTTATTTGTTATCAGAAACAAAATAAAACAGTGAAACTTTAATGTACCAGAAGAGAGAAAATAGTTACCTTGCATTGAGTAAACTTTTCGCAGGGTGCAGGCACAACTGTGAACAGGATGAAATGTTAAGTAGAGACACGATAGAAGCTGTTTGCAACTACACAACTCTAAGCCAAAAAGGGATACAAAACTGGATCTCCTCCCTTCAGGAGTAAAGAAAAATTGTCACAAAGAACCACTAATTATTTATTAAAGAGCATATGATACCACAGGGAAACAAAACAAAACCTGAAATAATCTAGATGCAGACATTTCTAGAGACTCAAGAGAAACCAGGTAACAGTACATGGAGGACAGCTCTCTCCTTTATTATCTTTAATTCAATTCTGCTTATCAGCATCATCATTACAGCTAAAAGTGCAAAGACTTTAGCACATTTCAAGTCTTATTCAATTTCCACCCAAGTATGTGAATAGACTCCAGTGATGCTGTATCAGATTTCTATGGGCCCTTCCAATCTGTGAGCTAAACACTCCTTTAGGAGCTCAATGAATTCAGCTTCCTCCCTTTGTGAGGGAGCCCTGGCTGCCTGCCCTCGCTGTGACTCAGACACACTTGGCCCAGCCAGGAGAAAGAAGGGCTGCACTCCCTCTGCTCCCACCCAGCCAAGGGCATCTCTCAGGCTCTGCCTGCCACAGAGCCACAGCCGAGCTGCCAGAGGAGAAATGCACAACCCTGGCAGGACACAGAGAGTGAAGGCAAAGCCCCTGGCACAGGATGGGCAGCCCTGCAGCACTGTCTGTGCCAGGCACATGCAGGTCCTGCTGGAGCAGTGGGGACACTTCTCCATCTCACCCTGGGACTGAGTCTCATTTGGGCTGAGGCAGGATGGAGCCTCTGCTGGAGAATGTGAGCCATCACAGTGTGGTTTATTACTGTCCCACTGTCTTCACATTCTGTTCAGCCTGCAACAGCTCCCAAAGAAATTCAACATTTTACACATCTTGTTCCTGTATTGCTTCCTGTGTTTTAAAATATTTTTCTTCCGTTGTCTAGAAAATATTTTTACAGAATGCCAGCATTTGGGGCATCTGAAGAGTGATTTATTTCAGGTTTATGAAGCCCTTCACCAGCTACAATTAAGTAAATCCCTGGACACCGAATGCCAGTAGCAACCATCCCTAATTCCAATAATCTGGAAGGACTTCTGGATTAATCAGTGAATTCCTATTAGACAAATCACACACTTGTCTGTAGAGCATGGGCCAGAATCCTGGGCTTTGCATTGCTGAAAGTCTCAGCCTTTTAGCCTAAATGAGAGAAGGTACTCAGGGCAGGCCCTGCAGAGTGCACACACAGCCTGTGCACACAGAGCTCACCCTCAGCATCAGAAGCTGCATGCAGCTGACCTGAGCCAGCAGAGCACAGCACCAGTCTGCAAACAGCTTACAGATTAGGAAATCAATGCACAGAGACCAAATTACCATTCCAAATTGCCCTAATAAATCTATGGATGCAAAAATGATATAGATTAACAAACAAGCCACCATCTGTCTCTGATATATACCTGGAGAGCCCAAATTCCTCCTCTTGCAGCCCAGCATTCACCACCAGCAGTTTTAAGGTTCCCAGCTAAGAAATGCAACTGGAGTGCCTTGGTTCTGCCCCCTGTACACACAGCACCTAAGACATCAAATCTATATTCTGAATTAAATTGTACAAAGCATCTCCTGTACTCCAGGGAACAGCAATCACTGTCAGTTGAAAACAATGACAGCAAAATCATCTTTTGCCCTAGTGTACTGCTGCACACGTTCACCTTCATGTTCTGACATTTAAATACTTGCCTACAGGTCTAGGAGCAAGTGCACCTGGTCACATTCCTTACTGAATGCTCTCCTGCTATGCACATTGATCACATCCCCTCTGCATGTTTGCAGCCCTGAGCCCCAGTCCCCCAGTCCTCAGCTACATCTCTTAGTAGCTGATTTCTTTCAAAAAATTAATTCTACTAATGACACCCTCATAATTTCTTAATGGGAGCTAAGGCCTTTCAAGCAGCCTTCAGTACCCAAATCAAATCCAAAAATCAGAAGGACTTTTCCCATCCTGCCTCCCTGTGAGGGAGCACAGGAGGAAATGCCAAGAATCAGATGTTCTCTTCTGCTCTGTAACTGACTTATCATGGGGACTCTGGCCAATTGCATAATTACAGTGTGCCTCCATTCCCTCATTTCTCAGTGGCTACAATTATGCTGTAACAAATCCCTGGTCACCTGGGACTGATCCTGTGCCTCAGATTCTGCCTCCCTGAAGGCATCTGACAGGCACAGGCCCTGCTCATGGGAAAGGCAAGGGCTCTGACAGGAACTGGTCATGAATTTTTCAGCAAGTTACATGTCAGTGGCTTGAAAGAGAATCTTTGCATGGGAATATGCCACTGTTTGGGAAGGCTTTGTCAGAAGGATGTGTCTCTGGAGAAAACAGAGAAGGAAGAGCATTTCTGTTCTCTTAGAGAGCAGCTGAAGAAAGCACAGAATTGGGGCTGGGAAACCTGGGCTCAGTGCAGGTACCAGCACTGCAGGTGCAAGGCAGGAGATCCAGATTCCCCAGAACCATTTCTCCACTGCTCCATGAAATCTTAATAGCATTTCTTCTTTTCTCAAAAGCTTTAAAAGATCCTGGTTCCAGGGAGATATCAAAGACAAAACCATTTCCTACCTCACAACGGGGAGAGCTCAGACTCACTTGTCTGTGAGTGGTGCTGTGTATGCACAGATGTGTATCACAAGATGAGCTCTCCAGAGTCCAGGGATGTCAGATCTCCACTCAACCTCCCTCCAACAAAAAACCAACCTGCTGGCCACCTCCCAGGGATTCTGTGCAGATTATTAATTCATTAATGACTGGTGAGTGCTTAGAAAAGGTAGAGGGTAAGGGACTGCTGTTATTTCCCATTATTATCATCACTGACATACAAGCCACAGGCAACTTGGATCTATCCTTTGTAGGAACCCGTGATGCTGGACTCAACACAAATCAGCTTCTCCAAGGAAGGAGCTGCAAAAGCACCTGAGTGCAGCCCTGTGCCCACAGCAGCAGGACCTGCAGGGGCTCCAGCAGAGTCCTGTCCTGCTGACAGCTCCGGGTGTCTGTCACTTCCAGCCTGCAAGACATGTGCTCCAGCACTGCCAGAAACGTGGCATGATGCTAACAGAGAAGTCTTCATGTGATTTGAGATATGTTTCTCTGGTGGTTCTGCCACTTTAGCATCCACCCACAGAGAGGACCTGACATCTTTTTAAGTAGTTTGTTGAGACACTACAACCTGGTGACTCAACTTAGTTATCTTCATCTGCAACAGACTCAGAGCTGTTCAGTGAAATAAGTATGGGCTATTTCCCCTCAGAGTAGGTGAAAGATGGAGTCAACAATTAATACACCTGCTCTACTTTGTTTCATTTTGAATCAAACCCTGTCTTATCTCCTGCCTCAGCCTGCCTGACACATGTGCAGCCTTCCCTGCCTTCACTGGCCAGACAGTCTGAAATTACATCACTGGCATCTTGCTGCAGCTTGGATGGCATCACCTCAGGTTACACGGGACTGGGAGAGACCCACTGGGTCACCAAGCACAGCCCCTGCTGTCCAGGCAACCACGTCACCTAATCCCTTTGTGAGGGAATCAAAAATAGTTATGAGCCAGACCTCGCTGGCACACCCCAGGCTAGCCATGAATGACACACTGTGGTAGAAACTGACTCGGGAAAAAGACACACACACATCCAAGACAAATTAGAAACTGCAACAAGCAGGGAGGGAGGCAGCTTAGTCTAATGGCCAGGGAATGAGACAGGCAGGAAGATGCTTGGGTCCTGCTGCTGGCTCCTGTTCTTCCCTGTTCCACCCATACTGCCACTGCTCCATCCCTCAGGTTCCTCTGACTAAGATAACAGCATTGTTCCTCCTTCCTTCACAGATTGCTTGGAGCACTATGACAAAAAGAGGACACAAGAACTAAATATTTTTATCACTTCATCACCCCAGCAGGTTTTTAAAGCCCATTTTAAAGCCCTCCTTTGCAATTCAGTCTGTGGATAATTTGCTACCTGCATCTCCATAAAGTTTAACCTGTCATAGCCTGGCAAAGGTGTAATTTCATCCTCAGGCTCTTCTGACTTGAGACTGTGGAGCTTCTCTTTGTGGATAAAGTATCAAAGCAATAGCTCTGAGACAAAAGCTCTTTGCATCTCACAACCCACATATTATTCTCTCTAAACACAGTTTAACTGACCAGAATCAAAACTTTTTCTTTCCCCTCCTGTCTCCTCCCCACCGTGCACACAAACACAGATAAAAGCAGCAGAGACACAGAGAGAGGATGGTTTATCCCAGACAGGATTACTGCATCATGATGTAATGACCTTGTTCAGGAAAGAAAAAGGTTAGTTATATATCAGCCTGAACTGAAAAAATACCAGTTCCTTTTCAAAATTTAAAGTTCTGCTGAAGAAAACATAAACCACTTGTCCAGTGAACTGGAGAGAGAGAGAGAGAGAGCACAGCCCAAGTGGCCTGGGTACAACCCCTCTCCAGACACTGGGAACACACTGAATCAAATAAGGAGTGTCCTCTGCTAAGCATGCATGGAAAGGAGTATGCTGCTTTCTGTGTGTCTGTATCTTCTAACATCCAAGAGTCCTTTCTGCACCCTACAAAGGTACACAGCAAAAAGAACCATTTCTGTGTTTCACTTCAGGTGCAAAATGCTACAGAGCCAACTGTTCCAGCTGCCCTTTGTGAAGAATTCACATTTGTACCTCTTTTCTTCCACCTCAGAACAACTGGAGGGAGGAAGGCCACGTGCTGCCTGCATATGAAGCAATCCCATAAAAGAATAATTCCAGGCCAGGCTTATTCTCTCTTTTTAGACAACATTTAGTGAAGCTTTGGCCGTGACTAAAACTCCAAGGCTGAGATAATCACATTTGCAACTACAAATATCCCTTGCAAAGGGACTTATTTCTAGTGAATTTTCAAATGCTATGAAAATATAGGTACAGTATTTACCACTGAAAACAGTAAAGTAACACTGATGCTACTGCTCCAGTACAGCACACTTATTTCACTCCACTGCTGATATTCTGCTAAAGTGATGTTATTAGAGCTAATATTTACCAACAGATACTACAGTTGTGAAAGTAATATAGTCCTTCCATGTAAAAATAGGCTTCCAACAGGAAATACAAGGCATTTGGCAAGTCTTAGCTTGCCAAGGGCAACTGCTCCATGTCCTGTTTCCAGGACAAGAAAGCCCTCCAGTTACTCCAGATTCTTCCAGTGGTGAATGCTGAGCTTGTCTGGTAAGTTTTCCAAGCCCAGTGGAAATCCTAGAGCAGACACAGAAAGCTCTGAGTCTAAATTGGCACCAGATGCTTTAGAAAACAAGTGATTTTCATTTTGTTACAGGAATATGAGAAGGCCAAAATGCTTTATTTGTCAGCACAGGAACAGCCACTCATCTAAGAGCATGAATATTCTGTTGAAGTTGTTATAAAATCAGACTCTTCCAAGGAAACCCTGCACTGAGTAACAGTGCCATGTGCCAACTCACAGTGCTCTCTACACGTGTATGAGACAGGAAATGTATTTTCTATAGCAGATGAACAGCAGTGACAGCCTTCAGACTAGAGTATGGAATATCATTTGCAGCAAATTCCAACCTCTCAAGGAGCAGCCTACAGTATCTCCCTATTAGCTCAAAGACTCCATACAAAGGCCAACTCAACATCATACATCTACTGCAGTGTTTCTTCTCAATTAACTAAGGAAAAGTGTATTAGGCATACATCAAAACTGCATTGCAGCTAGAGCTGCCAATTACTTATGGCAAGAGGGAGGCTGATTCATCCAACTGTATGTGGGCCTTGGCTGGAGTTTTCCCAAAACGCAACAAGAAAAGAAGAAAACCTCAGTGAACCTCCCCCTCATTCCCACTCCTTCCTCCCCCACAAATCACAGTCAAGAGGCCTGTGCTCGCAAAAGCAGCATTTCCTGGAGGATTCTTTCTTCATATCACTCCTTTTCTAAATTCAGACAAAACACACAACTCAAAATCTATTTGCATATGATGTATATGCACACAAGGACACCCCTCCCAAACTTACAAGCAAAAGGCAATGCAAAGGGTCTAAAGCACCCCCAAATCCCCAGAGCCCAGGGATCCCAAACACCTTCCACTCCAAATCTCAGAGTTCTGTGGCCACCTGTGTAGGTGCAGTGGCTACACTCAGCTTGGCACCAGGCTGCAACAGCTGAGCAGGGCTGGGGAGCTTTTCCTTTCTGCTCACAGCAGTCACAGCACAGAGCATTGCTGCTAAGCACGAGCACATCCTGAGCCCAGACCTTTCCTCAAGCTCCCTGTGTCAGGTGCATTTAACACCTAACATATCACAAGTGGCAATTCTCCATCCAACACATCCCTCCCTCACTCTGTGTTCCAAATGAGCCTTGTGGCCTCAGGGGTGCCGGGGCTCTCCTCTCCCTGGCACTGCTGGATGGAAATTGTTCTTGTTACTTGCCATGGACCCATTTAGGCACCTACCAGCCCAGGCTTTCAAGGTTCCCAGCCACACCAACACCACTGTTCCCCACGGTGAGCTCAGGACACAAAACTTCAATCATGTTTACTTCTAACTGCTATCTTTCATTGCTCTGACAGCACCCTACTGATGACCTTGGGCATCTGACTTCATCCTTTTGTTTCCAGTGTGTTTGACATGAGTCAAACTGGCACCCAGCCCCCCCTGGAGCAGTCAGACCCTGCCTTAACACATATAAGCTTTTTTTCCAGGCCTGACTTTTAGGCATTTATTGTAAATCTTTCAAACAGTTTTCACAAAAATATGCTTTGAGATCCTCAGAGTGCAGAAAAATGCTAGACACATGCACCTACTGCTCACTGCCTTCTTTGAACCAACATTCTAAACTCCAGTGAGCACAGAAGGGAGCCTGAGCTGCCCTTTCCATGGCAAAATCAGGAGTCAGGCATGGCCAGCTCCATGGATCACAAGGCAATGCCTCACCAGCACTGCAGGGCAGACAAGGCAAGGTGTCTTCTGCCTAGTGACCCCACCAACAAAAGGCATCAGTCTGATGAGAACTTGTGCTTTAGAGGCTGTTGGATTATGGAAGAGCACAACTCTTCCCTCTCCTTGCTCAAAAGCCAGTCCTATTATGGGCTGGTTTGGGGATTATGTTTAGCAGGCTACTTGTGGGTACATACACAGCTCCATGTAATTCCTATTCCAGTACACAAGCAATTACACTCAGGATAGATGCAACCCTCAGAGTCACATGTGCTCAGGTGTACCCATGAGGGCAGGCTCTGCCATTCTGCTGAGATCAGCAATGCAAACAACACGAAATGCAGCTCTGAAGTACTCAGGAATCAGCTAACAGATCTCTGAAATACTCAGGAATCAGCTAACAGACCTCTAAAGTACTCAGGAATCAGCCAACAGACCTCTGAAGTACTCAGGAATCAGCCAACAGACCTCTAAAGTACTCAGGAATCAGCTAACAGACCTCTAAAGTACTCAGGAATCAGCCAACAGACCTCTTGTGTCCTGTGTGGGCCTGGGAACTGCACCCACGTGCTGCTGTGTTCACTAAGTGAGAGGAAAGAGCTTAAACCGAGGACTTAGCCCTGGAAAATTACCTTGTAACCAGATTCTTACTGCCAGTCCTTACTACATGAAGAAGACTGGCATTGACCTTGAGTGTCCAGAGTGCTCCACAGACCACAGGAGAAGACAGGGCATGCTCTGAGGAGAAGGTTGCTCAAAAGCTCTGTTCATGTTAAAAGCTGTGGTGTAGAAGTGATCCCTAATTGGAGATGCTTTGTGGACAATTTACTTCAGAAACACACAAAGGCAGCAGAAGTTCCAATATTTCAGTATCACAATAGATTTCAGGAACAGTCCAGGACACAAACTCCGTGTGTGAATTGTCAATATACTGCAGAAAATAATAACACTCCATTCTCAGCTTATTCCTTCTGAAATGCCAAACATTATCCATTAGTGCCCCTAAAGAGGAGGATTCTGCATTCCCCTAGTGCAAGAAAAAGTGGAGAGAGAACAAGACCATGGAGAGAAGGTGTGGTACAGGATGTGGGACAGAAATGAAAGGAGAAGACTGTCCCCACAGACTGCTACTCTAGATAATTCCAAATATTACCCTGCTTCTTTCTCATGCATCCTACAAAGCACAAGGCACCTTCCTCAAAAAAAATCAACAAAAAAACCACCCAAATCAGGGAGCAAATTCAGTTTGGTTCCATCCTTTTTTCTTGCTAGAAATCTCACTTCTTCTCAGCTTGAATTCTCTGGAATGAAGAGAGGAGACACAGCACAGCAGAGCTGATGTACACCAAATCTGTAGGAAATGCCATCCTGAGCAGGCTAGGCTTGCTGAAGAGATCAAACGTGGATGTAAGCAGCTCTTTTCTGGAGCAGGCATTGCTTCAGTTGTTGAAATATTCATGCACCAATAGGAGCTGTGGTATCAATGTCTGTCCCTGATACAAACAAACCTGAGCTCAAAGCACGACAATCTGTGTTGTGCAGAGCAGAATCACAATTAAAAGCATTTCCCAAGCCTCCATTTCTGCAAGCACACATATGACAGCTTTTCTGGTGACACATCAAGAGCATCCCAATTCCAAGTCCACAATCTTCTGCCTGTGAGGGCAGGAGACATTAAAAACAGCTTTAGCAAATGCCCAGGATTTTAACTGTGTGCCTCCAGTCTTTCCCTCTCAGGTTTACCATGCACCAGCAGCCCTGTGGTTCATCTGGGGAGTGGCTGGATGCACCTGATAAATATGAGCTGGCATCTGGGCACTGCAGGTTGAATCAAGACTCTGCAGGGAAGCTCCTAGAAAATTTCTGATCTGGAGGATTTTCTCCTTCACAATAGGGAATAGAGAAGTAGCAGACAGAAAATGGGAAACATTAGGCCTTTCACTCCCCACAAGAGACACAGAGAAATACTCTCCAGTGCCCTTTCTAAATAAAGGAAACTGATTTTTAGATGTCAGCAAGTGGACAGAGACTGGAGGGGAGAAAGGGGGCACAGCTACTGCCCCTTCAACAGCACTGTCTGGAGAAATGAGTCCACTCAGGTGACATGGCAAGAAAATGTTCTAGTACTGCCCTCAGCACATGCATCCAACTGTGCATACACCCTGCAGAGCAACACTGAGCCTGCCAGTGCCAGAGCATTTTCAACACTTGAGGATTAGAAAGGAAATGAGAATGGTTTGGCCCTGGAGTCTGTGCTGTACTGCAATGTTGAAATGATAGTTTGTTTCAGGCTTATGGGGATTTATGGCAGGGCAAAAATGACATTGCAGTACCTTGAGTTGTGGTGAAGTGAAGCACATGCACGAGCAGCAAGCTGGACCACAGCACAGAGCTCAGTGCTCCAGTGCCAGGTGTCACTTTCAGAAGCCAAAGGGTCACATCCAAATCTTTGTTTCCATTCCCTGAGAAAGCACACTCTTGCCAGGGGGACAATAAAGAAACATGAAATTACCCAAAGACTCCTTGAGCACATTTGGGATCCAAATTGCCTTAATTTGCTTCTGATGGCAATACGACAGCACACACGACCAGAGCAGAGCAAAGGATGTGTATCCAACCTTAACTTTGCCATTCCCCAACTTTATGAGCCTTGCAGTGCAGTATCAGAGCCCTACACTGAGCCCCAAACCCAGCACGTGGAGGCACTGAATACTGTTCCAGCTGTGGAACTGGCAACAGAGACTCCAGGGCAGAGATGTGCTTTGCTCTGCATCACTCAAGACTCCGTCACATCTGTCGGTACACTACCAGATAAGCAACTGACAATAAAACTAATGTTGGGAAATGAGCACACTGAATATATTACAACACTATTTTACTCTTGCATACTTAATGCACACAGCCATAACCATAACTCTTTAGAACAAAACAAAGCAACATTCACAGCAGAGCTTTCCTAACTGAGCAGGACATGCCACTGTTCAAGAGGGACACCATTTCCAAGCCTGCCTCTGGAAGGAATGATACAGGACAGGACATCAGAGTACCTGGAGGTGCCCCTAGCCCAGTGCTCCAAGAGCCAGACTTGCAGGTAGGGCTGCTGGATATGCTGACACAAACACCTGGAGTAGTTTGTAGGGCTGTGTGTCCCCTGCCCAGGGCTTCCAGCAGAGAGGGACACCAGACTGCACCACCACCACCACCACAGGCTCCCTGCACGCCTATAGCAGGACTGCCAGGGCACATGCACCCAACCTGCCACATCCCACACCTCCTGAGGCACTCAGTGCCACCTTATAGCCCAATTCCCTGGCTCAGAAAACCTGGGAAGCCAACTCATGAACAGTGCACTGCCAGAGCTAAGTTGGAGCAGTGCAAATGAGAAGTCCTTTGGGTATCTCCAAGAAAGCACAGTGACACACTTGCTGTTCACTGCATACAAGCCACAGTTTTTGAAGTTCACCTGGAAACAACCTCCAGAACTCTAAGCACTGAGACTTACCACAGATACTTTTGTCATATTTTTCCATTATAAAATTACTGCTAGGAGCAGGAGACAACCAGCAGGTCTGAGATAAGACAATCACATCAGTGTCTCTACCCATGCTGACCCCAGCCCAGTGAAACCTACTAATTAGCACTACCTAATGCCATTCTTCAAGTAACTGGAAAATCAAAGCCAACATAAAGGAAGATACACAAGCTCAACTATTTGTGTCTGAAAGATAAAAGGCAAAATAGAGCTACAGGTAGAAAATGCTAGCTAAACACAAATTGGCAGTGGTGAACGAAAAAGTTTATTTCTGCAGGTGAAAGTCAATTGACATTCCTCTCTCCCCTTTCTACAGCTGCCCTCCTCATTAAGTTCCCGGAGAAAAGCTTCAGGCACCCCTGGCATGAGCTAAGGATGGTAATGAAAGAGGAAGGTCACAGTGGGCTCCTGCCTGCCCACTGTGTGGCACAGCAAGAACAGAAATCAGTACTCAAACCAGAGAGGCACAAAGTGACAGCACTGTTAATGTCCCAAAGTCACAGGGAGTCCAACCAGAGCGGCAGTGGAAGCCAAATCTGGCAACATCCCCCCTGCCACCAGGTCTGTGCAGACAAGGCTAAAATGAAGGAGTTCTTGTAGCCAGATCTGAAAGACCTTCAGATTCCCAGCTGGTTTTGATCCCAGGACACTGGCAGCTCCAGGAACACTTGGATCCACAGTCACAATTAAAGTATTAAAAGGAAAAGAGAAGAAAGCTTCAGCGAAAGGGAACAGAAACTGAAAATGGGACGATCCCCACAAACCAGCTCCCCTCTAGGAGCAAATGCTGCCAGGCCAGGAGATGGGTAACACAAGAGCTGGGTTTGTTACGGCCAAAATATGGTGCAGAGCTGAATGTGTCTCACCTACCCCTGTAAATGCATGTACAAAACCTGCTAAGAAATACAGGGACTTGGAAGAAGACAATCTCTAGTGCCCAATTTTGTTTATCCAGTCTTTGTGAGTCGGCTCAAGACACACAGGACAATCTGTACTCCAACTTCCACACGTTTCCTGAGTTTTGGTCAGATCCTTACAGAGAAATTGCCCTGTCAACAGTGCACCTGGGAAGGTAAAGTTCTCTTCCCTGTACTCATCAGTAAAATGCTTACCAATTCCTGGAAAACCCTCCTACACAGTCTTGCTGGGCACAAAGGCCCCATCAGCCCTATGAAAAGCCAGGACACTTATGTTAGAGCCCTGAGGGGAATGAGGCCCAAGCCCAGGGCCTGTGGCAACCAAAGCAGCTCAGCCTGGCTATCACCTCCTGCAGCACTGCTGCCACGGCTGCCTCCCAAACTGTTGCTGCTGCAAGTGGTGGCCCATGGGGCCCGAAACTTAATCCCGTAACGGGAGCTCAGGGCTCACAGGAGCTACTGAGACTTACTTTTAGTTATCCAGTGCCACTCAGCGAAGAAATGCCATCCATGCCCATCTTGGTTCCGAGTACAACCTCCTCTGCAGCCCAGAGGCAGCTGCTGGCAGCCCCCCACCCATGAAGCCAGCCAGCCCCCAGCTCCTCTGCCCAGCTCCACACTCAAGGATTGCAGCTCCATCCGGCCACAAGCATCATCCTTTCTCACCAGTCTACGCTCACCACAGGAAACCTTGCTCAGGGCAATCCTTCCCCTCCATGCACATAACCTGCCAGGGCAACCTTCACTCCCTGGCCTCCAACAACCCACCAGTCCACGTCCCCACAACCCACAGACCTATACCCCATAACCCCCGACCCCCAATTGCCTCCGCATTCCGCTCACATCCTTGGGTAAGCCGTGACTGGAAGCCCGAGGTCCCTC